>JARYGA010032281.1:600000-1009898 GCA_030545235.1 Helianthus tuberosus
GCAAACTATTAACATTATGTCATTTAAAATGATTAGGTTTTGACTATATTGGAATAGTTACAATTGCTTCCGCTGAACATATGTTATGTCGAAATGTTATTTGGAATTACACTATTCATGTTGGACAAGATATTTGTGTTTAATAATATTTTTACTATTAGTTCAACGTGATTAGTGGTTTGATCCTGGTATGTCACACGCCTCGCGGTGTAACTCCGTAGGTGGTAATTTGGGGGTGTGACAGTTTGGTATCAGAGCCACTGGTTATAGTGAACTAGGATTTAAAACGTTTTTATAAAACCAGACTATAACCGAAACTGTTCCGAAAGCGACCATGACACTCCGCTCCAGATTGCAAGGTTCGTCTTTTACTTACTGTATATATTATACATTTAGCATACACATACGCATTGCATTGCATATAGTTCTATACACAGTAGTATAGCTCTCTAGAGCTTCATAATCCTTATCGTTGACAACACCTTAGCTTTTAACGCTCGAATCTGAGGATCTTTTCACATAAGTTAAAAGAACTGAGATGAACATGCAAATCACATTATCATTATGGGTGCACACGTAAAAATAATTTGGGGTGCATGTGAGTCCCAGTGAGGCTTAGCAAGTGAAAAAGGATTCTGGCCCATTATTTGACATAGCAATGATTGCCTCCTACTCGGACTTGATCTTTTCACTTCCCTCTGAATCCTTATGAATCTCAATGATAGTGACTGTTGCTTGAACACTTATCTGAACGTCTGGAGGATTGACTAGGAATGTTATGTGTTAGTGCAAACGTCTCTGAGTTAGTTATTGAAGCATCGAATGTTTCGTCTATACTCTTCCCACTTTTCTCGTTTACTTGAATTCAATGGAATGGTGCCTCAGATCAAGAGCATGGTCACCTCTACAAGCCTAGAACAATGTACAGTGAATTATTCGTTTGGCTCACAAGACCGATGAACAAGAATTTGAACGTGGTACATTACCGATCATGGTGTCATGATGACTCCGATTACTGACAACGAATGCAAATAGAGTTACTTCAACTAAATCTCCAACTCTAGCCAGCAACAGATAAGGATTGACAACAACAACGCAACTTCAACTAGTCTTCTACTACAAATCAAAATCGAGGCATAAACGCTGGAAAACGACCGAAGTGTAAGACGTGTAACTACCATCACCATGGACGATGCCCTAGGACGTGTCAAAGATGTGAGAAGGTGGGCCATTTGGCGAAAGGACGCAGAGTTCTATTCCCAAAGCAATAGCATTAGAGGCAACAGCCACAACAGCAGCAAGATACTCATAAGGGTTGCTCTCAGTATGGAAGTGAGGGTCACTTCGATAAGGATTGGCCGCAATTAAATCAAAACACCAACAACAAGGAGAACAACAACAACACTAGAAATGTGCCTATGTGCTTATGTGGATTATGTGCCTACGTGTTCCTGAGCTTTACATAAAGGAAGATGTTTTATGAACACTAAACTTTACGAAACCCAATATAATCGAATCTCGTCTGAATCCTATGACGATGTCTGCTGCAGGCAATGTCGTCATTTGGATCCCACACTTCTCGTGCAGCTCGCCGGAACCATGCTGATAAGCGCATCGCTTCACTGGTCGCCAAGGAAATAGCTAAAGTCATACCTCAGATCATGAGCGAGATCAACGAGGTGAAGAGCAGCTCCTCTGTTGAATCAAAGAGCGACTCTCCAAAAGCACCTTTCCGCTTTAAGCAATTCAAGGCATGTGGTCCTGCTAACTTCACTGGTGAAGATGGACCCAGTGTTATGTTCCAGTGTTTTGACGCAATCGAGGTCACCTTCAGGCAACGCGGATGCCCAGAAAATCTACGTACTGTTAATGCTACCAAAGTTTTTCAGTCCAGGGCTCTGGATTGGTGGACTTCTGAGCGCAATAGGCGCGGTAATGATGCAGCTTACGGCCTTTCATGGGATGAGCTTAGGGAGCTTATGATGAAGGAGTTATGTCCTCCTCATGAGGTGCAAAAGCTGGAGAATGAATTCTGGCATATCAAACAAGAAGGAGGTGACAACACTGGTCTCACCGCTCGCTTTAAACAGCTCAGTATCACCTGACCTGGTCAAGTGACAACACCGGACATCACAATCAAGAAGTACATCCGCGCTCTACCCAACTGTGTAGCTGACTTTGTTCAAGCAGCTAAACCTGCTACCATTGAGGAAACTTACCAAGTCGCAGTTGAAATCAATGACAAGCGAGTTTTGGCTGGTTATTTCAAGTCCTAAACCAAGAATCTCAACCAGGTCACTGCTACTCCCGTTTCTGACACCGCAGCATCGCAAGGATCGAAGACTTCACGTCGCAAGCGCAAGAACAACAACAACAAACTATGCTACTGTCACCACCCATCCCACTGCAGTCGCTCAACCAAACAATCAGAACCGCCAAGTGGCAGCACCTTTGACCAACGCACTGCCTGCTAAGCGTGCGTACACTGGTTCTCATCCTCTGTGCCCTACTTGCACCTATCATCACCCGGCTGGGATAGCTTGCCGTTTCTGTGTCCACTGCAACCTCTATGGACACTTCACAGCGAACTGTCGCACTGGCCCATGTCAACAAGCTCAAGCTGTTCAAGCTCTCGCACCACCAACTCAACCTCTTGCTATCCAGGGTAACCAAGAAGCTCCTGCTCCCGCTGTACATGCACGAGCCTGCTACTTTTGTTGTGACCCGAATCATTTTGCAAACGTCTGGCCAAATCGAGTGGTGAAACAAGAACCGCAGCAACCACTGCACCAGTAGCAACAACAACAACAGCAACAGCAGCCTCAGCAGCAGCAGCAACCACAAAATGCAGCCCGTGGAAGAACTTTCAACATCAACGTTCTCCAGGCTCAGACTGAAAACAATGTTGTCAATGGTATGTTCCTTGTTAACGGTATGCTTTGTGTTTATTTGATACTGGAGCCGATAACTGTTTTGTGCCGTTTGAATTCGAAAAGCTCCTAAACCGTAAATGCGCTAACCTCCCAACGACGTTCGACGTAGAAATATCCACCGAAAGAACCGTAATCATTAGTTTTGTTCTCCGTGATTGTACCCTTGAACTCAACAATCACGTCTTCCCGATCGATCTCATTCCGATGCAACTTGGTAGTTTCGACATCATAGTAGACATGGGTTTTCTTCGCGAAAATCGTGCTGAAGTTGCTTGTTTTGAAAATATGATTCGTTTCTCTCTTTCGAATGCTGATCAACTCTGTGTCTATGGCGAAGTATCGTCGAAAGAACTGAAACTCATGTCGTGCATTCAAGCAAGCAAGTATCTCCGAAAGGAATACATGGCTTTCTTGGCACACATTTTAGTAGCGGAAAAGGAAAAGATGTACGATCGTGAACGGACCCGAAACGAGTCGATCAGAGGCGTTCTACACAATATAAAAGGCGAAAATAGACATATTGTGTGTGATTCAACAAGATATTCACTTTAATAGTCTTTCTGATTAATCTGACAAAGTTTTACAGCAAGACGAGACTTCGGCAACACTTCGGCTCCGGAAACACACACATACAACTCTGTTCAAACGGAATTACAAGCCTGCTATTTATAGGCAACCTAATTCCGCTCCAACTGTTCAAACGAAATTACATTTACAAACGGAATTAAAACTTCAAGCGGAATTAACAACTCAAGCGAAATTACTTGTTAATTCCGTGCGGAATTACAAGTTGCCCTTTCAAGCGGAATTAGCTCTTAGACTTGTTTTCTCGATCTTCGTGCCCTGAACAGTGCAAGACTTGATACAAGACAAAGTCGACAGACGTATGTACCAACAAACTCCCCCTCGGATGTTGACGAGTCTTAAGTGTCGAGTCTTCAACGTCTTCAGTCTATATCAGTCTAACTGCTCTCTCAGAAGTATCTGACAGTGTAAAACTTCTTCAATATTCTCTTTATTCTCCTCTTCAGCATCAACAGACTCACCTCGAACAATCTCATCTACCCTTAGATGTTGATCGCAATCTGGCTTTCACAGGATCAGGATCGTGACCTGGCTTTATATTCAAACTCAAAATCCAGGCTATCCTGCACATCCTCTTCCTCACAATAAATTTTACAAATTTAACATTTTACAAATTTATATATCCAGACTCCCCCTCAAATTTATCCAGAATGATTTAACAATGTTAATAACTGATGAACCACTTGTAAGTAAATATTCAAACTTTTTAGTTTAAACGAATCCCCCTCAAATTGATCATCATGTTTAGCACTTGGAACTTCGAAAAATAGCTCTTCAACATCAATTGTCGAAAATCTTTTTGGTTTTTTTTTTCAAAAATTTATGCTAAAACACACTAAAATCTTTTTGGATTTTTGAATGAAAAGAAATGCAGTAAAGAAATATTTACATACAATATTTTTGTGAGTTTGTGTAAGAGGATCATATCAGTTTTTGACACGTCACAAGTACCGTTGAGCTTAGTTACACATTAAGAATTAAACAATTCACTTAGATTGCCGATATACTGATCCACTTAAATTTTCACACAAATTTCAACTGATTCAGGATATGAATTAGGTGTATTAAGAACTTAAACTCATTCATGTGTTCCACCTCTTGAATATACTCCCGTATCCAGATCCCAATATTCAGTCTTACAGGTGAATATACCACATATGATATCTGTAAGGGATTAAATGCGAAGGCCGTGAGAGCTCAGGTCAGAACTTCCGTTCAGCAGAGAGATGACGGCTTCGACTTTTGGTGGGTCCCCTTTAGAGGATCTTTTTTTACAACAGCACATGATTAGCATTTTTCAATGTGTCATCATTTTTTGTACTGAGGGCAGGCTTTTATTTCAAGCAAGCGTAAAGTATTCTTCGGGGACTAGGCCATTGCTTCCGCAAAATCAGAAGTCCCGGGATAATACCCCAGATATCACTGAGCATAAAGACCTAGTATCTCAGAAAGAGGTACCTTTCAAACGAAATTTCAGGGGTTACCTATATATCCAAGTAGTGTTCCCCACGAAATAAGCAAATTTGAATTTAAGTTTATATCCCGAAAAAGCTTACTAAATGTGTAAAAACCTATCGGCATATCAACAGTGAGACCATTTAATGTTATTTAATCATTACATTTCTTTAGCATACTGTAACTGTCTACTGATGTACTATCATTTCCTCTTTTTACAACAAAACTCATTTTTTGATTTTATCATGTTTTTGACTTTTTCAAATTTTCTAATGTTTTTGGATTTTCTGAAAATTCTTACTCCCCCTAAAATGCAAAATCATTTAAAGAAAAATTTGAAAACAAACTGTACAAGTAAAATGACAACCGATATCGAATCGCTTCAAATCGCCATCCACTTGGCATAAACAATCAGAACTCCCCCTTACAACAAACTATTTTCTCATTATGACTTCAAAACACTTAAGTTTGTTTTAACCAAAATGATTTTTCCGGAAAATAAGTTTTGTTGATTTTACCACTTGTAGGTTAGGGGTTTCATCACATTGTTTTTCTCAACCATTTGACAAATATAACAATTTTAGATTTTAACAACACAATCACTTGTAGAAAATCAAGTACAACTTAATGTCCCTGATTTACCACTTGTAAGTCGAAATATCACAAAAATGAATTTCTCAAGAAAGATGTTGATTCCTGCTCCACACTTACCAACCTGGGAGCTCCGGCAAGTCAGGATTTTACTTGTGAAAAACTGCCATCCAAGCCTGACCAAACTTGGATGTTTCCTCCTCAACTTCACTTTGGTAATAAGTTGCTTTCTTTGTTTTATAAAAGTCCTTTACCCCTTTTGCCTTTCCCTCGACCATTTTCCCAAAAATCTTTTTAACATTTCCATTAAACACTTTCTCGACATCAAATTCTTTCTTCTCAGAATAGAATTGATTCGAGATCTCAACCTTCCCAACTTTTGATTTAAAATTTTCAGCCCTCAATGGTGGAAAATGAACATCATCCATTGGAGGCACTGAGTTTTCTACTTTAACCTCAACCTGTGGCTCATCTGACTTTGTGGAATCAGATTCATCGTCAGGTTTTACATCTAATTTCTTAACAACCCAAGCTTGATTGTTAAGATTTCCCCTTCGCTTGTAAAACCTTTTCGAACACTCACCAACTTCATATGTTGATTTTTAAACATTTTAAACCTTTCAGTTGGTGGTTCGGTTTTATCAACAACTATTTCTTTGAGTTTTTCTGAAACTCACTGTTTTGTGTTGGTTGCCTTAGGACAGTTCCAGGCGATGTGACCAACTTCTTGACATCTGTAACAGGTTCTAGTCTCTTTTCTCTGATGAGCTTCGGTTTTCTTCTTTTCAACAAGAAATTCCTGATTTGACTGTCTCCAGAATGAGCTCTTCTTTTCATCCTCAACAGAAATACCTGACACAAATTTTGTATTTTTTGAAATTTTCTCATTTTTATAATTTTCTAGTGGAATAAAACCCAATCCTTTCTTTTTGAAATTACCGTTATGGTTTGGTTTCTTTCGATAACCTGAACCAGAACTGTAACCCATTTTCTTGTTTCATTTTTGTTTTATTCTTGAGGTGTAAGGTCTAGGTTTTGTAGAAAAATTTTCATCTTTTATTTCAGAAATATTAATTTCTGTCAATTTGAAAACCTTTTTGATCATTTCAATTTTAACACCTCTTATTGGAAATTCTTTATCAAAATATAATTTGTCAGAATCATTCAAAGTATATGCAACTTCAAATGTTTCTTCATTCAAATTAGATTTTGACAATAAAAATTCTTTACTATACACCCGTTTTCCCGACGACTTTGAACTCCTGACAGACGAAATTGAACTCCCAGACTCGGACATTGACTCGGACTCCTCATCCTTATCCAACACCTGATCGACCATCCTTTTTATTAACTCAGACTCATGATCTATGTCGGACGCTGTGAATGTGATGTCAATATTGTCTGGTAATACATCGGTTATCTCAGACTCTAACTTTATATTGACTGCCTTTTTTACTTGTTCTTCATTCGGTTTTCTAGACGAATACCCTTCTCAAATTGGAGGCGGACACTTGTTATAACTGACACTCTGTTTCTTAACAGTATCCTTTTTCTTTGGCTTCTTGTCGTCAAATACTTCAAAACCTGCAACAGTTGGATAAATTCTGTCAATTAAGTAATCAGAACTTGAATAACTTTTCAATAATCGTCTAATTCTTTCATTTTTCAACTTTTTCAATTTCCAACTCCTGCTTCAACTTAGCATACTCTTCAATGTAGTAATTGATCTCTTTTTGCTTAGACATCATTGTTGCATTCATCATTGTCAAAGCATCTTCTATTTCAGAGTTTGTCTTCTGCAAACTATTCACAGTTTTGTTCAATACATTGTACGACTCTTTCACATTCTTAACATCAAACAACAACTTCTCTTTCAACTTTTCAAGCTCACTAAACCTTTCATCTTTATCTTCACATTGTTTGCAAGGTTCCAAACATGTAAGACAAGGTTTTGTGACTTCAACAATCTTTTCAATCTCCACAATCTTCTCGACTTCAACTACTTTTTCCACTTCAACTATCTTCTCAACAACCTTAACTTCTTTCATTTCTTTTGCAGCTTTTCTCTCTTTAAGTTTCTTCAATTTGTCTGCAAAATAAAATTCAAAACTGTCAGAGGATAAATGAGTTTTTACAATGTTTATCTGTTCAAATTCTTCATCATAATCACTGGTATCTGTTGAACTGTTTTCAGAAGAAACAGATTCTTCATCTTGACTTTTCTTTTCATCAGCTAACACTGCTATCCATTCTTTCATCAATTTTGGCTTTTAAATAATTTGAGCAATGAAAGCTTTAAACTCCCTATTCTCATCCACATACTTATCCCAGCTAAATCCTGGAGCCATTTTCTCATCATCTTGATCAATGATACCATAATAAGCTTTCTTATTTGCATCTTCAATCATCCTAGCATGTGCAGTTTGTGGTTCTTTTTGTTGATGCGGTTGATGAGCAATTTGTTGATATATAGCCTTCCGATAGTAATCATGGCCACCAAACGGATTCTTTGCTCCATTTGCTTCTTGATTTTTACATTCTCGCTTAAAATGTCCTTTCTCCCTGCATTGAAAACAAGTAACTTTAGATTTATCAAAACCTAAATTAGAGACATTTGCATCTAAGAAATCATTTCTTCCTGTAATCATTTTGAATTTCTCAGCTCTCCTTAGAACACTTGCTAAGCACCACTTTATATCCATAAGCTCCAATTCCTCTACATCAATTTGGTCATAATCTTCCTTGGTTAACATAGGATTACCAATTTTTCCAGCAATCAATCCTTCATAAGATTCCAAAGCAGTAACCAGTAATGCCATATGACTTTTAACAACTTCTTCAGAAAAATTCTGACCATTTTGAAGATGCAATGCAACATTGCACTGAATCATATGTCCATTACCAACATTTGCACTTTGAACACTTTGAGGATTAACATTTGAAAATCCACTAGTGTTGGTTGAACTTTGACTGACTGATCCAGATGAATTTCCTGTACAAAAAGCAGTTTGGATCTTTGGACTTGCTTCAAATTTCTCAACATTTCCTTTGTAATATAACTTGATGTCTTGTTGAACATTTGAATTATTCATTCTTGTAATTTTTTGCTGTTCAAGATCTTGTCCCTCAAGTTTATCAATGAATTGTGCAATTGATAATCTACTAAACTCTCATGTATTCTTTAAAATCATGAGATACGTACCCCATTCTCTCTGAGGTAAAGCATCAGCTAACTTCTCAACCCATTCTGCTGGAGTTTTAGTAATTTTCAACTGAGACATGGTACGCACAAGATGACAATATCTCTCAATGAGAGTCTTTGTAGATTCACCTGGCATACTTGTAAACAACTCAAATTCTTTCTTCAATAATGATTTTTTGCTATTGATCATTTCCGTACTTCCTTCGAATTTCTTCTTAAGTGCCTCCCATATTGAAAAAGCACTACCATCATGCTGAAGCAACACAAATATATCCTCTTTGACAGCTTGTTGTAGAAGACTAATCATCATTTTTTCTCCTTTATAACTATCTCTCTCTTTGTCTGAAAATTCTGAGATAATTTTATCAACATTCAACGCAGTCTGTGGTCTAACATATTTTGTTTCAATGCTTTCCCAAGCTCTCAGATGGTTTGCTTGAACCCAATTCTCAAAACGATTTTTCCAGCCATGGTACTCTTCAATTCCCATAAGTTTCGGGGGGTTTTGCAACATTCCAGTTTCGTTTTCCGTGTTCATGTTTTGAGCAATGGTAGCTGGACTAGTCGGGGATGTAGCAAACGCGCTGCAGAACTCTTCTTCCATGATTCGGTAAAAAGTTTCACAAACAGACACTTTCAAACGGAATTAGATCCTTTAAACAAAATTACTCCAAGCGAAATTAACCTTCAAGCGAGATTAACCTGCACAATCAACTTCAAACGAAATTAAGACTCAACCGAAATTACTCTTCAGAATTTCGTTTGAACTTGCCAAACGGAATTTAATTCCATGTGGAATTAGGTTCCAATTCAAACGAAAACACCCTTTAGAAGGGAAATTATAATATCGTTTGAACTAACTCAAACGGAATTATAATTCCGTGCGAAATAAGATGCAATCTCAACCGGAATTAACCAAACGAAGTAATTCCGTGCGGAATAAGGGTGTAATTTCACGCGGAATTAAGCTGATGTCATCATTTCGGTCCAATTTTTGTCAAATTGATCAGGTTATAGCTCGATTTTAGGTCCAATTTTCTCAAGGGTTTGATAAAATACAATTTCGCTTATGTTGTGAAAAATTCAGGCTATTTTAACCGTTAAAACTTGTTCAATTGAGAAAAGAAGGTGTAGAAGTTAGAAAACAAGATGAATTCAAGCTGAAATCGACAGAACTCCTCCTCCTGAGCTCTGATACCACTTGTAGGATCGTGAACGGACCCAAAACGAGTCGATCAGAGGCGTTCTACACAATATAAAAGGCGGAAACAGACATATTGTGTGTGATTCAGCAAGATATTCACTTTAATAGTCTTTCTGATTAATCTGACAAAGTTTTACAGCAAGACGAGACTTCGGCAGCACTTCGGCTCCGGAAACACACACATATAACTCTGTTCAAACGGAATTACAAGCCTGCTATTTATAAGCAACCTAATACCGCTCCAACTGTTCAAACGAAATTACATTTACAAACTGAATTAAAACTTCAAGCGGAATTAACAACTCAAGCGAAATTACTTGTTAATTCCGTGCAGAATTACAAGTTGCCCTTTCAAGCAGAATTAGCTCTTAGACTTGTTTTCTCGATCTTCGTGCCCTGAACAGTGCAAGACTCGATACAAGATGAAGTCGACAGACGTATGTACCAACAAAAGAAGCTGATGGAAAAGGTACTTGTGGTTCGTGATTTTCCTAATGTCTTTCCTGAAGATTTACCCAGTCTACCGCCGACTCGTGATATTGACTTTCGCATCGACCCCATCCCTAGAGCTAACCCTGTTGCTAAAGCCCCTTATCATCTTGCACCGTCTGAAATGCGTGAACTTTCCAGTCAACTCCAGGAGCTACTTGATAAAGGCTTCATACGCCCTAGCACATCTCCATAGGGCACACCTGTCCTTTTCGTGAAAAAGAAGGATGGATCGTTCTGAATGTGCATCGATTATAGGGAACTTAATAAGCTTACTATCAAGAATCGCTATCCTCTACCCCGAATCAATGAATTATTTGATCAATTGCAAGGCGCTACATGCTTTTCTAAAATCAATCTACGCTCTGGTTACCATCAACTGCGAATTCTAGAGGAAGACATCCCTAAAACTGCTTTTCGTACTCACTACGACCATTATGAATTTGTCGTTATGCCCTTTGGTCTTACAAACGCCCCCGCAGCCCTTATGGATTTGATGAATCACGTGTGTAAACCCTTTCTTGATCGTTTCGTCATCGTGTTTATCGATGCTATCCTTATCTACTCGAAGTCGAAAGCCGAACACGCGCAACATCTCCGTTTGGTACTTGAGCTTCTCTAAGGGAATCGCCTCTACGCCAAGTTCTCCGCAAGTGTGAATTTTGGCTTGAGGAGGTTCAATTTCTCGGTCACATTGTCAATAATCAAGGTATTCATGTCGATCCCGCGAAGATTGAAGCAGTTAAGAGTTGGATTACGCCAAAAACCCCGTCCGAAGTTCGTTCTTTCCTCGGATTGGCGGGTTATTATCGTCGATTTATCGTTGATTTGTCTAAAATCGCCATCCCTCTCACCTCTCTAACGCATAAAGACAAGCCTTTTGTTTGGGGAACCGAACAAGAGGAAGACTTTCAAACTCTCAAGCGTATGCTTTGCAACGCTCCTATACTCGCGCTACCCGATGGAAACGACGACTTTGTTGTTTATTGCGATGCCTCTAACCTAGGCCTTGGTAGTGTTCTTATGAAACGAGACAAGGTTATCGCGTACGCCTCCCAACAGATCAAAGTTCATGATAAGAACTACACAACCCACGATCTCGAACTCGGTGCAGTTGTTTTTGCATTAAAGATTTGGCGACACTACCTTTATGGTACTAAGTGTATGGTCTTCACCGACCATAAGAGCCTACAACACATCTTGAATCAGAAAGAACTTAATACGCGCCAACGTAGATGGGTTGAACTTCTCAACGACTAAGACTGTGAGATTCGCTACCACCCAGGCAAAGCAAATGTCGTTCCCGACGCTCTTAGCCGACGAAGCTATTTACATAGTGTTCGTAATGTTCAAGCCCAACACGACCTCGAAGCTCTCATTCGCGACGCTCAACATGCCTGTCTTCTCGAGAACACCCTGAAGGAAGAAAGAATTCTTGGAACCGAAAACCAACTAGTGAATAAACCGAATGGTATTTTTCACTATCTTTACCGAATTTGGATTTCCAATCGCAATAATGTAAGACCCGACTAAATAAACTAGTTTAATGATACAGAAACTTGCATCTAAAACTGAATTTAGGAGTTTACAAAAAACTTTCATGATTTTAAGACCATACACGATCATAATATTCAAGTTATAACCCTATTAATCAATATTCATGACACAACTACAAGTGTTTACATATTCTTAAAACAAAATAGATCAAGTGCGGAAGCTTCGTTTTGTGTGTTCGATTCAGAGGCATTTGCTTGATCATCATTCACGTACTTGCATTACCTAGAAACTGGAAATTTTGATGAACATTAGTATTAGAGTCCTTGGAAATTAACATAATCGAAACTATGTTCAAAAACGAATTTGAGTAACTAAGAAATACAAAATTCAGCATTCATGACTGGCGCTACCGTAACTTACGGTAGCCACCGTAAGTTACGGTGGCAACTCGGTAACAATGGTCTGCCGTAAGGCAGTAGAAAGCCACCATATCATTTTACTTGCTACCGTAAGTTACGGTAGCTACCGTAACTTACGGTAGCTACTGCACATTCTTTCTTGTTTTGCAGTTTTGCCGATTCTTTTCCTACGTAACCGTAATTTAATTACGAACATGTTTATCAACATAGTTTACATAAAAAAAATCTTTTCAAAAATAGTTGTCCTATAATTTGCCTCTTGTGTATTTGACCCATTTGTTTACAAGTTCCGCAACTTGTATATTAGTTATCACATGACTAAGGCTAATTACACATATCTAGATTTTACCAACTATGGCAATTCGCTTCCCTCTCGAGGGATTGCTTACGCAATAACCTTCATGCGTGTTTCCAAGGTTTCAAACTTGCTTTTAATACTACTTGACATGCTTAAGTTTCCGAACTTTAATTTCCGTATTAAGGGCTAAATTTCACAACAAGTTTAGCGTGTCCGCTACACGGCTTACGCTTTGTTTATAACCATTCATCAAGTGATGGTAACTAACTTCAAAGTTTACTACTCAACTTGTTTTGACCCGTTTGGATGACGAAATGAAGACCACCATTCAAGACATTTCAAAAATCCATTTCTATCACATGTTTTGACCCGTTTTAATCGTCTAAAGCACTTCGTCACTTCCGTGACTTAACAGGTTTTCTTATTTAGCTATTTTTCAACACAACGGACTAAAATAAATAAATAACATGACATAACGAAACCATAGATCGCGTACCTTTAAAGCACACCCTTCAAGCGTGTATCTCCTCCTCCGGCTTGTCCGCTCGACTATCCGGATTCTTTGCCTAAGGAGTTAAATTAAACTTCAATTTAGAACCCTTTTGTAATTATAAACACATAACTTGTCATATTAGTCAATTATGCGTTTTCATCTGATTTTTAACATATTAATCTCCACTTAGGCATTTCAACAAACACCTAGCGAGTCAGGTTTTTTTTTTTTATAATCATTACCAAGTTTCATGACTTGTTATCTTATCAAAATCAACTTTAATTAAGCAATTATACACATATTTCAACATCAATATTTCAGAATTCATCTCATAAATTCATATTACACTAGAACAAGAATCTTAATCCTAGTGTTTATCAAGTTCTACTAACTTATTAATCACCCACTATGGTGATTATGAACCTTATAAGTATCATGCAAGATTTTGACAAGAATTCACCTAGGGTTTGTCCCTAAACCCCATATCACTTCTAATTTCACCCATGCAAGACATAATCAAGCTCGATTTCAATTCTTCACAATTAACCAAGAATTTGAGATGAATCAAAACATCAAGATTTTACATACCTTATGATCCCTTCAACTAGGTGATCATTAATCTATGCTTGAAAATCGATTTGGACTTGATTATGACCTTCAATTTATCAATTTTGTGGAAGCTAGGGTTTGGTGAGGAGCTGGTGTCGCCCCTCCTGCGTTTCCTGGTCGACCAGACACACTCCTTGTGTGTTTGGTGTGTTTTAACTTGTTTTAATTAAATCAAGTTTCAATTTATACAACATAAGTCCCTCCACTTTTATTTAGTTTATATATTTTGACACTTTAGATTCATTCATGCTTTTAAACAAGTTAACAAACTAACTAGGTTGTTTATTTCCTAATTAACTCATTCTCTCTTATTTGTACTTTATATGATTCTAATATAAAGTTTTATAGATTTCGGGGTGTTACAAATAATCTCTGAGAGATTTTGCTGAATGAAGCCCACAAATCTCGGTATTCCATTCATCTAGGTACCGAAAAAATGTACCAGGACCACCGTGCCATGTATTGGTGGCCAGGAATGAAGAAAGATATCGCTCTCTACGTTTCAAAGTGCCTAACTTGCTCCAAAGTTAAGGCCGAACATCAACGACCCTCTGGCTTACTCGAACAACCCGAGATCCTGATGTGGAAATGGGAGAGTATAGCTATGGACTTCATTAAGAAACTCCCTCGCACACCATCAGGTCACGATAGCATTTGGATTATCGTTGATCGTCTTACGAAATCCGCTCACTTCTTACCGATACGAGAAGACTACAAGGTTGAACGATTAGCACGAATCTATATCGAAAAAGTCATTTGTCGACATGGGACACCTCGTGACATCATCTCTGACCGCGATGATCGATTCACTTCACGCCTCTGGGAGACTTTTCAATCCGCTCTCGGTACTACTCTTAATCTCAGTACCGCTTTCCATCCCCAGACGGACGGTCAGACTGAACGCACGATTCGCACCCTTGAAGACATGTTTCGTTGTGTGTTATAGATTTTGGTGGTAATTGGGATTCGCATTTACCTTTAGTTGAATTCTCGTACAACAACAGTTATCACGCTAATATTCAAATGGCAGCATTTGAGGCATTGTATGGAAGAAAATGTCGATCGCCTATTGTATGGCACGAGATCGGAGACGCGCAAATTACCGGTCCTGAGTTATTACAAGAAACGACTGACAAGATCCTCCAGATATGAGATAATCTCTTGAAAGCTTGGATTCGTCAAAAGAGTTATGCCGATAAACGCCGGAAGCCCCTTGAATTTGATGTTGGTGATCACGTACTCATAAAGGTTTCACCTTGGAAGGGGGTGATCCGATTCGGCAAGAAAGGAAAGCTAGCACCATGATACGTGGGACCCTTTAAGATTCTGGAAAGAATTGGTAAAGTGGCCTACTGACTCGAATTACCGGAGGAACTCAACAACGTACATCCTACTTTCCACGTCTCGAACCTCAAGAAATGCCTAGCCGAAGAAAACCTGCATGTCCTTCTCGAGGATTTGCAAGTTAACGAAACTCTACACTTCGTGGAAAAGCCAGTAGAAATCATGGACCGAGAGACCAACAAACTTCGACGCTCTCGCATTCCTATTGTGAAGGTTCGCTGGGAAGGCAAACACGGCGCCGAGTTCACTTGGGAACTCGAAAGTGATATGAAAGCTAAATACCCACATCTCTTTGTTATGCCTGTGCCTTAATTTCGGGACGAAGTTCCCTAAAGTAGGGGAGGCTGTAACAACCCCGAAAGTCGAGTCATTACTTAGATCTGACATTTCTTGCTTAATTGACTTGTACTCTCGAGATATCGATTATCGTTATGGCTTAACTATTTAAACTATATTTTACAACGTGCTCACAATGCTTATTCAAAACGCGGTTATCGCATTTAATGCAGCTTACAACGCAAACTATTTAACGCATTTTATCGCATGTCACAACTCTTGTTTATACTAAACGCTATCGCAAAGCAAACTTGAAACGCCGATTTACTTTTATGCATTTTTGTGATTATGTGTTATTTGTGTAATTATTTGTTTAATGATTATGTGGCTATCTCAACACAACACATACTCGCAACTCGCTTAAGCGCAACGCTTAACACATGAAATGAAAGTTGGAAACTAACTCGCACAACTCGGCTGGACCATCCGATCGGATGGACATCCGTCCGGATGACCATCCGATCGGATGGACATCCGTCCGGATGACCATCCGATCGGATGGACATCCGTCCCAAACACCTCGCACGCTCTCCACCGCCTTAACTCTCCTCTCACACTATAAATACCCACCCGTACATCACTGTTCTCTAATGTGACCGCTCCCTTTGACCAACTCGCTCCCAAGTCATTCTCAATCATTTTTCTCTCGATTCAAGGCCATTGCATAAGTGTTTCTCCTCAAATCTTGTACAATCATCATCACTACACACTTCTACATCATTTTCCCCATCAAAATCACTAGTTTTCTTCTTGAAATCACCTGATTTGGACCTCTTGAAGATGGTTCTCACATGGTTGCTTATGCAAACTGTTGTGTGACATCATCTCATCAAGAATCGTTCAGATCTAAAGGATTTCAATACATTCTAACCTGAATCTCAACTAGATTTCAACATTTTTCAACCTTTTTCAACTGCTTTCATCTCTTTTCAAACTTTTCTTCAACATTCTACTCAAAACCGATGGAATCTTGACTTATTCAGACTCTTTATACATTTCTTAGTTGAGAGCCGGTTTGAAAACGAATTTCCACCGGAGAGATGACCGAATAACGGGTTGAACATGAAACTTCATCAAAAGAATAGTGAATACGATCGAATAGGGTGATTCCCATCCGATCGAACGAGTTGGACCTTGGTGTGTTTTCATTGTTTGACGCGTCATCACGCCGTCTCCGTTAAACTCAAAACTCTTTCTTAGAAAATTTTACAAGTTTTCAAACAAATAGGACACCCACTCGACTGGCCATCCGATCAGATGACCATCCAATTGAATGGTTATTCGTTGGATGATCTGTCCCTTATTATTTTCAAACACTTAACAATTTTCCAACACACACTCAAACGAATAGCCATCCGTCCGGATGACCATCCGACCGGATGACCATCCGACCGGATGACCATCCGACCGGATGACTTGGCATCTATGCTACAACGAAAACTTCAAAAGTTTCAAAACGATTTACAAACCCCTACACTCATTCGAATGGCCAACCATTCGAGTGGTCATCCGCTCGGATGACCATCCGATCGAATGGGTGCTCATCCGCTCGACTCACCATTCGACATTCGACACACTGTTTACACGTTGTTCAACGCTTACGCTATTGTTCTATGCTCAGGCTAAACTTTCACTCGCTCCCTTCAATCCATGACTGTGTTTATTTGTTAAACACACACTGTGAGAATACTCGTACCCATTTTCTTTTAACGCACTTTTGGGAGTTACATACGTTCTATATCAACACAGAACACACACAATACTCAAACTCTTTTATAAACGCTAACCGCCCTCGCATGCTATACGTGATTCGATGAATGCTTGTATGTTATGTTTACACAATGACTGTTTTGCCTGACACCTTAGCAACGATAGTACTATAGTTTGGACTCAGCACCTAATTGTTCAGGGGTTGTTAAGGGCCTTACTTCACATGTTCACAGTGGTGAAAATGTGTTGCGCATTCTACAACTCGCAGTCATGTCGGTTGCATGCGTCATTGTCGATAGCTTACTTGATTCACATTTCCACGTGTTACATGCTGGTTACGTGTAAACGCTTTTGCTATACTATATGCTATGCAAACTTGTGTACTCACCTTTACATTTTATGTATTGACTTTATTATAACGTATGTGACAGGTTGATAAGAAGCTATGTTTGCTGAACGAAGTAGGAAGTCTAGAAACCCACAATAAAATCTGAGTCGTCGGAAAGGTGTTTTGTTTTTGAGACTTATATCTGTGATGACTGTTTTTACTTTATATGTTAATGGTATGCGACATTAATGTTAAATATATTGTCATTAATAGTTGTTATGGATTCTCTTGGACAATCTGTTTCGCTCAGTGCCACGCCCTGATGATTCCGCCATCGGTTGGGGTGTGACATTGGCAACTAACACGAATAATAATTATAAATGGATAGTTTATACGAAACTTTTGTGCTGCAAGACAAATATGTGAATTATATGCTGTAAATGTAAATTACATGGTATTATGTGGCTTTTGTGTAAAAGTTATGTTATTAGGGGGTGTTTAGTGTATGGTGAAACTTTAATAACTACTCAAAAACACTAGAAGTTCCCCACAAACTCACTATACGACATTTCCACCATTTCCTAATCATCCTTAATTTTCTTCAATCATTTGGCTTCACAAGTTAAAACACATCAATCCTTGATCTCCAACACATCTAGACTTAATCAGAGGTAAGTGTTTACGATTCTATGATATGTTGTTTATCTTGTTCTTGTGATTTCAATGAGAAACCCTAGACATCCAAACAATCTGTGTTTTTGTTTCAAATAAATGAATGTGTGATGATTGCTAAATGAATAGGTAATGATTGGTTGATGTTAATGACATTAGGGCATGATAGAACTTGTTAGATTTATTGATTTGATGTCTGACATTGTTGGTTCTTGTGCATTTGGGGTTTTCTGTTCGTCATTACATTGAAGAAAAGGGATTTTTGGAATGTCAGACTTTGTGAAGTCACAAAGTGTCAATATTTGTGAATCATGCATCATGTCCACACTTGTGGATGTTATTATAGTCCGTACTTGTAATGTTATTAAACATGTTCGCATTTGTGTTATACATTACGTCCGCACTTGTTAAATGATTGAATTAGTCCGCACTTGTTATATTTTTCTAACGTCCGAACTTATAAAGTCTCCTAAAGGTCTGTACTTAATCACCTCATGAAGTCTGAACTTGTATACTTATCTCTACTTGTCCGCATATGTGAGTTAATGGGGGGCCGCATATATGAATGGGTTAAGGTGTCCGTACTTGAAGGCTTGTTAAGTGTCCGAACTTAAGGTTGAATGTTGTCCGAATTTAAATAGAATGTTAACTGTCCGAACTTGATGTTTTGTTGAGGTCCGCACATATAGAAATCAACTAAGCCCGCACATAACTTCTTTAGGGTGATCCGAACTTAGCTTACTTCTTTGGTTATAAAAGTGTCCGAATATGTATATGTTTCAAGGTGGTCCACACTTGTCTAATTTCTAGTGTCCGAATTAAATTGAAGTTTATGTATAATAGAACTTGTAAATGCCAACATATAGTCCGAACTTGGGGAGAGTTAAATGATCAGGAATTATTCCTTTTACATCTCCGAACTTGCTATTTAATAAAGCAAGGTCCGGATATGTTTGAAGAATTGTAACTGTCCGTATATAATTGCTTATTTAAGGTCCGAACGTAATCGAAAATAAAAGGATCGGTATTTCCTTCATATTAATGAAATCTAATTTTAGTGGTGAGTGGATATATGACCAAACATATATAATGTATATATTATAGTCCGCACATGTGGTGAACAAAAGAATCAGAACATGATAAATTCTAAAAGATTTGAACATAAATGTTGAAAAGGGGTCCACATGTAAGGCTTTCATGTGTACACACGTGCTTTGGAAGTATATAAAGGAGTTACAAATCACTTTTTACTTTGAAATTGATTTCTAATCTAGTTAAGTGGGTGCTACAAATATATTTAATTGATAAGTAATGATATAATAAACTCATCATTTGAAATGGGCCGATATTATTGTGAATAGTGGGTCGAGGATGATTTTGACCCATGTAAATGTAGATTAATGAGATTTTTCAATGTACACAGTATTTGGTAAATTAATAAGGTAGGTATATGAATATTATGGGGCGGTCCAAGTTTGTGGTGAACCTTTAAATGTAATTTTTAGTGCTTGTTGTCATAGTTGTCCACATATATTAGGTTGATCCAATTTTGTGTGTAATGTGAGTTGTGGTGGTCCTATTATCCCGAATTATAAAATAAGAGAAACCCATTGTGAATGCTATGTGCTACTGTATGATAACTCGTATTCTGATCACGGTAAATGTCGGATTGTTTGGACACTTAGGGTATTGCAAAACCCTACTCGTATACTCATTTATGTGACTTTATACCTTAGGTCGCGTGTAACGGACCTAACATTTAACGCGTAGAAGTACGTAATCATATACCGAACAAACTAAGGTGAGTTCAATACTTTTTCACAAGCATGCGTCCCGGGGGGGGGGGGGGGGACAAACTAATATTCCGGGGATGAATACTTTTAAACGCTTGGTTTAACTTCGATGTTATTTAATAAACTCAACTATATCACGAAAGTCCCTACTTACTACCGAACTAGTTGTCGAGGAGGCAACGGGGTAGTAGTTGATAGCGCTATTAGGCTTGACAACCTTACACCGTACCGGGGAGGACGGACGTGAACTAATGACCTTAAACACATGGCCAATGTTGATAGGCATTGATGAGGGCAAACAAACATAACGTCACTTCGGTATCGAGTTTATTATTGGCATGTCTTAAACTAAACACTTACATGATTTTTGTTAAACAAAACTGTGAACTCGCCAACTTTATGTTGACACACTTTTTCTACATGCTTGCTGGTTGTTAGATACATCATGCTTTGGAACTTGCAGTATGAGGAGCGAGGAGTGTCATGGGGCGTGCTACTTGGTGCAAACTATTAACATTATGACATTTAAAATGATTTGGTTTTGAATATATTTGAATAGTTACAATTGCTTCCGCTGAACACATGTTATGTCAAAATGTTATTTGGAATTACACTATTCATGTTGGACAAGATATTTGTGTTTAATAATATTTTTACTATTAGTTCAACGTAGCCTTCTGGGGTAGCCCAGTTGGCCAGCCTCACCCAGGCCTCTACTTGAGGTCACCGGTTCGATTCCCGGCAATGCCCTTATGGGGTGTTGGGGCTCTTCACCGTGGGTAATCACCGCCAGGCAGCTATGGGGCTAAGCTAGCTTGCGGAGTTGCAATACTCCGGCGGATGGGAGGTCCGTGCAACTACCCCCTACTATTAGTTCAACGTGATTAGTGGCTTGATCCTGGTACGTCACACGCCTCGCGGTGTAACTTCGCAGGTGGTAATTTGGGGGTGTGACAACAGAGCAGATTGGGGCTTGAAAGCCACTACCGCACCTGATTCCGTCGTCGTATTAGGTTGCCGGAAAACACAACGGGTACGTTTTGAAGTGCAATATAAAGTAAAAGGGGAGCAAGTGGCGCCGGACAAGACCAGCGACCTACCACCATTGTCGCATGTATCGGTGGTGGTCACAGATGACGGCGGGGTTTTAGCGGTTGTTTGTGATGGGTGAATGTGTTATTTGGTGGTGGTTTGAGGATTTTTAGGTGTTTTAGGTTGTGTTGGGTGGATGGTGTAATGGTGGTGGTGGGTATGTTGTGGCGGGAGGTGGGTGGTAGTGGTGGTGGAAGATGCTGATGGTTGTGAGGGAAGGTGGGGTTAGGTGGTGGTGGTGGCAGGTGGGTGGTAGTGATGGTGGTAGCAGGGCCGGCCTGAGAATTCATGTACCCTGTTCGAGCTCGAAAAAACGTGTCCTTAGGCTTTAACGAAATTGGGTATTGGGCTCACTAAAGGTCTAAATCTAATGCCAATGAACTAATAACTAATCTAAACCATAAAAATAGTTTTGTAAATGGCCTATGTTGGTGTTTATATGGGTATACCCCATTAATTTATTTATTTTTACATATATGTATCAGAGTTTTTTTTAAAAATAACGTGCACTTCGAAATATCAGACCCTGGCTGGTGGTCCTCTCCGTTTTTTTTTATACTTTTTGAAAATAAAAGACACACCTTTCAATCTAGCAACGAATTTGTAATTTACTCTTCTTTATATGGTGTGAAAGAATTAGTATGAATTTAAGTTGTAATCTTTGTTGATTGTTTGTTTTGGTTGGCCTAGCACCTTGCTACTGCTAGTGAAGTAGTTTGAGCATTGGGATAAAATACCCCCCGTCCACCTAAAATAAATGGTGGCACACAAGTCAAAGAAAAAATCCTTAATGGACGGGGTTTTAAGCAAACACCAATAGGATAACCCCATAAGAACACAACTCAATTTGCTTGAATCTGCGGTCTGAAACGAAGAAAGATGAAACCTTTACTAGGTTTTATTGGGTTTTTGCTGATGATCAATATCTGCAATGGGTTACTATCTTCTCGAATCAATCTTATGAGTAGCAGTAATTACATAACCAAAGACGCGTTTTGGTTCAATCAAACACTTGATCACTTTTCCCCTTATGTATGAACCCTTTTCCCTCTTAAAAATTATAATTTTTTATAAAATTTTGCAACTAATTGAAATGGGTTTGGTGTTTACAGGATCATAGAACATTTCAGCAGAGATACTATGAATATTTGGATGATTTTAGGATCCCTGATGGGCCGGTTTTTTTAGTGATATGTGGTGAATCTGCATGTGGTGGGATATCGAATGATTATATAACTGTATGTATTATAATTGTTTCGAAGTTGTAGTTAGATTTGGTTAAAAATGAATGTTGGAGAATGTTTGAATGTTGTGTAGGTTTTGGCCAAGAAGTTTGGAGCTGCTGTGGTGACTTTAGAGCATAGATATTATGGGAAGAGTTCCCCATTTGAATCGTTTACGACGGAGAATCTTAGGTTTCTTTCGTCCAAACAGGCGTTGTATGACTTGGCTGCTTTTCGTCGATTTTATCAGGTAGATTTTTGATATTTTGTATTGTTAGTTTTAATCTGTTTTAATAAATGGGTCGTGTTCTGGTTGATAAGTGAACAGGTTGGCCATTTCGGTCTGTTTAAATTTGGATAAAAGTTAAAAAAAATATTTTTTGATAAGTTTCTAAGGAGTTTAATCCATTTGTTACAATCTGCCAACCCATTTCTGACCCCTTTACAACTTATTTACAACCCATCAACCCGTTTGATTTGTTTACTTACATGTGCTACATGGTGGCTGTTTGGATTACATGATTTTAAGTGTCTGGTAGGGTTGTACTCTTTGACGCAAATAAGTTCATGGATCATTGGTTCATGTTCAGGTTCATCATTTCAATTTTCAACCCACCAACTTTTACAATAAGAATTAAAAAAGCATATTTTTAATAACAACGTCGACCTTTCAACCTGTTTAACCTTTTATTACAACCCGCCAACCCCTTTAACCATTTATTACAATCTGTGAGTCTTTTTGACCCGTTTACACCTTTATTACAACCCTGGTACTCTTGGTTCAAGCCCTAAATTTATTAACCAAACACACAATAATTGAACAACAATGTTCAGACTTTTTTTATTTAAATGAAATCGGAAGAACAAGACCACACCTTCTGTGAAGAAAACAATGTAAAAACAGCCCTATCAACTAAGCCGACGATGCCACATTTTGACTCAACTAAACAAAACAGATCCATGATTTAAGACCCATTAATTAGACCCAATAAAACATAAAATAAATGTGACTAAAATGAGAAACTGCTGCTGACCTGTTTGATCCGACCCAATCCAACCAGCTCCGTAACCCGCATCCCGTTGACCCATTACGAATTAGTCAAGATTTCCCAATATTTACATCCCATCAACTTGTTTGGGTTACACTGGTCACGTTCATGTTACACAATCTTAAGTGTGTGTGGGGTTGTTCAGGTTCATCAATCCATCCCCGCCAGTCCGACACAATTCACACCCCAAAAATTTAATGTTGGTTTATCATCTCCTAATGTATTACCTTCAATGATTTTGTAGGAATCTTTAAACTTGAAGCTTAATAGAACAGATGTTGAGAACCCATGGTTCATTTTTGGTATATCATATGCTGGAGCTCTTAGTGCGTGGTTCCGTCTTAAATTCCCTCATTTAACATGTGGAAGTCTTGCAAGTTCTGGTGTAGTTAACGCGATTCTCGACTTCTATCAATATGATCAACAGGTTAATACCACTGTTTTTTTTTCGGTTTATTATTTTATATTGAGTAAACTGCCAAAATTGTCCCTGAGGTTTGGTCACTTTTGCCACTTTAGTCCAAAACTCAAACCTTTTGAATCTGGTTTCCTATGGTTTCAATTTTGTTGTCATTTTCATCTAAAATCAAAATATGATCAGATTTTTCAGTTAGCATTCAGCTTTTTTGTCCTTTTCCTCCCTTTTAATGAAGGGCAAAATGGTCTTTTAACGTTTTATTATAACAAATTAAAAAAATCTGACCATTTTGCCCTTCATTAAAATGGAGGAAAAAGACAAAAAAACTGGATGTTAACTGAAAAATCTGACCAGATTTTGCGTTTGGTTGAAAATGGCAACAAAATTGAAACCACAGGGACCCAGATTCAAAAGGTTTGAGTTTTGACTAAAGTGATCAAACCTCAGGGACCATTTTGGCAGTTTACTCTTTTATATTTATTTCACATTTTTTTATTACTTTACTTGTGGCAGATTGGTGAGTCTACAGGGCCTGAATGTAAAGCTATATTACAAGAAGTTACTCAACTTGCCGAAAATCGGCTTGCGTCAAATGGTGAAGCTTTGAGAAACGAATTTGGTGCTAATGTGGTATAAAAATATACAGTTTTTTTTAGTACTTTTTCATATTTCAGTTTGTTCAGACTTCAGATCACTTACTTTTTGATTTGGTAAAATATCATTTCAGCTAAAAGTTGATGGTGATTTCATGTATTTTCTGGCTGATGCTGCAGCTGTAGCTGTAAGTTAACTTATATAGTTTATCTTTTGGTTGTTTATGCAGCTGATTCAACTATTCTTATATTTATGAATTATGAAACATGAGGATCTTTCAATATGGAATCAGTTTAAGTAGATAAATGCGAGAACTGTATATACATTTATATTACATAAGACAGTTATGCATTATGTACAAGTGCTTATGCATTCATTGCGGTTCTGTACTTAAAATGGGTTTTGTATTAAATTCGCTCCTATGAAATATTATGCAGATTCAATATGGAAATCCAGATAAACTTTGCACACCGATGATCGAGGCTAAGAAGTCTGGAAAAGATCTTGTGGTAATTTTTTCTTCTTAAAAGGTCATATATGATTTTAGTTTCAAAAACGTGCGCTTGAGTACGCTTGGGCGAGAGGTTCATCACTTAGGTCATTTAAACAACTTTCTTGCAGGACGCGTATGCAAAATACGTAAAAGAATATTACGTTGGTAGTTTTAAAGTTGACATTGAATCATATACTCAAGAACATCTAAAGAACACGGAATCTGCAGACCGATTATGGTGGTTCCAAGTTTGCACCGAAGTCGCCTTTTTCCAGGTGGCACCTGCGAATGATAGTATCCGTTCTTCAAAGATCGACATACGGCATGTTCCTACAGCTTGATTTTCGATTAATTAGAATCTAAATTATGTTTATTTTAATTTTGGATTTGATCTGTAACAGTTACCACATGGATTTATGCAAAAATGTTTTCGGAGAAGGCGTCTATCCAGTTGTTGATTCTACAAATCTGTACTATGGGGGCACTGACATTGCTGGTATAAACGTTATCTAGTTCATAATCTATACATATACTATTACATGTATGCTCGCGTACAAAATTTATTTATTTTTCATAAAAATTTGCTTGCAGGTTCGAAAATAGTTTTTACTAACGGGTCACAAGATCCATGGCGACATGCATCAAAACAGGTCTCGTCTCCAGATAGTAAGTTCCAATAAATAATCTTTGATCCGTTTTTTATTTTATCATGGCAAATTGGATTATAAGTAATAACAATTTATTCTTTGTTTTTTATTAAATTTTGTAGTGCCGGCGTACATAGTGACTTGTAACAATTGTGGGCATGGAAGTGATCTAAGAGGGTGCCCTCAGTCGCCGTTAGTTCCCGAAGGTTAGCTTGGACTATTAACACTTGTTACATATTAACAAATAATGTAAATCTTGAAAACAATGTTTAATTTTGTGAAAAAATGTTTATGAATATTGCAGGAAGTTCTAAGAATTGCAGCGCACCTGAAGCTGTTAACAAAGTGCGCCAGCAGGTGATAGAACATATAGACT
Organism: Helianthus tuberosus; assembly: GCA_030545235.1. Taxonomy (NCBI): domain Eukaryota; kingdom Viridiplantae; phylum Streptophyta; class Magnoliopsida; order Asterales; family Asteraceae; genus Helianthus; species Helianthus tuberosus. The sequence goes on from JARYGA010032281.1 coordinate 625,851, forward strand.
TGTGGTTGTCTCAGTGCCACACTGCAGCTAGGAGTTCAATATAAGTAGGGTTATATGAATGCAATTACGATTGCTATTACTCACACTATGTAGTATGTACCATAAACAAGATGTTATTAAAGTTTTTGTTGGAAAAGCCTTGTCCCACCTAGAAACAAGATGGAAATTGAAATGGGTATATATGCTGAAAGTTTCTTTGGTTGTTACTTCCATTAGTTACTTAAATTCCTTGTGCATTTGGTAATTCGACGGCTTAGACCAAGCGTAGTCGTGTGAAAACTGGGCGTTTTTTTGCCCAAACACGCCCATCAACGCCGGAGACGCCGTCCCCGTGGGCATTTTTTTTACCCAAATTCTGTTGGAGCGTTTTAATTTCCACGCCTGATCGATGTTTCAACTGGCCAATGACAGGATCGATGGTTTTTTTTTACCCATATTATTTGTTTTAAAAAAAAAAAAAAAAAAAATTGGGTAATTATGGGACTGCCATGTGTCGAACAACGCTCAAGGGTGGGTCCATTATCCCACTACGCCATTTCTTCAAAACGCCCCTTTGATGACAAGGATGCCACGTGGCGGACAACGCTCAAGGGTGGGGCATTATTCATCCAAACCACTACACATGGTCTTATCACCTGAGGTGCATTCATTGTTGATAAGTGATTCTGCGTTCGCTGCTTCATTGAATCTCGGGAAGCGACTAGTCAAGTCATCATGAAATCGGAAACCCTATGCACTTATATGTTGGATTTATTGTATAACTTGAAAATCATCTTATCAATATCTCTTGAATATTACTAAAATTACAGAAAATCCATCACTTCACATCAAATACTTATACAATTGCTACAAGTACATGCTATGAACAAAAGCAGCAGACTCCATGCTGATTGATACAAATTTTATAAGTTTCACATAATAAACCTTGTTTTCATGTTCTAAGCTCAACACCCGCGACTTGAAACTGGCTTAGTAGACATACCCCTTAACGAACATTCCCTTTTTGGCCTCCTCAGACTCACCCTCACCTGTGTATTTCCCGAGCTGAGCCAGTGAGTTGGCGCTGGCCCTCTGGAGCAGAGCATCCTGAGCAGCCTTCACGTTCTCGGGCCTTCCTCCCCATGTCTTAAGGCAAGTGTTCTGTAAGGCCCGGGCGTATGAGAACGACACGTGCCATGGGTTCGGGCTTTGGTTCATTGCATTCAAGTTGAGTGTAGCTTCCACCTCAGATTGCCCACCAGACAAAAACTGTATTTTTCATTGCACATATCACTAACTTTTACTCTATAAATCGTCCGTGCATAACACAATCGAACCATGAACAAACACATACGCATAGGAACGCCAACGGGTCAGGTGTGGGACAAATTTTTGTAATATCAGTCGGATACCCAATTATAAAACCGTGTCATATATATGTGCCAGTTACCCTTTCCTCAATACCCGTCAAGTTCTCGGGTATACCTGCTTATGATCTTAACCCGTTGGGATGCCTAGAAGCCCTACTTTAAACTCACCTCAAAAACTTACTTTAAATATTAAATACTCAACTATGCTTCTAACAAGTATAATTTTATTATGTTTCTAACAACTTAAGCTAATATTAATTATATTTTTTAATATTATATTATATATTAATATATCCGGGCGTAGGGGTTTTCCTATCAGGTTCGGTTTTTTTGTCATCCCTACACACGCACACACGAGAAATAGAAACTTGCCATGATTCCGGGAACTGCAGGTGGGATTCTTTGTTTGAGGAGTTTGAGAGTGTAATCCGCGACTTGTTGAGGTGTGGCTTTGTCCTTGCAATCAGCTCCCGGTGTAACCATGCTGGGCTTCAAAAGGATTCCTTCAAACAACACATTGTTCTCAGCTAGGTAAAAGAACACCTCAGCCCACACTTTCTTAGCAACCTCAAACGTAGTATCGATTCCATGTTCACCATCTAGTAAAATCTCGGGCTCCACAATCGGGACCAACCCATTGTCCTGAAAAAAAACAAAATTTGAGAACTTACAAACATGAAGCATCACCTAACCAAACTGTTTTAGACCATTAGCAAGTCTTTTTACCTGAGAAATCGCAGCGTAACGGGCCAGACCCCATGCTGCTTCCTTGACCGCGAGGGCCGATGGCCCGTTTGGAATGCTCACTACTGTACGCCTGCAAGCTCAACAAAATGAACTTAAACATTCAAGTATTGACTAAAAGTCAAAGACAAGAGCTTTGACTCGCACTAACCATTTAGCGAAACGTGCACCCTGTTGGTAGTAAGCTGCAGAGCGCGAGGCAAGCCCATCAAGACCTTGGCACCATGACTCGTCATTCGAGCCAGCCAATGGTACTAAACCCTGTAAAGTCAAAGTCAACATTTGAACTCCCACACTGTATTGACAGACATGCACTAAATAATAATATATCATATCATATTACCTTGTCGACCTTGATACCGGGTACAATCCCCTGTTCAACGAGGATGTCGACAATCTTTTTGCCGTCAACGGTTGATTGGTACAAGGTTTCCTCGAAGAGGATAGCGCCCGAGATGTAGTTGCCAAGGCCCGGTGGGGTAACAAGTAGGGTCCGGTAAGCTTGACGGTTAGCCTCGGTGTTCTCAAGACCGATAGAAGCTAACCGCTTTCCACAAGTGGCATTTGACTCATCCATGGCTAGGATTCCGCGGCCCGGTGACGCTACGGTTTTCTAAATTTAATAATAAAAGTTCATTAGTTATGAACTTATTTTAATTTGATATGTTTGTTGTTTGAATTAAAGAGAATAAAAACACATACCGCGGTTTTAACGAGCTCATCGGCATAGGAAGCACGGACGGTGAGGGCAGAGGGTGCGCCCGAGCTGACCCGCACCACGGAAACCGAGGGTTGGCGAAGGGTCTGGCCCTTAACCCAATCAGACTTGTCAAGAATGGCTGGGGATGACTGGAAGAGATATGCTGAAGCCATTTTTTATTTTCTTTAAAAAATAGAAAATATAAAAAATAATAATAAAAGAAAAGAAAAGAGGCTCTTAAGCTCCTTTCTGTATCAGTTTGATATGAACACCACTCAATTGTGTTTGGGCTCACTAAATTTATAGTTATAATATGAGGTAAGAAAAGATATAATTTTTAAGGCTAAGATGGTTTGGCTTATTAGAGAGTGACACGTGGATTGATAACTTTGATGACATGGCGGCTGGAATTTAGCAATGTTTGGGATGATATGTGACGAGGGGACGAAATTGTCCCGTGGGAAATTCAGGATGATTATTTATTAACGGTTGTTATTTGTTAAAGTTATTGTTTTATAAAAGAACAAAATCATGAACTTTTCAAAGGAAATAATGTGGGGCCCACTGGGTTTATATGTGAGGTTGTAAGTTAACCATCTTGCAATCGTATTTTTCATCTTAATCATAGAGTTTGCAGATTTGTTTTTTTATTAATTATTGAAATTTTTTAGTAGTTCAGTTATTCTCTATTTCTCATGTGAACATGTTTTTTAGGGCAAGATTTCATTCCACATCCAAAAGAAAGATTCTGATCCTCTTAACAAACTGCTAGCAGAGATCCCAGAAACTCTCATTCACATGCGAGTTTCTTATGTGTAATTAACGATGTGAGATTTATTTAAAAAAAAAAAAAACTTAACGATGTGAGATTTGTGTAAAGTGTCAGATACGCTTCATCTTGAAACTTATATCTTACTGTCTTATTACATTTGGCTCATTATACTAACCAACATTGTATGTATTGCCCACTAAAATATCACGGAATTGTTGTTAGTTGTCCGTGTGGAAGCTTCATATGAGACCAGATTGATTCCACATAAGCATGTTTAACTGTGATAATTTATTTTTGTCTACAACAAGCGTGCCTAAAGCATGCTAATGATGTTTGAAATCATGTATTCTTATTACACAGTTTAGACTAGGCGTCAGACTACCTCTTGTAATTAAACATATAGTTTAACAAGAATTAGTTCTGAGAAGTTGTTCCAGTGTTAGTTACTTGGTTTCTCTCCTTGAGGTCCTAAGTTTAATTCCCACTAGTATCACTTTGAAGAACATTGGTGATGACAATAAGTTTAGAACTAGGCCTCCCTAAAGGTCATTAGTTCAAAACCGAGCCGAACCCACAGTGGGCCTTCGGGCGGGCGGGTTTTCCCTGAAACTGGTGGCTTGGATATAGGGGTGCAAACGAGCCGAGCTACTCGCGAGCTACTCGAGCTCGGCTCGAAAAAAAGCTCGAACGAGCCAAGCTTAAACGAGCTCGAGCTCGAGCCCGAGCCTAAAAACAAGCTCGTTTAGTAAACGAGCCCGAGCCCGAGCTTCGCTTATTGAGCTCGAGCCGGCTCGCGAGCCTTATCGAGCTTTCTTTTAATATATTTTTATTAATATATTAAACATATATTTAAATAATAGTATTTACCATTTATATGAATATAAAAAAATAACTAAATTATATGTATAACTATAATTATAATTAATAAAAATTAATTAACAAATACTAAACGAGTCGAGCCCGAGCCGAGCTCGAGCTTGAAAATTTACCTTCGAGCCGAGCTCGAGCTTTAGAAATAAAGCTCGAATCGAGCCGAGCTCGAGCTCGAGCTTTCATATGTTAAACGAGCTCGAGCTCGAGCCTGGTCGAGCTCGGGCTCGGCTCGGCTCGTTTACACCCCTACTTGGATATGTATCCAACTCTGACCGTTAGGGATGAGGGGATGCATTTGCTCGATTGAGGACATCCCATAATGTTTATCCGGTGATTTAGTTGGCCGTTAAAAAAAGTTTAATAGTAATTAATGTTTAAATTTCCTTTGTTGTTTATTCAAACAAACTATTGTTTTGTTTTGTCTTGTCTTAAATGTACTTTTTGGTTTTTACACGACACCGGAACTTACCCGAAAAATGGAGGAGGTCCAAGAAAAAAGATAAAATTAACTGAATTTTGTTTTGTGCTGGTGACAAGTGGGCATATATTCGTGGTGGGCGTCGTATCTTCTTTTTCAAGATAAGGACTAAAAAGGTATAATTAAAAAAAATATAGAAGTAAAGATTAACTTTCTAATTACAATTTGGGTTAACAATTTAAAGTGAGACAAGCAGACAACTGGTAGGGCTCAAATTATAAGTGGTAACATTCGACAGACCACCGAATCTCATCTAGTTTCACCTAGGGCTGGTGAATCGGACGGATTTGGTGGCAAGAGAAAAAGAGTGGAGGTCAAAACGGGTCATTTTGAAAAAAGTATCAAGTTATTTCGTCAAAACGGGTTTTGACCAAAATGAACTTTGGCTTAAATTAGTCGTTTAGAGAAGGAAAAAAACTAGTGGCATATCATGGTTTTAAAAGTCGCTAGGCGCTTCATAGTCGGATTTGAGAGTGCTCGGAAAGTACTGGCCTAGGGGGAGATTACTCGGGGAGTAATCGGCCTAGGGGGAGATTACTCGGGGAGTAATCGGCCTAGGTGAAGAGTACTCTGATCTTGGCAATCTACCTTGTAACGAGTACTCGGAGCCTAGGTGAGACTTTTACAACCATGTAGCATATGGAGGCAGCGGATTGGTGATGATGACGGTGAAGGTGATGGCAACATTGGTAATGGCGTCGACGTCGAGGTGGCACCGCCGCACCGGGGTGGTGGTTGTGGAGACGGTTGTGAAGGCGGCGGAAACGAAGGCAACAATGGTGGTGGTTTTGGCGGGGGAAATTTTGTGGCGGTGATAGCCGATAAACAATGGTCACGGCAAGATAACCCATTAAAAAGTTTTATAAGAGTTGTTTGTTTTGATTCATTTTTTAATTTGAATCAATTCAAACTGACTCGATGTCTAATTTGAGTTAGCGTCCAAATAAACTTATATCAAAAATAAGAATCTTAGTAAAATCAACTAATTCTTAAAAAAAAAGTCATGATTGGCACCTGTAGTTGTGCGTATATCAATATGATACACAATCAATCATACAAATTCCACAAAAGAGACTACGAGATAAGAAATCATCAAAACTATTTACTATTTAGTGGTATGGTGGTATGGCGATTACCCTAACACAAAAGTGTATGCATTTAAATCCTTACAACAATACAACGACAAGATTAAGTGGTATTTTAGTGCAACAAATATACTATTTCGCACTAATCAAGACACCCTTCATAAGAATTCAACAATTTCATAATAATCTGGAAAATGATTGCCTTCAAAATAAGTAGTGTAAAGATCAAATACAAATGGGTCTTAACATACAAAATACCAAGAATGAGAGATATTTTTTTTCTTTTTTCTTTTTGAAAATTTTCCCGACTACGTAAGAATGATATTTAATTGCAAAATGTAAAAAAATAAAAAATCGCGATTTTACAGTATTAGAGTAATTATTGTAGGGTAACTATAATTACTCTACAAAATTACATATTTACTCTACTAGTGTAAAATCATGATTTTTTTTTTTGATTCGGGGACTAAAATACATGCTTATAAGTAGAGAAAAAAATTTCAAAAAAAAAAAAATTCTTCTTCACTTTTTACGTTAAGGATTTTTGTATGTTAAGACTTATTTGTAGAATAACTTAACCCTGAATAAGTATACCAAAGGCCGATCAATACGAACAAAATAAAACGCAGGAGGCTAACCCTAAAATTTCAAGGGACGATTGCATATTTACCCTTAAAAAACTGCTTAATTGCCTATTTACCCAACTTAAAATTAAAATTGCATATATCCCCTTCCTTAACTAATATAATTGCAGATTTACCCATTTTGATTTATTTTATTAAAAACAAGTTATATAATGGCTTTTTACCATTATTTTTACTAAAACTTATAAAAAATACAAATTTATTCATTTTTACTAGTCTTTGTGGATTTTTCACAATTCTTTAAAAAAATAACATATTTATTCATTTTTACTATTTTTACTATTTTTAAACACTGAATAAACCGCTAAACTAGTAAAAATCTGCAAAAACTAGTAAAAATGAATGAATATGCATTTTTTTAAAGTTTTAGTAAAAATAAGGGTAAAAAACTCATTATATAACTTGTTTTTAATGAAATAAATCAAAATGGGTAAATTTGCAATTTTATTAGTTAAGGAATGAGATATATGCAATTTTAATAGTTAAGAAAGGTGATATATGCAATTTTAATTTTAAGTTGAGTAAATACACAATTAAACAGTTTTTTTAAGGAAAAATATGTAATTGTCCCAAATTTCAAACGATTTGACAAAACTACTTTTGATCTATGTATGCAAATATGCAATTAAAAAGCAGGAGGCTAGCGGCCTAGTTAATAAATACTCAAACTAGATTTAAATAAAAATATTAAAACAGAAAATTAAACACAAATCCGTTGTAGTCTAGTTGGTTAGGATACTCGGCTCTCACCCGAGAGACCCGGGTTCAAGTCCCGGCAACGGAATTTTTTTACTTTTTTTCTTTTTTAAGAAAAATATAAAATGTGTAATTAGAATGGATATAAATTGATTAATATTTTTATACAAAGATGTGCAACCCTTGGGTTGTAATTTTTTCAGGTGGTTGAGGTGCCCGACCTTAGAATCAGGTGAAACCCGAGGTTGAAGCCGAAAATAATAAAGCCTCTTTTAATTGCCGGAAATAACAAAGCCTCTTTTGATTGCTTGATGAACCCTAGTTGTAACGCCGGTTTTAGTTTCCTTCCTAACAAGGCTCATCTACATTGACAACCATCCAACCGAAATAAGGGCGAACATAAACATACCAAACATCTTTAATAATGAAAAACATACTTGTTTAAGTGATACTAATTAACATATTTTATCATAGAAAAGGATCCTTTATGATTAGCAAAACCAATGGGGTAAGAGTAACATTATTATCGATTAAGCTTGGCTTAATTCACAAAGAGAACAGATGGTAGTAAAAGTCAAGGGTCTTACCAAGTGGGTCCCACCAACGAGCGGCTATTTTAGGAAAAGCATGGATATTTTCACGACGTTGCGTGTTTTGATATCCTTCAATTTAATTGATAATGATTGCATTAAGGAGAAGCACTATGTTTCTTTTATACTTTACATATTCAGATATGATTTTGATTTTTGAAGCCAAGTGTCTCTTAGGAAGCAACCTCGGTATGGTTTGCCCACATCCCATTCAGACCATACCAATAGCTTTGTTAATGTCGGTTTAATTCACGACCAGCTTAGCTACTAAAGTAACACAAGATATATACATGTTATTAAAGGGACCCAGAACTTTCAATCATCAACTTTTGAGAGATAATTTACAAGGTTGACATCATTACATCATTACAAGAACTGAAGAGTGATGAGAAATATCCAAATTAATCTGTACAAAGTTTCAACAGTCTTGGAAGAGCTGTACAAAGCATGTATCCATTGCATTCTGCGAAACAATGATTCGGTAAACAATTAGATAGCACACCCGAAATTAACTTAAAAAATCAAAAAACAATTAAAATGGTAAGTACCATAAACAGCTTAGAATGACTGAAAAAGAGTCACTGTAGCAATATACCCGTTCTTCATCACCTACCATATCAACACAGCCATTATAAGCAATTATGGTCGGTGCAGTTATGATAAAATATTTCATAACGACTTAGAATTACGAGAAAACAATAATATTAACAAAAATTTCTCACGTAAACAACTTGAAAATAAAGAAATTACCTCGAAAGCAACATTCTGGTACCCGTAGACAAAAGTCGAGCCAAACGGATTGCTTGTAGAGCCTTGTGTTTGAATAGCAGCTCGACCACAATCTCCAAGAATCTCCTGTAAAAGAGAAAGAAAAGAAAAATACCAAAATTAACGATAGCATATTTTCAAATTTAATACAATTTTCCATTTAGCACAACAAGCTGCAATTTTGTAAGACTTATTAAGCTTCAAAGTAGTGGTAAATTATATTGACCTTCACTAGCTCCCACTTTGTCCCAGGTGTAATACTGCTTTTAGAGGAATTCATATCTTGATGATACGCACCGTCCACTACGGTTCAAAACACAAACAAAAACATTAGTTAACATCTTCACATATAAACGTTATGTGATAAACGTGATACCACTTACGTTCTGTAGCATGGATAACGAAATTGCACTTTATGTATGAGTTAAAGTCAGCATGCCCCGGATAATTCGTATGTAGAACAAACTTTTTGATCTTATGAGTCTGAAAAATTAAATTAATAATTTAATACATTCACATGACATCTCTACTTGTATACAATTATTATTTTTGAATATTCAAACAATTAATTTACAAATTACCTGGCCATCAAATAATATGTCAAAGCCACGAGCAAAATAATTGTAAAAGTAATCGCCACATAGTGTTGTTTTTGGACGTGGGTCTGACGCGGAGTGAATTACCATTTGGTCTACCTGGTACCGCCACGTGTACATTAGTTATAGAAGCCACTCCGTTAACAACATTTGTAAATTTATACTTGAAGACTCAAAAAGAACCTGTTTTTGATGAATTCCATCCGGTCGGCCTAATTCTGTCCACACATCCTTCATGTATGATAATATATAATCGTTAAAAAAGTATAAAATATGTGTGGAATAATTACTTAAAAAAAGGTTTATATGATGGTACCTGTGGAGAAGCACCAAAGGGGATATGCTGACCACCTACTGTAAACCATAATTCTTCTCCTAGCTGAATAAATATATAAAACAATCAGATAAAGTTATTTAAATTAAATGTAGTAATTCATCCCATTTAAACTAGGATAGTTAAAATCAAGTAATCGAACCTTAACATGAACTTCTTCCATGTAGAGACTGCCAGCTGGCAGCGGAGGAGCGGAAGCTTTGTTCATCAACGATCCTACACCGACTTTACTATCGGTCGAACTGTCGTATATGCATACACGACAGGTTACTGGAGTCGTTCCATCAGGAAACTCCAACGGCAATTCAGCTTTCAAATTCAAAATACAAAAGATCAGTGTTAACAATTAGAGAATTAAATAATAAAATATGATCAAGAAAAAACTTATACCTTCCCCATTATGGCAACAGTCGGTGTACTGAGACGGAATTGGAAAAGCAAATGATAGCCCCTGTAAAGTAAAAATAAAAAAAAATCGAAGATGAGAAGGATATAAAACACTACGCGTTGAAGGAGAACTGATCGTATGATTGAGAACTAAAGTGAACCGGATAGAAAAGAGTGTAGACGCCTCTCTCTTTGTCGTAAATTCCAGGAAATGTGGGTCCAAAAACAGCGTAAACAGCAACAAAAGTAGCTGGAGTCGATGGACCTCTGAAAATAAAAATAAAAAAGGTGTGGTGTTGTTCACAAGCTGATTGAAACAGAAATTTGGAGAACGGGTCAGTACACTATACTTACCCAATAAGTGATGTTGCATAGCGCATCTGAAGCCGTTTTACATCAAAAATTTCAATTAGACGAAGCCTCTGAGAAAACAAGAAATATGAAATATGTCATAAGGACTCACACAACGGCTTATAGTGAAACACATGTTGGATTCTAGATAAAATAATATAAGGAAACCTAAAAAACAGAGATATAGATTTGTATAACAACTTCACATTGTACTACAAATTTCAAAAAAATCTTTAACAAGTTATCAATCATTCAACAAATTATTTATAAAATAAGAATCACAAGGTAACTTTCCAATTCTACAATAAGTTAGGCGACGTTTGGATGTGCGTTTATAATTATTACTGTGCTGGAAGTCGCAATAATATGATTGAGAAAAAACATACAATATTACATGCTTCAAGATATAGTACCTGAGACCATGGATCAAAACGAAGATGAAAACCATGATCCGGGAAGCTTATAACAACATCCAGCTTCAACGGATCCTATACCAAACAAAAATTGCAACACTCTATTCAAACAACTTAAAAAGTACCATGTGTTAACAACAAAGCACCACTAAAAGAAAGCACCATAATCATCCCAAATTACATTAGTCATCACAAACCTCATCAAAGTACTTGACATGAACAACGTCATAGATGTTTGGCTGTTGCTCTATCTGCGCAAACGCCTCGCATATAGGCATTCCTGAAACAAAAACAAAAAACAACCATTCATCACCGTCTAAACCAAAAAACCTAAACCAAAACTAACAAAATCATCCATGAAAATAATTAAAAAAAAAAGATCTTTAAAAACCAACCTCGGTTATTTTATAATCTAACCTCAAACCCTCTATAATTTTCACTAAAACCATATAATTTGCCATTTAATACAAACTAAACCAAAATTTTAATTAAAAGAAAAAAAAAAGCCCAACATAATTGCAACTCAATCTAGCCAAAAACTTCAACTAATAATAACATCAGTTCACAATCTTAACAAGATACACTCCAATTTAAAAAATCAATAAAAAAACATAACATTTCACACAAAACAAACTAAATAAAACTCATTACTTCTTATTCAATCACAAAACCCATAAATCCCCAAATAATTAGAACTCAATCTAAACAAAATACACCCCAATTTCAACAATCAAATAAACACAACATTTCACACAAAACAAATTAAACAAAACTCAATGTTTCAAAACCTATAAATCCCCAAATATGCAACAAGAATCAACGATGAATCGAGATCAGAAAAAGGGAAAGATTACCGAGAGAAAAGGGGCCGATTCCGAGACCAGGACGAAGATCAAGAACGATGACACCCATGGCTGTGCCCTCGCACCTTCTACGGGGTCTCTGCAACATAATAATATCCGGATAATAACAAACAGGATTATCCTTTCAGAGATTTCAAATTCCCGATTATCTTGTTGTGCAGTGATCGATAAGTCTACGAAGGCCGTATTTTTGGCGATCGGGTTTTTTTTCGATTTAGAGGATGCGTAAGTGGCTCAGTTGTCGCCTACTACACGGCATTAATGAATGAATGGAAGGATGGATGGATGCTTTACGGTTAGTACTTTGTTGGTATTATGTTAATGAGAGACGCCGAGTGCTCGGTTATATGTTTTGTCTATTTGGTTAGTGGATATCTGTGGGGTATCGAATATACTCGTGACTATGGTACATGGGTAGCAATGAGTTCGGGTATTAGGCCAGGGGCTGTGGCTTAACGCCACCCCGTCACCTCAGCGATTTTAGCGACCCAGGGTGCCATAGACCACACCGCGGTGGTTGGGGTTGGGAGGGGGGGGGGGGGGGGGGTTATGGCCCTTCCGTCATCACGTTAACGAGTTGAATTTGAGGGAATCGAGGTGAGTTTGGTTTAAAGGGGAGTGAGTGCTATAGTTTAAAGGGGGGCTTTAAACTATTGCATGCAAGTTAAAGGAAGGGGCTTTAAAGTCACTTTCTGTATGACGTGGGGGTGAGGTACCACACCCTGTAGCCTCATTGCCTAATGTTATACTTGAATCCGGAAATGGATATCTTTCATACCTAATAAATAGGTACTTAATTGTGTCATGTGTTACAATTATGTGAGCTCAAAATTCTTTTTCGCGCTTGTCTTGTTTCGCCCCCTCCATATTTTGTTATAAAATACTACTAGGTTATAGCCCCGTGTGTTACACGGGTTGATTAATAAAAACGATATTATTTATTAATTGTAAATACTTATTATTTCCAATCGGCTCATGAAAGTTTTGAACGATTATACATGATAAATTCATAGGTTGTCAGAGGAACATTAGTCGGGGATGATTATACCTGATAAATTCATAGTTTTAAACATGTATGTTGGACATACAAGATAATGGCTTAACCGGAATGTAATGAATAAAAACCATTAGTCTAATTGAATAAAACCATATTCCTAGGTAACTATGTCAAATTTACATATGGGGAATCAACCTTCCACTCATGAAGAAGGTGACTCTATCATTAGGATTCCACTTAGCAAGACGAATAGTTTGCACTCTTGTAGTAAACTTAAAATCAACTCTCTCTCGTCAAAACTATTCCGGCAGGAACTGAAGCACTTAAAGAGGAAAAATCCTTGCATATACCTGAAAATACAAAGATTCAAAAGGACAATATGAAGTTAGAGACCACAATGCAACAATAATGCATTAACCTTTATCACTTACAAAAGGATTACCAAATCTTGAAGCTTCTGGAGTGATCTTTTGCAAATATTTCAAAGAATTCTAAAACTCTTCTTACTTGGAAAGCATACAGAGCACTCTCAACATTTATGCATCTAGTCAAGATCATTTAGGTCAATAAGTTATGCTTCTAAAGCATCCACACGGCAATCAGCAGCATTTAGCAATTCCTATTTCTCGTAAGGCATCTCTAATGGCTTTGTTTTGAATGTATCAACCTTCTTTTCAAGTTCGCTTAATCTTGAAATCATGTGTTGTTTACTTATTATTATATTATGCCAATTAAAAATTGTACAACAAAAGCTAAAAACAACAAATTAGTGCATCTAGTACACAAACAGAAACCTAACTATGTTTTATGTATTAGGGTATACAAGTAAAATACTTTGAAATCCATACCTACTATAATATAATATTTTAAGCATGAATCACATCAGTAAGAAGAACACAATTACCTCAATAATTCAAGCACAAATTGCATCAACAATACCATCACTGGGTCCCACTGTTATCCATCAATAATCGTGAGATCAGTAATAACATCCCATGCACAAAATCTAAAACAACAACAAATAACAAACCAAACCAAAACTCACAAATCAAACACACATCAACTTATTATTAGTGATCCAAAGAAAACTATAAGTATCAGTAATAGTTTATCTTTTGACTAAAACTAATGCGTGACTGGGCGACATCTTGGAAACATTAGACGCTTCAATAACAGGGGACTGCACACCACCAACTGCCACTGTTAGCAAATAATAATTGTATAGCCCAAAACCTTCTATCCATGCTCTCTCATACAGTTTACAGCCCGAGCAGTTTCCGATCTGATTCGACCCATCTTGACAAATGCGAAGGACGAAAGATATGATCTGGTCCTTGGTCCTCACTTTACAGCCTAATAAGTCCCGGTTCGACATCGGATCAAGATCATACGGCTAGCTTTTAACGGTCAACATATGATACGAACACTAAGATGATACCTTTAGCACATACTTATTATCTCTTATTACCTGGTAACTTTCAATGTTGTTTTCTATTAAATCTCAAATGCATTAAATTTATCCATGAATCAAAGTGATAATAAAAATTATATAGTCTTATACCTGCATAGTGTTGCAACAACTAACGCCTGCTGATAGCTACACCGAAAAGTATAAGCTAATTCCTGCGATAGAGTAAAAAATATTAATTAATGGCGACAAACAGCGATTGTGGATAAAAATAAGCACCCGCAATTATCACTCATTATTAGGGATGCTACGGTACATAAAAGACACACCATGTTTCATTCAATGGAAAAAGATTACATGATTTGTGATTCAATAAGATACATGAATAAATAGCCTACCTTCCAATAAAAGATAGATACAGAGAAGCAAAAGATGGATGGCCATATAGGGTGTGTTTTTGAATCACAAAAATCAACATAGAAATCCGATACAGTAACCATATTTAAAACAATGAAATACTGAATACATGTCTTACAAAATTAAAATCAAGAGGTGCAAGATCAAAAGCTTGGTTGCATACCTTTGTTTCGATTCAATGTAGAGTTTAATCGGAAGAACAGGATGAGGAGAATGAAGTTTCTCCAAATTTGATCATTCTGAATGATTGCCCATGGTTTGAACACCCAAATCAATAAGTTTATATCTATAATCTTGCAATATATATTGATTCTTATACATTGATTCTTCTAGATAGAAAAACAAAAATCGATTCCCTTGCAAGAGTTGTAATTTCAAAATTTAGGGCTTTAGAAAATTAATCAAATTTATGGCTTTTGAAACCCTAAGTGACGAACATACGAATGAATGATAAATCAAAATCACGCAATATCTTAAACACTATCAGTTGTTTCAAAAGAAATAAATAGACAAACAATAAGAACATGAATATATATAATCGAGAATATCAAACACAATTCGAGATGCTGTGAATCAGAATAATGGTTAATACCTTTTGTGAATCAGAATCCACAATCACAGTCGACGATTCAAGATCCTCAATCTAGCAAAATCAAATACAACAAACCCCACAAACAAACTCCCATCAAGCTAGCGTGGTCTCCTTTTTAGATTGGGTTTAGGGTTTTTGAAAAGATGAAATAGGGGTTGTCTCATCTCTTCTCTCTCTTTTTCTCTGGATTTTGGAATTTGTTTTGCAGATTTGATTTGGTGGTATTAAATTTGAATTTTGAATGAGATAAGTTGTTTGAGGAAACCTTCAAACACATAGGCTTCTGGTGTAAACTTGCAGGAAGAGAGAAAGAGAAGTTTTTGACTTTAGGTTATGACCAGGCTTTTACGCAGAGGAGAGAGAGATGTTTTTGTCTTTGAGATATGAACTGATTTTTGTTTTTAATAATACATAAAAATTGAAAAATCTCATAAAATTACACCTAGGAAAGTATGACGTGGATTGGCTAGAATTTTGACACTTGGGTTGCAAAAGTTTTCCTTTATTATATAGGAAGATTGATACATAATTTCAATCATATTTTATCTCAAAATATTGTTTTATAATTCTTAAATCTTCATTACTTAGTATTCAGTATTTCTTTTATTAACACGGGTTTCTAACCTCGTGTGTATGTGTTTGATATGTCATGAGATATACATATTTATCACCCCATATTTATCTCCATATTTATCTCCATATTATGCAAATTGCAAGACAATTCGCAGGATTTGATACTTTTTAGTGTTTTTTTATAAATTTGCAGTCCGAAACCGCAACCTAACGAGAAAGTGAAGAATCATTGAAATTTTGGCAAACTTGGTGTCAAGCATGACCGTGTTTGACCTAAGCTGACCATGATTGACGTTAACACGATGGTTCTCACCAAGAACTATAGTGGTGCTTGACCTTAACACGGTGGTGCTCACCAAGAACAAGCCTAAGCATAATGTTGCTTGACCTTAGCACGATGGTGCTTACAAAGAGCAAGCCTAAGCATGGGGATGCAACTATGAAGCATGGTTGTGTTTTTGAAAAAATCCGAAGTTCTACAAATCTTTTAAATACCGGAAAGCTATTTCCGGAAATTTTGATAAAAGTAGAACTCCTTAGGATGATTTTATGTACCATTTGACCTATCTATCTTAGGACCTTTAGTTTTTATTTTTCTCCCTCGTCTTTAAATTATCTAGGACCTTATGTAATGTGCTAGTTTAATGAATGATGGTTTTACAAAATTGGTGTTTGGATGATGATGTAATGGATAAAACACACTCGGGATGGTGAAGGATACCAAGGGAAACTTGCACCAGCGCCCCATGCACAAAAACAGGACCACCCGATGATTTTTCTTCATTACAGCAAGTTCAGCACGGGGTCGTGCTCACCCAACACGCCCCGTGCTCAACCATCTGCAGAAAAATGCCCAGTTCAAGTACCTGGACACGGGGCGTGCTCACTGAACACGCCCCCGTGTCCAGCCTTCTGTTACTTTGTTTTATTTTCCGTTACTGGCAATCTGAACACGGGGCTGTGCCCGGATACCACGGGGCCGTGTCCAGACGCCCAATAACATAAATTTTGCTTTTTCACATCTTTTTACACATTCAATTAACCTAAAAACTTATTTTTAGGACACATTGAGGACAATGTGTAATTTAAGTGTGGGGGGATGCTAAAACCTTGAATTTTGCAAGTCCTAATCACAAGCCTTACACAAAACTCTATTGGAACCGCTAAAGACCCTAATTTTTTTCAAAAATTTTCATTTTTTTTACTTGTCTAGGTTTAATTTGGGAATTTCAAGTTCTAAAAAGGTTTTATCTTTACAAATTTACAACCGATAGCGTCATGATAAAAAGAACCAACATAAGAAAATTATGAAACGACATGACAAATCTAGTTAAAATTTGATTATATATACTTAATCACACAAAAACCCATTCCCACAAAAAGTGAGTTTTGATCCTTTATTGAGCATACAAATACACATCTTTAAACTAAATGCTCATTTTTTGTTTCTTGTGTGAATAGTCGCTTGGTTCTTACGACTCTAGAACTTGCCACGACGATACATTCCCAGTCCTTACCAACTTAAACCAGAGTAAGTAAATGATGGAGGCATTTGGACTAACCCTTTTTATTTCAACACCATTATTTTTCTTTTTTTTTTACCACCTACCCAAAATCCCCTTAGTTAACCCCTTTGAGCCTAAACATTTTCATTTCTTAACCCAAAACAAACACCATTTTACCCACAAAAACCCTTTTTCATTTTAAACCCTTTATTTTAGTAACAAAGCTCGGTTTTCGTGTGACTTCCTTAAAATATATATATATATATATGGGGATGGATCATGAGAAAACTAGTTTAAATGAAAAAACCAAAAAACTAACCAAAAAAGCCTAAAAAAAACCTAAAAACATACCAATTTTTTTATTTTTTTTTTTACAATTTTTTTTTTAAAAATCGCTACTTTTTATGTATGGAAAAAAATTTCAAAAATTTTTTTTTTTTTTTTTTGTTGTACTGCACATGTGCACTAATACATAAAGCTTAACCCACCCCCCACCGACACCCCCCAAAAACCTAAACCCCCCACCCCCACCCCCCAAAAACCTAAACCCCCCACCCCCACCCTCCCGAAAACCTAAAACTAAACCCTAAATATAAACCCGAAAAAAACCTAAACCCCCCACCCCCCAAAAACCTAACCCCCCCCACACCCAAAAACCTAATCCTCCAAAAAAAACTAACCCTAAAAGCTAAACTAGACTCAAAAAGCTAATTTTAAGCATGTAATGCAATAAAAAAAACCTAAACCCCCCACCCCCACCCCCCAAAAACCTAAACCCCCCTCCCCCCCCCCCCCCCACCCAAAAACCTAATCCTAAACCTCCAAAAAAAAACTAACCCTAAAAGCTAAACTAGACTCAAAAAGCTAATTTTAAGCATGTAATGCAATTGTAGTACATGTTATATGCACATGTGCACTACTATAATAATAGTATTGAAAACAAGACGACACCATAAATCTTTTTTTATGTCATAAAAAATATGCTCGAATATACTTGAATGAAAGATACAAAAATTTGTGATCTTATGGTGCCATTTTTGTTTTAAAATGATAACGTATGGAGAAATGGGAAATGTTTGAAAAGTTATATATTTTTTTTACAATTTTACCCCTCCTTCATTAAAAGTCCCCCCCTCCTTCATTAAAAGTCTCCCCCCTCCTTTTTAGTGCTTTTTTGGTTAGTTTTTTGGTTTTCTCATTAATATCTAGTTTTCTCATGATCATCTCCCACATATATATATATATATATATATATATATATTTGATAAAGAAGAAAAGAAAAATGAAGTTAGCAATAAACAAACAAAGCTTAGCAAAAGAAGACTTGTTTGACTAATGCTTCATTGGAATATAAAGTCACAAATATGTTTTGCGAAAACCGACGATTTTTACGCCTTTTCGCCCTTTTTCTACTAACCACTAAACCAACCACCTACCTTTAACCCAAGCCTAACCCTTCCCCCCAAAGTCCTCTTGATATTTACAAAGGTGTATAGTTAAAAAGGAGGATGATTGATTGCTTGGCAAGCTTATGGTAGAAGTAAGTTCCATGCCGCTCTCGAGAGTTTTCACAAAAATACACCTTCGGCCGAGTGTTGAGTGATCCCCCGTGAGGTATGTGAACTTGTATATAAATGGAATTTTAAAGAGGTATGTAATGCCCTAATAAGTAATTTATCTTATGTAATGTTTTAAATAAATCATGACGAATAGGATTGTAAATAAAATAAAAATAAAGCCTAATAAAGAATCTTGGAAATCCCAACACTCTATGACAAGCCCAAAACCTTCTCTTCTACCCATTCCATTTGGGAGTGTAAGCCACATTATAAGGAGTTTTGCTTGAGGGCAAGCAAAGATTCAAGTGTGGGGGTATTTGATGTGTGCAAAATGCAACATATAAATTACATCAAAAGAGACATAAAACTAACCCTTTTTTAGTACTAATGTTGGAAAAAGTGTGCTTTTGTCTTCCTTTTGTATTTTCAGGGTTAAAAGAGCTTAAATAAACAAAAGAAGCAAAAATGAAGCCAAATCCAGCATAAATACAAGAAAAGAAATAAAAGTGGCATGTCCGACCCCTCGACAGCATATCCCCAAGCAAAAACAAGAGAACAGAAGGCTGAACACGCCCCGTGCTCACTAAGCACGGGGGCGTGCCTAGAGGTGTACAAATCGGTTTTTATGGAAAACCGGTTACGGTTAATAACCGGTTCGGTTATTTTCAGCAAAAAAAAAACCGGTTTTTTAGTAACCGGTTACGGTTAATAACCGGTTTTAAGTGGGGAAAATTGTAACCGGTCCTAACCGGTTGTAACCGGTTTAAAAAAAAACCGGTTTTTTTTAACGATTATTAACTGATTTGAGTGAAACCGGTTAACAAAAGCCGAAAAAAAAACCCGGAATAATAACCGGTTCTGCAGAAAAATGAAGGAAGTTCACAGAATGTTATTTTTTCAATTTTTCAGCTATTTGGGCTGTTTTTTTCAGCTAAATGCAGTTTTTTTTATACAAAAATTAAACAATAAACTCATAAAAAAGTTAAACACATAATAATATCATTAGTCTTGGAACAAACGGTTGTACAAAACAATGAAATACGAACGATAAACATAACAAACGAAATGTGTAAACTTAAACTATTAATCCGCAAGAACGTCCACTAATATATATATTTTTTTTAGTGGAACTACAATACTAAAATAGATCTTGAGAAGCGTCGTTCAATCTTCTTCGGCCGAACCCGAACCCGAACTATTGCGTAGGAATTCATCTAATTCGGCTTCTTCGTCGGTCATTGGGGTTGTCAATTCGGCTTCGACCTCGTCCTCGTAAACTTCTTCTTCGTAATCTAATTCTTCCTCGAGTGAACATTTGTCTTGAACTCTCTCCGCCGCATCCAAGTAATCTTTTAAGCAAATCGACATCTCAACCGCCTTAGGTGTTAGTCGAGTCCTCCTTATCGAAATCACCCTACCACTAATAGAAAAAACACTTTCCGAAGCTACCGTGGAAGCTTGGACCGTTAGTAAATCTCGGGCCATTGTGGCTAAGATTGGAAATTGATTTTTGTTACTTTTCCACCAAGCCAACAAATCAAAATTTTTAAACTCTTGTGAACTCATCATTTGTAGAAAGTTCGACCCACCATACCGACCGAGTTCACTACTACTAGTGTTACCACGATGCATTTGACTCGACTCATCATACAATTGGTTATAAACATACAAATCGGTATCTTCCATTTGACTTGAACCTTCACCGAAAGCGGCGTTTCTCATTGACGCGTGAATGTGTGACGAGATTAAACCATATTCTGTTACATAAACATCAAACAATTTTGAAAGTTGATCGTTGAAACGAGATTTTGCGACTTGACCAAAGTTTGGTTCTTGAGTGATGTTTAAATTCAATTGGTGTGCAATTTTTTCAATCAAAGACCCGGTTCCAAAAATATTAAAACAAAGGTTTAGAGCGGCGGCACAAGTGAAAACCGCCGGTAGTTCTTTAAAATATTTTCTTAATTTTTCCTTCATTGTATCCGCCATGTCACAATATGGTCTACCTCTAACCGACAACTCGTTTACTTTCAAACACATTTTAAACAAATTGTGAAGTACCAATGAACTTGTTGGATAATAAACCCCCGATAAAGTCTTTGTTGATGTTTTGAAAACTTGAAGCACTTGTGTAACAGTTTCAATAGCTTCCCAACCCGATGGGTGGTAAGGCAAACACTTTCCACGACTTGCCAAAAGGTTATGAAATTCTTGTAAACTTTCCTTTTGCAAAATAGCTTTTTCAAACATAATGCAAGTCGAGTTCCACCTATGAGCAACGTCCCAATTGGGTCCTAAGCATATTCGACCCGCTTCCTTACAAGTTTTAATATATTTTGAATGTATTTGCGTGTTACTAAATATACTTCGTAACATTCTTTTGAAAGCTTCTTTTTGTGTTTCAATAACCCTTAAACCGTCTTGAACGGCCAAATTTATGATGTGTGCAACGCATCGGCTATGGAAAAAAGTACCCTCACAAATCGGCTTGTATTTTAATTTTAAACGCATTACCGCGCTCGTGTTGTTTGAGGCGTTATCAAAAGATATTGAAAAAACTTTATTTTCCAATTTGTATGTTGTAATACATTTGTCGATTACTTTATATATAGCTTCACCGGTGTGAGGGTAATTGAACAATTTAAACAAAATCGTGCGTTTCATCATTTGCCACGTCGCCGGTTCAATCCAATGGGCGGTGACACAAATATACGAATCGGGTGAACCGTGCGGTGCGGACCAAACGTCGCTAGTCAAGTTAGCACCGGTTTCTAATTTTTCAAAATAAGAAATTAATTCTAGTTTAGCTTTTTTCCACAATTTTAAACAATCCATCCTAAGAGTAGCACGACTTACATGGGTGTATCGTGGTTGGAGAGTTTGTTGAACCATCTTTGTATAGCGTTGGTTGTCGAAGTGGTTGAATGGCAAACTTTCTTGGATTACAAACTTCGCCATTTCATCCCTAACCATAATGAAATTGTAGTTGAAAATATTAGTGCCATCACTTGCCATGGAAGCTTGACCACCAACGTGTTGTTGTTTCAACGCCTTGCAAAACGGTTTTTCAATGTGTTGTTTCAAAGTGGAGTTTGCGGATTCGGAGTAAAAGCCTTGACAATGATGACAACGCGCTTTCTTTTTACCGTTGGCCATCTCACACAAATCAAAATGTGACCAAACATCGGGGTTGCGCTTCGTTGGAACAACACGAATCACCGTGTCGGTTGTAGACTCGCCAACATGGACCGAATCATGGGCACTAGACGTTGCCATAGCGTTTTGAGAGTTATCGAACAAGAATGAGGGACTTTTTTTGAGTTTTTGAAGATTCTCAAGTGTTGTGAATGAAATCTAAACACCCACAACCCTTTTATACTAGTTGGAGATGAGTTTTAGGCAAAAAAAAAAAACAAAAAAAAGGGTCAAAATCTGTTCCAAACGGTCATATTACCGTTATGAGAGCTGGGCAATTTTTAACCGGTTATAACCGGTTTTTTTTAACGTTATCAGTTAACCGGTTTTTTTAACCGGTTTTTTATATTAATCGATTAATAACCGGTTTTTAAAATAACAGGTTTTATAACCGGACAGGGCAAAAAAATGTCTAACCGATGTATAACCGGTCTAACCGGTTTGTAACCGAACCGGTTACAAAAAAACCGGTTTTTTTAATAACCGATTTCGGTTTTTTTTTCCGGTTTTGGTTGCGTAATCAGTTTTTTTGTACACCTCTAGGCGTGCCCAAGTGTCTGCAGAAAAGACAAAGTTGTAGAAGCTTCTATCACCTACCACGGGGGCGTGCCCAGCGGACACGGGGCCGTGGTCAACTCTAAGATTCACAGAATCTGAGGAAATCTTGATAGTACAGATACGCTTCTGCACACGGAGTTGTGCCCAGCGGACACGGGGGCGTGGTCAACTAATGCAGACAAACTGCATTTAATGAAGAAAGAGAAGACGGGTGGACACGGGGCCGTGCCCGGGATTCTGTGCAGGCTATAAATAGGGGTGCTTGGCTCATTTGCAAACCATCCCTTGGCAAACCACCTCTCTCACACTTCACCCACACTCCACCACACACCATCATCCACCACCATCATCCATCATCCATCATAGAGTGTGTGTGTAACACCCCGTGTTTTCACAAGTCAAAGTCAAAGTCAAGGTCTAAGTCAACGACCGATTTTCGCGCAACTTGACTTGCAGGAATTTCTTTATTTAATTCGTATTATGTGGAGTAAGTGTTGTTAATGACAATAATCAATATGTGTTAATCAATCGACCTACGACTGCGAACTATAGGAAGTAACAATGCGATAAAGTTAACTAACCAATAATCAAACTATGCTAATCGAATCGACATCAATTCACAACTCGAGCTACGTATTTTTTTACTTGTTATTATACGTGTGTGTGTGCCTTACGTGTTACCTGTGCATGTTTATTTATGTTGTGATAATCAAGCGAACTCAATCGAAACTCGAAATCTAACTCGAAATGCAACCGAACTCGAATCGTGAACGAACTATGATAATTGGTGGAAAATAGATTATGCGAGATATGAGTGTTTGGGACTAAAAGTAATTTGACTAGGAAACGCCATCGAATCGAACCGCTCGCAATCGAAATCGAAATATCAGAAATCATCGCGCGAAACACTCGAAAAGTGCGACTGATCGATCGGGCTCCCAGCCGATCGAACAGCCAGCCGAACGGACTGCTGTCCGATCGGACAGGCTGTCCGATCGAGCTGCCTGGCCGATCGGTCAGCACTTACCCCTTTTGGCATCCTATAAATACCCCTGTCATTGTCATTCTTTCCACTTTTGGAAACCTCTGACCGATCAGCATGCTCAGCTCATCTTTTCGCAGATTTCTCTCGATTCCGGTAAGTTTTCGTCCTAAATCTTGTACTTTCCTGATCCATACACACTCCTACACCTTTCTATCTTTCAAATCTTAACTTTTAACCGTGAAATCATCAAGAATCAAGTGTTCTAGGATGATGTCATCATGGGTTCTTGAAGAACTTCATGATTTGGCCTCAATCCACCAAGAATAGCTTGGATCTAGCCGATTTCCACATAAACAAACAAAGATCCACCGTGGATCAAAACATACACGTGGTGAAAAGGATTGAAAGAAGTATGTTCCAACTTTCTTTCAACTCTTTTACACTCAATGCCTTCGAACCGGTAGAAACAGAGCTTGTTCCGATTTACAAATCACTTCGGAGGTTGTATGGCTCAAGATCCAGATTCTACCCACGAGGTTAACTGATTACGGGATTAAACGTTAAACTCCATTCCGAACAGTTCACCAGCCGGGTTTGGGTGATTCCTGCCCGAGCAGGGGAAAGAAATAAGAACGAGGGTTCTATGGTTCAACTCGTTGTCAAAATACCTCGATATAACGACAAACAAACCAGAACAACCAAGTGTTAGACGAATAGGCCGACCAGGTCAGAAGGCTTACCGATCGGACTGCTGTCCGAACGGACAGCCAGCCGATCGGCTAGCACATGGTCCCACACTTGAGCAATTCATTGAAGAGAGTATTGAACGAACTGTTGTTCGATCGGACTGCCGTCCGATTGGATTACTCTTCGGATCATGAGATACTATGCTTCAATACTTAGTCGATTTTCAACATGTTCAACGCGTTTGGAGTGCCACCCGATCGAACAGCCGTCCGATCAGGTGACATCCTGCTTAGAACCTATTTACTGAAGTACCTAACCGATCGGATAGCCGGCCGATCGAACGACCGTTCGATCGACCGACCTGAAAGGTAAAGATACTTCAAAGTTTTCAAATATTACAACGAAAACTTCAAAAGTCAAGCCATCATAAACAAACACATACTTCTTATAGGAAGAAACAATCCACTCGAACAGCCATCCGATCGGCCTACCAACCGACCGGGCAGCGGTCTGAGAGGACTGTCAACCGAACGGTCAGCCGTCCGATCGAACTGCCGTCCGATCGACCAGCTGTCCGACTCTCCAACACTTGTTTTCCATTCTACGCTTCACTTATCATTATGCTACCAAATCTATTCAAGCTAACCTTACTCGCTAAGCGCTCCCTTCAATCCATTAATCGCTGTGAGTATACTCGATCCCTTTTTGCTTTATGCACTTTTGGGTGTTACATACGTTACGAATAATTCAAACTACAACTATCACACTACTCAAACTATTTGAACGCTAACCGTTAATGCATGTTATACGTGGCTCATGAATGCTTGTTTGTTATGTTTACACATGGAATGTTGTCTACCTGCCTTAGCAATGATAGTACTATAGTTTGGACTCAGCACCCGTTCACACGGGGGTTGTTAAGGATCTTTTACTTGCATGGATTACAGTGGTAATCATGTATTGCGAACTGCCTCGGGCAGTCAACCCGCAGTCATTGGTATCGATGGATCTATGTCGATAACTAACGTGCTTCATTTCACTATGTGTACGTGCTGGTTATGCGTAAATTCGAACTCTATATGCTATTATCAAACTTGTATGCTCACCTTTACATTTTATGTATTGACTTTATTTTAACGTATGTGACAGGTGCTTAGGATGCATATGTGGTAGGAATTTGAAGCTAGAATAAAGCTTTAGAGCCCAACAAATAGTTGTCTGTAGATAACGAATCAGGGGTCTCTAGAAGCAGATAAACAATTGTTGTCTTTTTAAATCTGAGTTGTCGGAACAGAATATTTGCCTGGATTTATGTCTGTAATAATTATTTTACTGTTTGAGATACGGTATGGGACGTGTTGCTTAAATCGAATAGTATTGATAATTGTTATGGAAACTTCTGGACAATCTGTTTCGCTCAGTGCCACGCCCCGATGATTCCGCCATCGGTTGGGGTGTGACAGATTGGTATCAGAGCCATAACTATAGGGAATTAGGCAAGACTCGACCTAGTCCGGGTCGGCGTCTTAGAAACCTAGTCTATAGTTAGGAACCAACAAGACCGACTCATGCATATCCAGTAGGGATTATGTACGAGCTTATACCTCGCTATCCTCGTCTATGCTACACTATCACTACACTCAAATTTTCAACTATGAAAGGGTGATAAAGTCGAGATTAGGTGTGAAAACCACAAACTCCCGACTAAATTGCCTAATCGACACTGCTCAGCGGGGGGGATTATACCAAATTAGGGGTGAAACCCATATTTTGATGAATAATCTCCTCTGCTTTATCAAAAACAGGGATGAAGTTGTTAAGCTAGGGGTGAAACCCTAACCTTGACAACATGTTCCGCACATTTTACATGATTCTCACCAAAGTCTCAACGGACTCCAACGACCTAAAGTCACGACACGACTAACGGGATGTGTGCCCAACGCCCAAGAATCGAGGCAAGGACACAATTCTGAAAGTCAGACGTAGACAACAGGTCCTTGCGAATAGTTGAATCGCTTTGGTCAGTCGAAGTCTACTAGCTGCAGACAATCTACCTCTCGAATTTTATGTGTTTTAATTCTGAGCCGCAATTGCTGACTTTGATGATTCGCTGATTTTATGTGCTTACTTGTTAACGTTTTTGAGGTATCACTAGTTCGATCTAACGCCCTTGCTTTCGCTACTCACACAACACACTACACATCGTTAACAAATCGCGAAACTTTGAATGACTTCATGCTACAATATACGCTTATACTACGTTATTCTCGAGCGATCGCCGACCTTGAATAATAGGTTTCTGTTTTCTGACTGCCTCTAGTGATTAAATGCGTATGTGTTTCCTTGCTTCTTTGCCTTACGTGCTTAGGTGTTATGTGATTATGTGCCCTACGTGCTTGTGTGTATATGTAATTTTGTGCGCTCTGTGTTATGCGTTTACATGAATATACGTGTTCCTGAACTTTAGTAAGTAGTAGACGTGGGAGGTGAGATTCGAATACAATGTGTTGAGTTCCGTGGTGATGTCTATTGCGAACAATGTCGTCTGGATCCCGTCACGCACTTTCTCCTCAAGAAAAGAGAGACAAACGCCTTGCTTCCATCATCGCTAAAAGTGTAGCAAAGGCCGTGAGCGATGTCTATGAGAATGCCAACAAATCATCCGAGGAATCGAGAACCGAAGCTCCTAAAGCTACCGCAAGGCCCTTCAGTTTCAAACAATTCAAGTCGTGTGGGCCAAAAGAATTCACTGGCAAAGGAGGTCCCACTGCACTATTTCACTGGTTTGATTCCATTGAGGTCACTCTGTGACAGAGTGGTTGCCCTGATGACCTCCGTACTCTGAATGCTACCGGCGTTTTCCAGTCCCGTGCACTAGACTGGTGGACGGCCGAGAGGAACAAGCGAGGGAACGATGCAGCCTACGGTCTGTCATGGGACGAGCTCAAGGAAGTTTTGCTAGAGGAATTCTGCCCTCCTCACGAACGTCAAAAGCTAGAAGATGAATTTTGGCACATACAGCAAAAGGATGGTGACAATGCTGGTCTCACTGCTCGTTTCAAATAGCTCAGCATTATCTGTCCCGATCAAGTCAAAACTCCCGACATGATAATCAAGAAGTACATCCGTGCCCTGCCCGACTGCGTTGCTGATTTCGTGCAAGCGGCTAAGACTACGACGATCGAGGAAACTTATCTGCTAGCCGCTGAAATCAACGACAAGCGGGTTAAGGCTGGTGTCTGGGATAAGACTTCGAAGCATCTGCATCAAGCTACCGCTACCGCACCAACTGCTGAACCCACCTCATCGAGCAACAAGAGGAAGAACAAGAGAAAGAACAGCTCCAGCAACAAGAACTGTGCGATCACTGCTGCACCGATTCAAGCTGTACCTGCCCAACAGCGTCAAGTAGCGGCGCATGTGGCCAATGCACCTCCTGCAAAGCGTGCATACACTGGGCCACACCCGCTCTGCCCTACTTGCACCTGCCACCACCCGACTGCCATTGCTTGCCGTTTTTGTGCTCATTGCAATGTATAAGGCCATTTTACTGCCAATTGCCGTATTCGACAAGCTCCTGCTCATCAAGCTCTACTCACTGCCCCACGGGGTCAACAAGCTCCAATTGCACCCGCAGTCAAAGCCAGAGCCTGCTTCGCATGTGGCGACCCGAACCATTTCGCCAACATGTGCCCAAACAGGGTTGTGAAGCAAGAGCCCCAGCAACAGCAACCACAGCAGCAACAACAACAGCAGCAGCAACAACAGGCCGCACGCGCCAGAACTTTCAACCTCAACGTGCGTCATGCCCAGGCCGACAACAACGTGGTCAATGGTACGTTCCTTGTGAATGGTATTTATGCATCATGTTTGTTTGATACTGGAGCCGATAATTGCTTAGTGTCGTTCGAATTCGAGAAACTCCTTAGTCGTAAACGTTCCCAACTCTTCTCGACATTCAATGTTGAAGTCGCTACCGGAAGAACCATCGCCGTCAATTCTGTTATCCATGATTGTACTCTTGAGCTCAACAATCACATCTTCCCAATCGACCTCATTCCGATGCAACTCGGAAGTTTCGACGTCATAATAGGCATGGATTTTCTACGCGAAAACCATGCTGAAGTTGTGTGTTATGATAAGATGATTCGATTCTCGCTCACGAATGGTGATTTGTTATGTGTATACGGTGATACTACTTCGAAGGGTCTCAAGCTTATGTCATGTGTGCAAGCTAGCAAGTATCTCCGCAAGGAATACAGGGCTTTCTTGGCTAACATCGTAGTAGCGGAGAAGGAAAAGAAAGAGAAGAAGGAAGTGAAAGACGTTCCTGTGGTTCGAGAATTCCCTAAAGTTTTTCCAGAGGATCTTCCCGGGCTACTGTCACACCCCGACCACGTAGAACATACAAAACGTGGCGGAAATGTCGGGGAGTGTTGTAACAGAATTAATTGTTTCAAATCCATGGCAATTGAAGTTTCGTTTTATTGATTAAAAGTGTTACAATGTCTTAACAAACAAAGGAATACAACAAAATTAACTAGTCTTGCATCTTTTATTGTCACTAAAGCCCAAGTCTGCCTATGTGTATCTTGATCATCTTATGCAACAGCTCCTGAAAAACACATGTGAAAATAGGTACGTCAGGATAAAAATGCCTGTGAGATACATAGGTTTTGTGAAAATAGGTTTCATGACTTATGTTTGAGAAAATGTTTAGTCATGGACCTTGTAAATTGTTTTGTTTTGTAAATCATTTGAAAAACGATAAGATCAGATGATATGTATAAATAAGAGAAAAATGTATGGTTAACTGAATAACCATTGTAAAATGAGTTTGTATAAGTTAAGTTGCTTGTAAAACAATGTATTGTGAAAAGTATGTTATTTGTATAAAATGTTATATGTCTCAAACTGAAATGATTCAAATAACGCTACGATATGTATACCATACAGACACTTATATATAGGAAGTACCAGCGGCGTATCCACCATGCTTGTATCATATTACACACGCATCGTTACTTAAATCACTTGCTCAAATCAAACCACCAAAGTAATGTTTAACAATTGTAGAAATGTTTATGTATGGTCAAATACGGTTCACACGGTTCACAGATACAAACGGTTCACAGATACAAACGGTTCACAGATACAAACGGTTCACAGATACAAACGGTTCACCGATACAAACGGTTCACAGATACAAACGGTTCACAGATACAAACGGTTCACCGATACAAACGGTTCACCGATACAAACGGTTCACCGATACAAACGGTTCACCGATACAAACGGTTCACAGATACAAACGGTTCACAGATACAAACGGTTCACAGATACAAACGGTTCAAAATGCAGTATAACGTGTTCACATGCTGGATGAGCATATGCAACAGAAATGTAATGTAAAACAATGTACTAAGCATGCACACAATGGAATCATGTACTATAATGTACTAATGAACGTAGGAAGTATATGATATGAAAACAGGAAAGCATGAAAGTAACAAGTTGGCACATGTGTTCCACCCCAAAACAGTTTGAAAACAGTAAAAGAGGGGTCTATGTACTCACTTGAGAATGCTCAGTAGTCCTTGAGTGACAACCAAACAATGCTAGAGATCACGGATATCAAACGGCACCTACTATAGGTAACTATGTTAATAAACCGGACCTAAATCGGAAGATCGGGTAGCATGAGGGTTTGTAAACCAAACGAGTATGGAGACTCGTGTAGTATGGTTCAACAAAGCCTACATACTAATTGAAACCTAACATAATTGTTTACGACCCGTTTAGGTAGCTTATGCTACTTTAATGCGTCGTTCGCGTGAAACGCGTTCGGACCGCCTAACTAGCCCTATGACAAGTGTTATATGCCTATCAGTGTTGCAGAAGTCGCTAGGCGGAACCTAGTCGGCCAACGAGGGAGTTGGGTGTACTCGGAGTACTCGGGGTGTACTCGGAGAGTACTCGGACATGGTAAATATCAAGAAAATTAATTGTTATATATTATTTATGTGTTAAAATAAGCATAATTCATGTCAACTGGGTATAATTTAAAATGAAAAATGTTTAAAGTTCAAATATTCTGAATACAAGTCCGACTAGTTTGAGTACAAGGCCGAGTAGTCCTAGTACAAGGCCGAGTAGTCCGAGTACAAGGCCGAGTAGGCCGATTTTGACCGAGTTTGACCGATTAAAAGTCAACAAACCACGTTGACCGCCTAGACCGACTAGGCCGACTAGGCGCCGACTAGGCCGACTAGGCGCCGACTAGGACCGAGTACTCCCGAGGCCGACTAGTTGCGACCGCCTAGGAAGAAGTCGCCAAGGTGGAGGTCCGAGGATCGAGTACTCGCCGAGTACTCGGCCGAGGAATCCGACTTTTGCAACACTGATGCCTATACATGTTACATAATCTGTTATGTGACAAAGGTTTAGGTTACATATGCTTAATTACCAATTATACATGAAAAGGGTATTCTGGTAATTTACCTAAGGCATATAAACTACCTATCATACAACTATTCAAACGATGTGACCATAGGGTATAACCTCGGAAGGTTATTCCCTACCTACTATGGTCACCTAAAGTGTTTGGTCGGATCCTAATGATCGACCAAACTGGGTCGGGTTCAAAGGTATAAGCGATTTATTAGATCGCTTACCCTACGACCCTAGACAACGTGGTAATCAGTAGGCATAGTCCCAATGGACTATAACCAACGTGATTACACTCACGTTGCGAAGTTCAAACGAACTTCGCATTGACCATAAACTGGTCAACGCAGAAAGTCAAACAAAGTTTGACTTTCAGACTCGAAAAGACTCGAAAAGCAATAAAAGAACGAAAGAATACTTACGAAGGGTCCCCGAATGCTAATTTTGATCCGAGAATCTCAGGTATGAAACAATGGTTTCAACTTAGAGTTTCTAAGATCAAAATTCTAGTGGTTTTTGAAGTTGTGGGGTGGGGTATTTATAGTTTTCGGGTAACCGTTAAGATCGTTTCATGGAAACCGTGCTCGAATCCTACCCGTACATGTGTTGGCAAGTTGTGGTGACTAAAAATGGGTTCTTATCAGCTGACTAGACAAGTGAGAACATGTGGTTGTGGATTGAACAGCTGCAATCTGCTGTTAAATGCAGTTAACCTGGTCAGAAGGAGTCACGCGGGCCGCGTGAGGATTTACAGAAACTGAGGCGGGCCGCCTGGCCTGCACAGATCAGAAATAGTTTCCGAAATGACAGTTTCAGCCCCTGCACGTGTTTAAGGCCATTCCCGACACTTCTAAGGCCCGTAAAGCCAACTTTAAGGCCCTAAAATGATGCCTAAACATTGTGGACATGAAACATGCTCAAAAATATGCCGGGTGTTGGTTCGTTTGGTCGTACGAACGCGATGTTCGCTTAATTACGACGGAATGCGCATAAGCGCGAAAAACGATCCAAATGACGCGACGAATGGATTTTTCTTATGCCGAACACTAAAATAAAATATTTTAGTGCTTACATAAATTTTTGGATGTCCGGAGGTATTCAGAACGTAAGTTATGCGCAAAAGTGCAAACTTGTGCACTTTTTGACACTTTTAGTCCCTGAATGACCCAAAAGTTTATTTTAGCACACCGAACACCTCAAAGCCTATTTCTAAGCTATGTAAAGGATATTTATGGTATGTTTAACTTATGGTCATGTTCCGGAATGTCTGTTACAGTTCAAATTGGCATACTTTCACAGTTTGTCAACTTTAGTCCCTGTAAGCGATTTAACTTGATTTTGCCATACCAAAGCCTTCAAAACTTATTTCTAAGTTATGTAAAGGTTATTTAAGGTATGTTAAGACTATTTCACTATTCCGGAGTGTTTGTTTCATTAAACTGGTTATATTTACGCATCAGTGCGCGTATAACCTTCCAGAAGGCGATTTAGAGCTTGAAATCGAACAAGAATTGATATGTGCAAACGATACACATATTTTTTACAAATCCCAAGTATGAAATACAATATTTCATTGGTTTGGCATTTGTTTGATGGTTGAAGTGACACAGGTGTCACAGTCTCCCCTACTTTAGGAAATTTCGTCCCGAAATTAATTCGTAGGAGTCTATTTGTGACATTGTGTCAAATAACCACCAGAGATATGTAAGGCATAATCCTGTCATTTCCTTAACGGACATTCTTCATAATGAAAATGAACAGACGGAGTCATTTTTCTCAACGAGTATTCTTCAGAAGCGGAAATGAAGGAATAAACAACGGGGATTCATTTCCTCAACGGGAAATCTTCAGAAACGTAAAATGAACTTACGGAGTCATTTTCAACGGGTGCGTCATCAGAAATGGAAATGAAAAGGAGAAACAAACGGATATTCATTTCCTCAACGGACAAATCTTCAGAAACGAAAATGAACAAACGGAGTCATTTTCAACGGGTGCTTCCTCAGAAATGGAAATGAAAAGGATAGACAAACGGATATTCATTTCCTCAACGGACAAATCTTCAGAAACGAAAATGAACAAACGGAGTCATTTTCAACGGGTGCTTCCTCAGAAATGGAAATGAATAGAGTTAACTTCTAGGCACATGACAAGGCTCGCTGTGGTTTCTGTGCACTAAATTCCATAATTATGTATGCATCCATAATTACGTAATTCCTTGCACAGTCCGCACAGTTTGTCTTGTAATGTTCATAAGCACATAATCACATAGTTGTTTAACTTGGTTATTAATTTGTTATTAATTTGTTATCGATTGAGAACGGATATGGAAACCAGTCAATGGACTTCAATGTCTTCTGGGGTCTATCTGAAGAGATAGGAAGATCTCCCAAAAATTCGATTTTGTTTTCAAAGAAACGTAATAGTCGAATTTAAGGAACACAAGAATTTTAGGATTCACGGAAATACCCCTAGGTACCCTATTAAGGATTTATAGTGGTACTTTGGGTATTCGTCCAGTGTTGTAACTTGCGCCTTGTACTTTGTTTTCCTTAGAATAAACGGGTACTTAGGAATTTCGTGGAAACGCAAGAGATCCTAGAATGGGAAAATTTTTAGGGGTAGTTTGTCCTTCAAAGAATATGGTTTCTTGATTGTCGGTATTGTAAGAGATATGTTGTTTATACATACAACCACATAAATACATTGTAATGTAAATAAAAGATTTATTTATAAACAATGATAACAACTGTTTCTTGGACCTTGACAACTAAAGAAAATAATACATAAGGATTGATTATTTCTAAACAGCGTTGTCTTCCATTCGGTCAGATGCTCATCCCTGTGCTAGATTTGCATTAGCAAGTTTTGGGCAATTTCTTCGGAAATGACCCATCTCGCCACAGTTGAAGCAAGAACCTGGTAGAAAACGACCTTGAGCGGTATTGTTGCCAGCTTGGTTTGGTGCAGCTGCAGCTGGGCAGACTCTTGCTGTATGGCCTATAAGCCCACAAGTTTGGCATTTGCGGCACTTTACATTGGCATGATGATGGAGGCTACATTGGTTGCACAAGGGTGCAGTTCCATTGTATGGCTTCCTAGCAGGGGGTTGAGCTGGTTGGTTGGGGACGGCTTGATCGTTGTGAGTAACCATGGCGAAGTTCTGAGAAGCCTTTCGCTTCTTTGACCTCTTAGGGGATCCAGTCTGTTCATCCATGGTCTTTGATTCCTCGATTGGGTTCGATTCCTCGACCGGTTTCTTGTCACCTTTTCAGAAAAGTCTACCTTTCCTGATCTTTGATTCAGTCAAGGTTGCAGATAGCTCAATGGCCTGTCTAACTGTAGTAGGGTTGCTGCCAGTCACAATGTCTTGTATTGAGTCAGGGAGGCCATCAATGTACTTTTCGATTGCCTTATCCAAAGGCGTGACCATGTTTGGGCATAACAGACTTAACTCCTCATAATGGTCCGTGTAGGCTCGATGCTCACCGCTGTCTTGCTCAAGATTTTCGAATTCCCTTTCCAAGGCCCTGATCTCATGACGAGGACAGAATTCCTTCATCATAAGGGCCCTAAGTTCAGCCCATGTCTGTGCTAGAGCAACTTCTGCACCACGATCTCTCATAACCCCGTTCCACCACGTAAGGGCTCTCTTCTGGAACACACTCGAAGCAAACTCGACCTTGCGATTGTCAGGACACTGCACGTGGCGGAAAGTATTCTCAATGCTCTCGAACCATTGAAGAAGCCCAGTCGCTCCCTCAGAACCACTAAACTTGAGTGGTTTCGCCGAGTTAAAACTCTTGAAATTGCATGGACCATTGTTGTTGTTGTTGGCTTGATTCCATTGAGCAAAGAGGTTTGGGAATTGAGCAGCCATTTGCTGCGCAATGATTTCTGCCAGTTCGGCAGTCGCTATCTGGTTTTTGCGTCGAGGAGGCATTCTAAAAGAGGAAACATGAAAAGAAACGAGTGAGAGAATTAGACGAAAAGAATGAGATGAAACAAATCTGATGGAAGCAAGGATAGTGGTCATTTGTTTGTTACTACAAAGCAACAAACGACCTCGGTGATTAATCAAAGTAAATAGGTCAAAAATAATGTATCGCGAAGACATGCTCGCCTATAAGTGAACACTCATCCCAAGAATTCCCAGGTAAGCACAACTGGTCTCGCGTCTGATGAGATGTATACGAAGTGCTTGCCTAGACAGAAAACTCAGAATACAGGCATTCACCCTTCCAGTTTGCACGTGTTCACATTATTTAAAACCCAAAACCTTGACGAGATTTTTGAAAATTCAAAGGGTTCAAAACCATGTAACAGAAGGTTCAAAACCTTACAATAGAGGGTTCAAAACCTTGTAATAAATCATCCTAGAACAGATGATTAGTTTTCAAAGCGGTTTTGAAATTTATGTTCTTGTTGTGGTCGTCGCCTAAGGATAGGTGACAGTATTGTTTTATGAATAAACGCAAGTAAACTCGCATTAGGGTCCTAAGAAGGTTATAGACTAGGTCAAAGCATTACTAATAACCTAATTCCCTATAACCATTGGCTCTGATACCATCTTTTCTGTCACACCCCGACCACGTAGAACATACAAAACGTGGCGGAAATGTCGGGGAGTGTTGTAACAGAATTAATTGTTTCAAATCCATGGCAATTGAAGTTTCGTTTTATTGATTAAAAGTGTTACAATGTCTTAACAAACAAAGGAATACAACAAAATTAACTAGTCTTGCATCTTTTATTGTCACTAAAGCCCAAGTCTGCCTATGTGTATCTTGATCATCTTATGCAACAGCTCCTGAAAAACACATGTGAAAATAGGTACGTCAGGATAAAAATGCCTGTGAGATACATAGGTTTTGTGAAAATAGGTTTCATGACTTATGTTTGAGAAAATGTTTAGTCATGGACCTTGTAAATTGTTTTGCTTTGTAAATCATTTGAAAAACGATAAGATCAGATGATATGTATAAATAAGAGAAAAATGTATGGTTAACTGAATAACCATTGTAAAATGAGTTTGTATAAGTTAAGTTGCTTGTAAAACAATGTATTGTGAAAAGTATGTTATTTGTATAAAATGTTATATGTCTCAAACTGAAATGATTCAAATAACGCTACGATATGTATACCATACAGACACTTATATATAGGAAGTACCAGCGGCGTATCCACCATGCTTGTATCATATTACACACGCATCGTTACTTAAATCACTTGCTCAAATCAAACCACCAAAGTAATGTTTAACAATTGTAGAAATGTTTATGTATGGTCAAATACGGTTCACACGGTTCACAGATACAAACGGTTCACAGATACAAACGGTTCACAGATACAAACGGTTCACAGATACAAACGGTTCACAGATACAAACGGTTCACCGATACAAACGGTTCACAGATACAAACGGTTCACAGATACAAACGGTTCACCGATACAAACGGTTCACAGATACAAACGGTTCAAAATGCAGTATAACGTGTTCACATGCTGGATGAGCATATGCAACAGAAATGTAATGTAAAACAATGTACTAAGCATGCACACAATGGAATCATGTACTATAATGTACTAATGAACGTAGGAAGTATATGATATGAAAACAGGAAAGCATGAAAGTAACAAGTAGGCACATGTGTTCCACCCCAAAACAGTTTGAAAACAGTAAAAGAGGGGTCTATGTACTCACTTGAGAATGCTCAGTAGTCCTTGAGTGACAACCAAACAATGCTAGAGATCACGGATATCAAACGGCACCTACTATAGGTAACTATGTTAATAAACCGGACCTAAATCGGAAGATCGGGTAGCATGAGGGTTTGTAAACCAAACGAGTAT
The DNA here is from genome assembly GCA_030545235.1 of Helianthus tuberosus. Lineage (NCBI taxonomy): Eukaryota > Viridiplantae > Streptophyta > Magnoliopsida > Asterales > Asteraceae > Helianthus > Helianthus tuberosus. The sequence goes on from JARYGA010032281.1 coordinate 662,270, forward strand.
GGAGACTCGTGTAGTATGGTTCAACAAAGCCTACATACTAATTGAAACCTAACATAATTGTTTACGACCCATTACGACCCGTTTAGGTAGCTTATGCTACTTTAACGCGTCGTTCGCGTGAAACGCGTTCGGACTGCCTAACTAGCCCTATGACAAGTGTTATATGCCTATACATGTTACATAATCAGTTATGTGACAAAGGTTTAGGTTACATATGCTTAATTACCAATTATACATGAAAAGGGTATTCTGGTAATTTACCTAAGGCATATAAACTACCTATCATACAACTATTCAAACGATGTGACCATAGGGTATAACCTCGGAAGGTTATTCCCTACCTACTATGGTCACCTAAAGTGTTTGGTCGGATCCTAATGATCGACCAAACTGGGTCGGGTTCGAAGGTATAAGCGATTTATTAGATCGCTTACCCTACGACCCTAGACAACGTGGTAATCAGTAGGCATAGTCCCAAGGGACTATAACCAACGTGATTACACTCACGTTGCGAAGTTCAAACGAACTTCGCATTGACCATAAACTGGTCAACGCAGAAAGTCAAACAAAGTTTGACTTTCAGACTCGAAAAGACTCGAAAAGCAATAAAAGAACGAAAGAATACTTACGAAGGGTCCCCGAATGCTAATTTTGATCCGAGAATCTCAGGTATGAAACAATGGTTTCAACTTAGAGTTTCTAAGATCAAAATTCTAGTGGTTTTTGAAGTTGTGGGGTGGGGTATTTATAGTTTTCGGGTAACCGTTAAGATCGTTTCATGGAAACCGTGCTCGAATCCTACCCGTACATGTGTTGGCAAGTTGTGGTGACTAAAAATGGGTTCTTATCAGCTGACTAGACAAGTGAGAACATGTGGTTGTGGATTGAACAGCTGCAATCTGCTGTTAAATGCAGTTAACCTGGTCAGAAGGAGTCACGCGGGCCGCGTGAGGATTTACAGAAACTGAGGCGGGCCGCCTGGCCTGCACAGATCAGAAATAGTTTCCGAAATGACAGTTTCAGCCCCTGCACGTGTTTAAGGCCATTCCCGACACTTCTAAGGCCCGTAAAGCCAAATTTAAGGCCCTAAAATGATGCCTAAACATTGTGGACATGAAACATGCTCAAAAATATGCCGGGTGTTGGTTCGTTTGGTCGTACGAACGCGATGTTCGCTTAATTACGACGGAATGCGCATAAGCGCGAAAAACGATCCAAATGACGCGACGAATGGATTTTTCTTATGCCGAACACTAAAATAAAATATTTTAGTGCTTACATAAATTTTTGGATGTCCAGAGGTATTCAGAACGTAAGTTATGCGCAAAAGTGCAAACTTGTGCACTTTTTGACACTTTTAGTCCCTGAATGACCCAAAAGTTTATTTTAGCACACCGAACACCTCAAAGCCTATTTCTAAGCTATGTAAAGGATATTTATGGTATGTTTAACTTATGGTCATGTTCCGGAATGTCTGTTACAGTTCAAATTGGCATACTTTCGCAGTTTGTCAACTTTAGTCCCTGTAAGCGATTTAACTTGATTTTGCCATACCAAAGCCTTCAAAACTTATTTCTAAGATATGTAAAGGTTATTTAAGGTATGTTAAGCCTATTTCACTATTCCGGAGTGTTTGTTGCATTAAACTGGTTATATTTACGCATCAGTGCGCGTATAACCTTCCAGAAGGCGATTTAGAGCTTGAAATCGAACAAGAATTGATATGTGCAAACGATACACATATTTTTTACAAATCCCAAGTTTGAAATACAATATTTCATTGGTTTGGCATTTGTTTGATGGTTGAAGTGACACAGGTGTCACAGCTACCGCCAAGTCGTGATATCGACTTTCGTATTGACCTCATTCCTGGAGCCAACCCTATTGCCAAAGCTCCTTATCGACTCGCGCCGTCCGAAATGTGCGAACTCTCAACCTAACTCCAGGAATTACTTGAGAAAGGCTTCATTCGCCCGAGTACCTCTCCATGGGGCGCTCCAGTCCTTTTCGTCAAAAAGAAGGACGGGTCGTTCAGGATGTGCATCGACTATCGGGAATTGAATAAGTTAACTATCAAGAAACGCTATCCCCTACCTCGCATCGACGATTTGTTTGATCAACTACAGGGCGCTACATGTTTCTCCAAGATCGATCTACGTTCAGGATATCACCAGCTACGTATTCAAGAGGAGGATATACCCAAAACCGCGTTTCGTACTCATTACGGCCACTACGAATTCATTGTCATGCCTTTCGGTCTAACCAACGCACCAGCGGTTTTCATGGATCTGATGAATCGCGTGTGTAAACTATATCTCGACCATTTCGTCATTGTATTTATCGACGATGTCTTGATCTATTCCAAATCGAAAACCGAACACGCGCAACATCTACGTTTGGTTCTCGAGTTACTCCAGGGGAACCAACTCTATGCCAAATTCTCCAAGTGTGAATTCTGGTTGGAGGAAGTTCAGTTTCTGGGTCACATTGTTAATAGTCAGGGTATTCACGTCGATCCTGCGAAGATTGAAGCTGTCAAGAGCTGGGTTACACCTAAGAACCCGTCTGAAGTTCGCTCTTTTCTCGGACTAGCGGGCTATTATCGACGATTTATCGAGGGATTCTCAAAGATCGTTGTACCGCTTACCTCTCTCACGCAAAAAGACAAGCCTTTTGTTTGGGGAACTAAACAAGAGACTGCTTTCCAAACCCTCAAGCGCATGCTTTGCAATGCTCCTGTTCTCACATTGCCCGATGGAAACAATGATTTCATTGTCTACTGTGATGCTTCCAACCTTGGTCTTGGTTGTGTTCTCATGCAACGGGACAAGGTCATAGCTTACGCATCTCGTCAGCTCAAAATCCACGAGAATAACTATACAACCCATGATCTCGAGCTAGGCGCAGTTGTTTTTGCGTTAAAGATTTGGCGACACTACCTGTATGGTACCAAGTGTACGATCTTCACCGATCATAGGAGATTCGTGTGTGAGATTCGTTATCAACGACTACGACTGTGAGATTCGTTATCACCCAGGCAAGGCGAATGTTGTTGCCAACGCACTTAGCAGACGGAGCTACCTGCTTAGCACTCGTAATGTTCAAGCCCAACACGATCTCGAAACCCTCATCCGCGACGCTCAACATGCATGTTTTAATGAACGCACCCTGAAGAAAGAAAGAATCTACCACGATGGAGCCCAACTTGTGAGCAAATCGAATGGGATATTCCACTTTTTAGACCGAATTTGGATTCCCAAACGAACTGATTTGCGGCAAATCTTGATGGACGAAGCCCACAAATCTCGGTATTCCGTTCATCCCGGTGCTGATAAAATGTACCAGGACCTTCGCTATAATTACTGGTGGCCGGGTATGAAAAGGGATATCGCTCTCTACGTCGGAAAATGCCTAACTTGTGCTAGAGTCAAGGCTGAACATCAAAGACCCTCTGGCTTACTCGAACAACCACCAATTCCCATGTGGAAGTGGGAAAGTATAGCTATGGACTTTATAACCAAGCTACCACAAACGTCATCAGGTCACGACAGTATTTGGGATGTGGTCGACCGCTTAACTAAATCAGCTCACTTTCTGCCGATACGAGAAGACTACAAGGTAGAACGATTAGCCCGAATCTACACCGACGAGATCATTTGTAATCATGGGACGCCTCGTGACATCATCTCTGATCGTGACGCTCGGTTTACCTCGCGACTGTGGGAAACGTTTCAAACGGCACTCGGTACAACGCTTAATCTAAGTACTGCTTTCCACCCTCAAACCGACGGTCAGACTGAAAGAACGATTCGTACCCTTGAATACATGCTCCGTTCGTGTGTCCTAGACGTCGGTGGTAATTGGGATAAATACCTGCCGTTAGTCGAATTCTCGTATAACAACAGCTACCATTCTAGCATCCAAATGGCACCATTCGAGGCATTATACGGAAGAAGATGTCGATCGCCTATTGTATGGCACGAGATCGGTCATTCGCAACTAACCGGTCCTGAGCTATTACAAGAAACGACAGACAAAATTTTCCAAATTCGAGACAACCTGGTGAAAGCTCGGGATCGATAGAAAAGTTACACCGATAAAAAGCGCAAACCCCGTGAATTTGACGTTGGTGACTACGTACTCCTAAAGGTATCACCTTGGAAGAGTGTAGTCCGATTCGGCAAAAAGGGAAAACTCGCGCCTCGATATGTTGGACCTTTTAAGATTCTGAAAAGGATCGGAAAAGTCACCTACAGACTCGAACTACCGGAGGAACTGAGTAATGTCCACCCGACCTTCCACGTGTCAAACCTCTGAAAGTGCCTAGCCGATCACGACTTACACGTTTCCCTAGACGATCTACAAGTGAACGAAACATTACACTTCGTGGAAAAGCCTGTCGAAATCATGGATCGCCAAACCAAGCAGCTCAGACGCTCACGCATTCCTATTGTGAAAGTCCGATGGGAAGGCAAACGAGGCGCAGGGTTAACTTGGGAACTCGAAAGAGACATGAAGGCTAAGTACCCGGAGAAGTTTAAAGAGTGAAGCTAGATAGAGAAAGTAGCATTGTGATTCTAGTGCTTTATACGATTTCATATCCATCTATAGAATCACCGATTATAGTACGTTCTTGTGCGTTTGGTCACGTTCGTGTACGGATTCCACACGTCACACGTTCGGTCCGCAATCGTTTCGGAGTCAAAACCGGTCCAAACAGAAAGTTCCCAAACGTGATTCACGGCGTTGTACAGCTTCCAGCCTAATTTCGGGACGAAATTCCCTAAACAAGGGGAGGCTGTAACACCCCGTGTTTTCACAAGTCAAAGTCAAAGTCAAGGTCTAAGTCAACGACCGATTTTCGCGCAACTTGACTTGCAGGAATTTCTTTATTTTATTCGTATTATGTGGAGCAAGTGTTGTTAATGACAATAATCGATGTGTGTTAATCAATCGACCTACGACTGCGAACTATAGGAAGTAACAATGCGATAAAGTTAACTAATCAATAATCAAACTATGCTAATCGAATCGACATCAATTCGCAACTCGAGCTACGTATTTTTTTACTTGTTATTTGTAACACCCATATTTTTAATAAATGTAAATATACGATATATGTAAATTATATAATCATTTTATATAATAAGATCCAAAAGTAGAGTATTAAAGTATCCCCATTAGTTTTCTACTAGCTAATTTAAACATTTCAAAAGTTGTTTAGCAAACACTTTACAATCGTAACATTGTACAAAATGACTTAAAGTATGCGGAAGCTTCAAAATATGTGTTCGGTTCTTCAAACGTTTGCTTGATCGTCATCCGTAGTCCTTAAGTACCTAAACTGAAATGTTTGCATAAAACATTTGTATTAGAATGCTTAGAAATAATCCATAATTGAACTAGAATCAAAGTGAATTCAATTAGTTACAATTATAAAAAAATATATATATATTGTGTCAGGTTCTACCGTAACTTACGGTCCTACCGTAAGTTACGGTAGCTGATTTTCAACAAATGTTCACCGTAAATCAGATAATTCCCACCGTAAGCCTTTAACCTCCACCGTAAGTTACGGTGGTACCGTAACTTACGGTAGGCCCTGCAAACTCACTTTTTGGACTGTTTTGTTTGTTTACCACGCACAAACAATTTACCAAATCTTTCATTCGATCAAACCAACATTCTAATTTCTCTTATTCTTATGTGTCAATTATTAAATGATAATAATTGACAAATCAATCACATGATGTAACACTATCCGTGCTTTATTTGATCATTCGACCCGTTCGGCTAGTCAAAGGAATTCTCCTTTGTTACGACTACCAACGAGTTCTAATCAAATTTTGACCTTTTATTCACTATCGCAACATTATTACTTTAACTCAAAACAACCTTATTCTAAAATCCAATTACGCATTTATTAATAATCACAATCTACTCAATGTAACGGGTCAAGTTACATACCTTTCAAAGTAAGCCTTTTAAACGTGGTTCGTTACCCGCTTGTCCGCTTGACGCTCCTGCGCCTGTTCCTATAGAGTTCATTTATCATTTGTTTAGAACTCTCTTCAAATCATAATTCGCATAATACACCAAACATCATGATTATGCGTTTAAACTTGAAATTTCAGTTTTAAGCCTTCATAGAGGCATTTTATCATACACTTCATGAGCAGATTTTTACATGATTAAATATCAAATCTCTAGTTTATCATATAGCCTTAATTTCACAACATTCAACCTTTTTACATGATTGATAGCTTCTAATTTTCTGGAATCGCTTCAAAATTGTCAATTTACACTAGATCAATAATCTATTTCCCTAGTGTTCATCAAATTTCACATAATTCACAAATCACCCACAATGGTGTTCATAGATTTCACTAAATTTCATATGATTTCAACTTATATTGGTCTAGGGTTTGTCCCTAAACACTATAGTTGTTCCTTAATCATCATAACACATACATGCAAGCCTAATTTCAGATTTCTCTCAATTCATGAGAATTTCAAATTCAGAGTTTTCCTTGAATTTTACATACCTTGGAATCCTCTCGTGATGAGGATCAATAATCTATGCTCGGATTTTGATTTGGGACAGGATTTAACCTTCAATTTGAGAGTTCTAGTGATTTTAGGTTTGTGAGAGTGGGGTGTCGCCCCTGCTCTTCTTTTGTGCGACCAGCCCTTCAAAAAATGGGGTTTTGGTTTGATTTTTATTAAAAACAATATTATAGTTTCAATTTTTAACAACTAAGGCCCCTCTACTATGTTCAACATATAGTTTGGTAGCTTTTAACCTTGAAGTAAGCCATTTCTAAAAGAATTAACTAACTAGGTTAAAATTCCTAATAAGTAAATTCCGTTATATAAACTTTATAGTTTTAATATAAAGTTTTATATTTTCGGGGTGTTACAAGTCCACCCCCCTTAAAAAGGGTTTCGTCCTCGAAACCGTAATACGTACCAAATAATGTAGGGTGGAGACGTCGCATCTCCTCTTCGGACTCCCACGTAGTTTCCGAACCTTTCCTATGCTCCCATTTGACTTTAACTTGGTCAATTTGTTTATTTCGTAAATGTTTGACCTTTCGGTCTAAAATCTCCACCGGTCTCACCGCATAATTCAGACTATTATCCACTTCGATATCATCATAATGGATATAGGCCGTTTCGTCTGCTAGGCACTTTCTTAATTGTGACACGTGAAACGTGCCATGAATCCCACTTAGTTCCTCCGGTAACTCAAGACGGTAAGCTACCTTGCCAACTCTCCCGATAATTTTAAATGGCCCAATAAACCTTGGGCTTACCTTCCCCCTTTTTCTGAATCTAATAACGCCCTTCCATGGGGAAACTTTTAGCATGACCATGTCACCAACTTGGAATTCGATTGGCCTTTTCCTTTTATCAGCATACGCCTTTTGCCTGTCTTGAGCTGCTTTCAAGTGTGCCTGAACTATATCAATCTTTTCATTCGTGGCTCGTACTATATCTTGGTGAGCAAGTTCACGTGGACCCACTTCACCCCAACAGACCGGGGTTCGACACTTCCTACCGTAAAGCATTTCGTATGGTGCCATCTTAATACTAGATTGGTAACTGTTGTTATACGAAAACTCGACTAACGGTAGGTGAACATCCCAACTGCCTCCAAAGTCGATTATACATGCCCGTAGCATGTCCCCCAATGTTTGTATCGTTCTTTCACTTTGTCCATCCGTTTGAGGATGGTACGCCGTGCTAATGAACAATTTGGTCCCCATTTGCTCTTGGAAATCTCGCCAGAAATTCGAAGTAAACCGGGTATCCCTATCAGACACGATGGACACCGGCACCCCATGACGTGCTATGATTTCATTGGTATAAACTTCTGACATCTTTTCTGACGTATAAGTCTCACGAATCGGAATGAAATGAGCACTTTTCGTCAATCTATCCACCACTACCCATATGGCATCAAAACCACGATTCGTTTTCGGCAACTTGGTTAACAGGTCCATTGTAATATGTTCCCATTTCCAAACCGGAATTTCTAACGGTTGGAGCTTGCCGTATGGTTTCTGGTGCTCTGCCTTGACTTGTAAACATGTCAAGCATTTTTCCACATACTTCGCCACGTCCCTCTTCATTCCGGGCCACCAATAATTTTGTTTCAAATCATTGTACATCTTGGTTGCACCCGGATGAATCGAATAACGGGATTTATGAGCTTCATTAAGTAGAAGCGCTTTTACTCCACAAGTATGTGGGACCCATATCCTTCCGGATCGAGTCTTCAACCCGTGATTTCCATCCGACAAATCTTTCAATTGACCGATTATTCTTTCTTTCTTCCAATTTTCTTCTTTTACTGCTTCTAACTGCGCCTCTCGAATACGTTCAAGTATACATGAGGTCACCACGAGTTGCATCGACCTCACTCGTATTGGGACATAGTCCGCTTTTCTGCTTAGAGCGTCCGCTACCACATTTGCCTTTCCGGGGTGATAATGTATCTCACAATCGTAGTCTTTCACCGTTTCCAGCCATCGCCTTTGTTGCATATTTAACTCCTTCTGATCAAAGAAGTATTTCAAGCTCTTGTGGTCGGTGAATATGGTGCACTTTACCCCATACAAGTAATGCCTCCATATTTTTAATGCAAATACTACCGCTGCTAACTCGAGATCGTGCGTGGGATATTTCTTCTCGTGTATCTTCAATTGTCTCGAGGCATAGGAAACCCCATCGAATCGAACCGCTCATAATCGAAATCGAAATATCAGAAATCGTCGCGCGAAACACTCGAAAAGTGCGACTGATCGATCAGGCTCCCAGCTGAACGGACTGCTGTCCGACCGGACAGGCTGTCCGATCGAGCTGCCTGGCCGATCGGTCAGCACTTACCCCTTTTGGCATCCTATAAATACCCCTGTCATTGTCATTCTTTCCACTTTTGGAAACCTCTGACCGATCAGCACGCTCAGCTCATCTTTTCGCAGATTTCTCTCGATTCCGGTAAGTTTTCGTCCTAAATCTTGTACTTTCCTGATCTATACACACTCCTACACCTTTCTATCTTTCAAATCTTAACTTTTAACCGTGAAATCATCAAGAATAAAGTGTTCTAGGATGATGTCATCATGGGTTCTTGAAGAACTTCATGATTTGGCCTCAATCCACCAAGAATAGCTTGGATCTAGCCGATTTCCACATAAACAAACAAAGATCCCCCGTGGATCTAAACATACACGTGGTGAAAAGGATTGAAAAAAGGATGTTCCAACTTTCTTTCAACTCTTTTACACTCAATGCCTTCGAACCGGTAGAAACAGAGCTTGTGCCGATTTACAAATCACTTCGGAGGTTGTATGGCTCAAGATCCGGATTCTACCCACGAGGTTAACCGATTACGGGATTAAACGTTAAACTCTGTTCCGAACAGTTCACCGGCCGGGTTTGGGTGATTCCTGCCCGAGCAGGGGAAACAAATAAGAACGAGGGTTCTATGGTTCGACTCGTTGTCAAAACACCTCGATATAACGACAAACAAACCAGAACAGCCAAGTGTTAGACGAATAGGCCGACCAGGTCAGAAGGCTGACCGATCGGACTGCTGTCCGAATGGACAGCCAGCCGATCGGACAGTCAGCCGATCGATCGATCAGGCCAGCCGATCGGCTAGCACATGGTCCCACACTTGAGCAATTCATTGAAGAGAGTATTGAACGAACTGCTGTTCGATCGGATAGCCGTCCGATTGGATTACTCTTCGGATCATGAGATACTATGCTTCAATACTTAGTCGATTTTCAACATGTTCAACGCGTTTGGAGTGCCACCCGATCGAACAGCCGCCTGATCAGGTGACATCCTGCTGAGAACCTATTTACTGAAGTACCTAACCGATCGGATAGCCGGCCGATCGAACGACCGTTCAATCGACCGACCTGAAAGGTAAAGATTCTTCAAAGTTTTCAAATATTACAACGAAAACTTCAAAAGTCAAGCCATCATACACAAACACATACTTCTTATAGGAAGAAACAATCCACTCGAACAGCCATCCGATCGGCCTACCAACCGACCACGCAGCGGTCCGAGCCGACTGTCAACCGAACGGTCAGCCGTCCGATCGAACTGCCGTCCGATTGACCAACTGTCCGACTCTCCAACACTTGTTTTCCATTTTACGCTTCACTTATCATTATGCTACCAAATCTATTCAGGCTAACCTTACTCGCTAAGCGCTCCCTTCAATCCATTAATCGCTGTGAGTATACTCGATCCCTTTTTGCTTTACGCACTTTTGGGTGTTACATACGTTACGAATAATTCAAACTACAACTATCACACTACTCAAACTATTTGAATGCTAACCGTTAATGCATGTTATACGTGGCTCATGAATGCTTGTTTGTTATGTTTACACATGGAATGCTGTCTACCTGCCTTAGCAACGATAGTACTATAGTTTGGACTCAGCACCCGTTCACACGGGGGTTGTTAAGGATCTTTTACTTGCATGGATTACGGTGGTAATCATGTATTGCGAACTGCCTCAGGCAGTCAACCCGCAGTCATTGGTATCGATGGATCTATGTCGATAACTAACGTGCTTCATTTCACTATGTGTACGTGCTGGTTATGCGTAAACGAATTCGAACTCTATATGCTATTATCAAACTTGTATGCTCACCTTTACATTTTATGTATTGACTTTATTTTAACGTATGTGACAGGTGCTTAGGATGCATATGTGGTAGGAATTTGAAGCTAGAATAAAGCTTTAGAGCCTAACAAATAGTTGTTTGTAGATAACGAATCAGGGGTCTCTAGAAGCAGATAAACAATTGCTGTCTTTTTAAATCTGAGTTGTCGAAACAGAATATTTGCCTGGATTTATGTCTGTAATAATTATTTTACTGTTTGAGATATGGTATGGGACGTGTTGCTTAAATCGAATAGTATTGATAATTGTTATGGAAACTTCTGGACAATCTGTTTCGCTCAGTGCCACGCCCTGATGATTCCGCCATCGGTTGGGGTGTGACAGTGTGTAGTAGTCTCGGGATACAAGATTGATCCTAAGAGTTCTTGACAATCAAAGGCCATGTTTGCCTAAGTCTCTTATATCACTTGGTGAAGACAAGTGTTTAGTGTAATACTTTTTATTTTTAATCTTTTTGCACTTTTTATTTGGTTCTGTATTAATGACTTTAATAACTAGTTTCTTATGTTGAAGGTGAGTCTTCCTTATCGTTTGTCCGTGGTGTCTTGGCATTATTTTACTGTCTATATAAAATAAAAGATTTTCACCATTCATATCTCCACGGTCTATATGGAGGTATGTTGGCTACCTGGTCGGGGGTTAAGGGAACGGTTTGTTAAGAGTCTTGCCTTGTTCAGTGTATAGATCCTGCAAGGACCTGGGTCAACTTTAGTAGGACCTCCTTCAATACCCACTGGTATTGGATGGCGGGAGTCCGAACTACTTGATCCCCTCATATGTAAACTACTATTAATACTTTAACCCGGCTACTTAGGACTGTATCCCTGCTGACTCATACTACTTAGCCGAGGGTAACGTCACCTTCAGAAGAGGGGCCTACCACAATATGCATTAATAACTTAATTAATTATCTTTCAATAATCCAACCCTTTAGGATTGTATCCTTGCTGACTCAAACTACTGGGTTGAGGGTAACGTGTCACACCCCGATATTTCCACGTTTTACCGGCGCAGACCCCATAGGGGAGTATCGTGACGTAGTTGATATCATCATAGTCAAACAACACAATATTTAAATGCACAGCGGAAGCAAAAGATAGATATATTTCAACTTTAATAAATTGTAATATCAAGTATCACAAACAGTTGAAAATAATCCACAGGTGGATCAAAAATAAAAAGGAAACATTGTTCAACAGACTTTAACATCTAGAGCTTGCGAGACTTGATTATTGATGCCTGGAGTAGCCAGCCTATTACGTATAGTACCTGCACTTAGCCTTTTTGGAAAATACGTCAGTTTACACTGGTAAATACAATCAACTGACTCATTTTGAAAGTTTAATAAAAATTGATTTGAATGCACATGGCACAAAACTTTTTATAACTTGGGATAATTATTTCTATATAATACTTGTAAAAGAATAACATGTTTCTTATACGTTCAGTAGCCCGGTCCGCAGACCAGGTTAAAGATTAATAGACACACCACAGGTATAATGCCCACAAGGCTGATTCCTTTACGTGGGATACCAGTTTTTACATATGCAGCTGTCACGTGTACGCCTACACCCCATGCTTAGGTCGTGGCCATTTCATGAATGATGCCAAGGATATCCGGGACATGGTCATTAACCCCCCAAAGGTTTTAAGCAAACAAAACAATTTAAACGGAACATTTCAATGATTTAACCTTCATACGATTAAAGATTCAATGCCCGACCAAGCAGTATTTGTATATACCGTACCCCAAGCCCGTATAAGGGAAAATAAGTTAAAAGTATTTACCTGAGCTAAATATAAATTCAATCCCAGCCGTATATCAATTCAGCAGGTACAAATAGCTTTTAATGGGCTCCTAATCTGGAACGAAGGTTTTTAATAACCTATTAGAATCCTAACGGGTCTTTAATTAAGCTTAAGCTTAGACCGGTTAGTTTTAAAGGAAGATACGGTTCGAACGCGTGATTAAGCGAAGACCGGTTTAGAATGTGGTTTTGACCCGACAAGCTTGTATGCTTTTTTAATATGGGTAACTTAAACACATTCTGGATTTTGAGATAAAGATGATATGGTTTGACCCGTTTCGGCTAATTTATGCAAACTAGTTACATAACCCGATCCGAACGCGCAAGAAAGCGTAACGGGTAACCATAAGAGTCATATTCAGGTTTCCTAAGTTAATATGCCTTAAATATGTTGTGATATCAGTAGGATACCTTCCATTATTCCCAAAACGAGTTTAATCTCAATTTAAGCCCCATAGGGGTATTTTGGTCATTTAAAAGATTATAAAAGAGATTAATTTTAATTATGAGACTCGGGTCTGAAATAATCAGTAAAACAACTTAATTTAATAGGTTATATCAGTTGGTGATAAGTCTTATATGCCAAAATGGTTTTAAACCCATACTAGGTGTTTAATACGCGTAAAAAGCTGTTTTAAGCGATTTCCGGGTTATACAGGAAATCTGAGTTTTCTGATCAGGTTATAAAGTTCAAAATACTTCATTTATTATATAAAATCAGTAGAAATTGTATTGGTGTCAAAATACTATTGTTTTGGTCAAAAATTACCTAAGCAATTTAGTGATCAAATTAGTTAAGTGAGGTAGTGTGCTAGAAAGTGTATTAAAAATATGCTTGTTAAGTTATTTAGAAAATCAGTATTCGGGATACGGCTCGGGATATTGAGCTGTATCTATGATCAAACAATGAGCAGACGACACGAGATGTACGAGGAAAGCCCTTGATCAATCTAGATCGCCGGCATAAAACCTCGGGAGCTGACAATCGCAGCTTCCTTGTTCTTCTTATTACTTCAAACGTCAGGATACAGTGCAGGATGTGGTGCGGATCGACTATGTGTTACAATGAAATTCGAATACAAGTGTGGTGTTTGCAATGAGCTAGAGAGTGAAAGTGTTCGAGAGTGTAAGTGAAAATTGTGTGCCTTAAACTGATCCGCCCCCATCTATTTATAGTAAAGATAATGTAACAAACTATCCTAAACTTCTGGGATCCAGCGAATATTCCCACTCGAACGTTGAGGACCAAGTCTTTCGGGTTCAACGGCTTCTTCATAACAAATACGTCCGAGTCTTGAGGAGAAGAAGTCCTGATGACCGTTAGTAACTTACAGCCATTAACCTGCACGTGTTTAATTCACTCAGTCTCAGGATATCGCCCAAGATGTTAGCAATATCCTCGTCCAGTATCCTGGTCACAAATAAACAATAAAAAGCGGGATATTAGTCAGGATATGTATACTCAGAAAATGACCCATAACAATTGTCCCCAAATATATCGGTTGGTATACCAATCCAACGGATATATTTCAAAACCTTTTCTCGTCGATCGAGGCTATTAAAATGAAACGATGTTTGAAATGACAGTGTGGCATTTCCAATACAATATTTACTCTTTACCCCCTATATTCAGCCTATATTTAGCCAAATCATTTCTGCTTCTTTTTATCTTTCTTCAAGCAATCTTCAGGTAATTACTTTTCTCTCTATCCTCTATCCTTCTTTCTTGAATTTCTTTCAGTTTGCTCAACACCTTTCATGGCATCACGAACAACATCACAATCGAACAGACCAGCCTCAAGCCTCGTAAGTCAGAATTTCATCGTTGATCCAGCAAAGGAGATCTGCTGCTTCAACAATGCCGACATCGCTGCTCTTAAAGATTCCGGCGCCTTCCCCACCGGAACAGTCTTTCGCCCTTTTGATCGGGAAGCCCGATTAGACGCGATATCCGATGAGTGGGTTTGTTTCTTCGCCTACCCCTTCTCTCTTGGACTCCGGTACCCATTTCCACCCTTTATCTCTAGCTTTTTCGAACTCACCGGCCTTAGCTATGCCCAGATTATGCCAATGGTTTGGCGAGTTTTAATAGTGCTGGATCAAATCAAATCTCGCCATTTTCCTGACCTACTTGTTGAGGACCTTCCTATAGCATACCGGTTGAGATCCCACGGCAATCACCGTTTTCTTCTGTTTTCTACCTCCAAGAACCCTCTGGTTCTTAAAGCCACCAAGAACGAGGATCGATGGCGACGAAAATTCTTTTTCGTAAAAAGAGACTCTATTGATAAGGGTTTCGATCTACCGGTTAAATGGTTAACCAAGGGTAGGATTTAGGGTTTTAGGAATATCCCCAATTATATCTTCAAACTGTATCCCGGACTAATATCCTGATGTTTTTATGCAGCGAATTTCAGAGATTTAGTGCCTCCCAGTGCAGAATCCGAATCCAAGATCAAGGAAATCTACCGTCTTCCTGCCAGTGAAAGAACTTTCTCCCTGTCTCTTACAGATTCAAGCCAGAAATCAAGCTCAGAAATGTCTGGTAAGCACATTCTCAGCATATATTAATTACTTTTCAAAAGTATGATGAGTTTAAGAATATCTTCCCTTGTGTAGTACCAGTCGTCAACCTTGAAGGTTTCGAACTTGACGAGTTGGATTGCTACTCCAGCCTCGCACCCATCAAACAGGAATCCAAGCCAAAGTCGTCTGCTACACCGAAACCTACCTCTTCAAGGACCATTTCCGCTCCTAAAGCCCCTCCGGCATCCAGGACCCGAGCATCCAGTTCTCGGAAGAGAAAGGAGTCGGATTCTCCAACTGTTTCTGAAACATTCTCTCTCGAGAACCATGGGTTTAACGAAGCCACCTCATTCCTCAAACAGGTAAAATTTTCCTTACAATATCCTCCACAAGTATGTTAGTCCTTATCCTGCCTATTTTTACATCGATAGCTGTGTCTTTATCGATAGGGTTTGGACCGTCTTATGCACTTGTATGAAGAAGCCTGCGGGATTAACAAGATGTTGGAGATCAAGCTGGAGAAAGCTGAAGCCACCATAGCTGATCAAGGAACCATTGCGGCTGCCAAATCCCAGCATTATGAAGACAAATACAAGGCAATGACTCAGGAACATCAAGCTGCCCTCCACAAAGCCAATGAGGATGCTCAGGCCAAGCTAGATGCCGCCATTCTCCAATATCAGCAGAATATGAGTTCATATCGGGATAGCCTCAAAGCATCCGTGGTCGTCTCTCTTCTCCAAGCCAGGATAAGGATGGCTTATGAGGCCATGGATTTGGGTTTTGAATGCCCCTCCTGGAATGTAAAGGCTTGGGAGGAGAAACTACAAGGCCTCGGAGGTCATCCCGTTGCTCATCCTGCAAAACATACTGGTGAAGAGCCTTCTAAGGCGGCAGAGGAAACAGCCAATGCTGGTGATGATGCCGAGAAGAATCCTGAGGCTGATGCTGGTGCGAACGCTGGGAAGGAGGTTGCTGTTCAAGAGGATGCTGCCCCTTAGGTAGCGGAGTGGGCGATGATGGATATACGTGCCAAGGCCGGAGCCCACTTTTAAATTTCATGGTTGTGGTTGCATAAACAATTTACTTTTCCTGTCTTCGAACAATTTACATTTTCTGCACTAGAACAATGTGATGACCAAAGGTGGACGGGTCCTAGGTTTTAGGACGAAGCCCTTGGTCATCAATTAGTATAACTCGTTTTGAATGTGATAACGGTTGTAGGTGGACAGGTCCTGTTTTGAGATATATCCTGCAACCGTTACACAAGTATGGTAAAAACTAATTGTGCTTTTGGCGGATGGGCCTCGGTTTGAGGTGAAACCAAAAGCACAACTTTTGACTTGTTAATAATATAACTATCTTTTGACTTATTTGCTGTTGCCTTGCATTACTTAGTGTAACTCTTAGCTTTGTAAAAATTTTGTATTGTTATCTTATGAAAATATCCTGATCAGTATGCTCAATGACATATATTAAAAACTGTTATTAGATTCGTTCAACTTTGCAGAAAGTTATTTAAAGAGTGAAAAACAATCTATCTTTCCAAAACCAGTTTTCGATAATACTTAAATGATCAAAGTTCCAAACCAATACTAGTTTCAAACACCTTAATCAAATATCCTGAAAAAGACTTTGAGAATATATCAGGATACTTAACCTTTTATAAAACATAATGTTACTAAAAACTTAGACGATGTTTACAAAGGAAAGATCATACCCAGAGTAGTATATAACCCTATTACCAAGCTTCAATCTCTTTGCAACTTCTTCAATGAAGATGTCCCCTGTGCGAGGTACTTAGTGCATTAGTTCCGAGCCTTATCCTTTTAACTTTACATCACCATCTTGGCAGGGATGTCCCCTGTGTACAATGTCTTCAAATACTTTAGAAATCTACTGAATGTCAGTTTCCATTGTATAGGCAATTTTTTACGTCCCAAGGGTAAAACCCAAGGATGTACTGGAGATAAATCCCTTGTATCCTGGGGAAAATCCCAAATTTTCATGCGCTACAGGCGGGAGTGTATAAACTCCAAGACTTAGAAAGGTGAAAACCTTTAAACCTTAGAGAGTATGAAAATACCCTTTCGTGAGAGAGGGTGATCAATCCTCATATACCTTTAGGATTCAGGATATAGCCAATAGTAACGAAATTGTCAGCCACTTTTACATGGACTGGTCCCGCCACCTTGAACTATCCCTGAATAACTTGCGCCCCAGGCGGGGTGTTTAAACCCAATTCGGAAGAAAGGTGAATACCTTTAAACCTGTGAAGGGATCAGTATCCCTTAAACGTGAGAGAGGGGGCCAATCCTCTAATCTTTCGAGTTATCTTGAGTACATATCCTGGAGCTATATCCTGAGACATATCCTGCAAAACAATTGTAAACTAAGGTGGGTGTTAGCTTGGCTAACACCCCTCCGATGCTTAAGTCAGTATTGGGTTACAAAGAACAAATTAAACCAAACATATTTAAAAAAGGTAGAATTCATACCATCCTGAATTAGAAATTAAATTCTAAACTCACTTGAAATGGAGCTTAAGGTGTATAGCATTCCAAGATCTCGGTAGCATATCCCCCTCCACATTCTTGAGTTTGTATGCTCCTTTCCCTGCTTCTGATTCAACTTCATATGGTCCTTCCCATTTTGGAGCTAACTTGCCATCGGCAGGATTAGTAGTATTCTGAAAAGCCTTTCTTTACACCCAATCTCCAACCTTAAATCTTCTGGTCCTAATATTCTTGTTATATGCCCTGGATATTCTCTGTTGATATGTTGCCATCCTTAGCCTTGCCGCATCTCTCTTCTCATCTATAGTGTCCAAATCCTGACTCAAGGCTTCAGGATTCTGCTCAGGATCACTTAGGGTAGATCTTGCAGTAGGTATTGTCATTTCCGTTGGAATCATTGCTTCTACTCCAAATACCAAGGAAAATGGGGTTTGGCCTGTTGCATTCTTTACCGTTGTCCTATCAGCCCATAAAACAAAGGGTAATTCTTCTGCCCATCTTCCTTTTTTGGCTCCAAGCCTTTTCTTTAAGTTATTGACGATTATCTTGTTTGAGGATTCTGCTTGTCCATTCGCTTGAGGATGTACTGGAGTAGATGTTATCATTTTGATTCCCCAACTCTTGCAAAAGTCAGTAGTTCTCTTGCTTATAAACTGAGAACCATTGTCACAGATTATCTCAGCTGGTACTCTGAATCTGGTCAGGATATTTCTCTTTATGAAGGATACTACTTCTTGGTCTCTAACTTGAACAAATGCTTCAGCTTCAACCCACTTAGAGAAATAGTCCGTCATTGCTAGCATAAAGACTTTTCCTCCCGGAGCTTTTGGTAGCTTTCCCACTATATCCATACCCCACTTCATAAATGGCCAAGGGGAAACAATAGGATATAATGGTTCAGCAGGTTGATGCAGTATGTTACTATGTCTTTGACATGCGTCACATCTTCGAGCATATTCTGCGGCATCTTTTCTCATTGTTGGCCAATAATATCCTGTCCTTAATACTTTTGAGAATAACGACCTGCCCCCAGTATGGTTACCACAATCCCCTTCATGTATATCCTGAAGTACTTCTTTGGCTTCAGGATCCTCCAAGCACCTCAAATACGGTCCTGCAAGAGATTTCTTGTATAAAATATAATTTATAATAGTGAATCGTGATACCTTCATCCTAAATGCCTTAGGATTTTCATTTCCAGGGATGTGTCCTTCTTTGAGATATCTCATGATTGGAGCCGTCCAGGATTTAGGATCCTCTTCAGGATGCTCTGCTCCAGGATCCTGAATACCCGCTACTTCTTTATCCTGAGGATTCGTTGCAGGATATAAGACATGTAATATTGGTATTTGGGTCCCTTCAGGTATCCTGATCGATGATCCCAAATTTGCTAAGGCATCCGCTTCAGCATTATCCTCCCTTGGTACCTGTTCAAGTATAAAAACATCGAAATATCCTGCTAATTTTTTGAGAATATCGAGATATTCGATTAATTTCTCACCCTTAACTGCATAGGATCCATTAAAATGGTTAGTAATTAACAAAGAGTCAACATATACTTGCAAATTTTTGATACTCATACTCTTAGCCAATTCTAATCCTGCAATTAAAGCTTCATATTCTGCCTCATTATTAGTAGCAGGAAATTCACACCTAATAGCCTGGGGTAATATGTCCCCCTGTGGCGATTTTAGTAGTATTCCTAATCCTACTCCTCTTACATTAGATGCACCATCAGTATATAATGTCCAGGATCCTGAGGATTCTCCTAACTGTTGAACTTCTAGGTCTACCTCGTCCTGAATGTCACTACTAAAATCAGCCACAAAGTCAGCTAAAGCCTGAGACTTTATGGCATTTCTAGGTTCATATACTAAATCATAAGCACTTAACTTTACTGACCACTTGGCCATCCTGCCTGACATCTCTGGTTTCCTAAGCACATTTTTGACAGGATAATTTGTTTTAACATGTATCCTATGTGTCTCGAAATAATGTCTAAGCTTTGTCGATGCCATGACTAGAGCTAATATTAATTTTTCTAAATGAGAATACCTAGTTTCAGCATCTAACAAACTTTTACTAACATAATAAACAGGATATTGCTGACCTTCATGGTCTTTTATAAGAACAGCACTTACAGCGTTCCCTGATACAGCAAGGTATAGGGATAGTGGTTCACCATTTTCAGGCTTCATCAATAGAGGTGCGGTTGAGAGATATCGTTTCAAATCCTGCAGGGCTGCTTCATGCTTCTCCCCCCATTCGAATTTTTTGTTCTTCTTCAGGATATCATAAAAGTCTTTGCATTTCTCTGAGGATCTCGAGATAAACCTGTTTAAAGTTGCTACTCGGCCTGTCAATCTTTGTACGTCCTTCATATTTGAGGGTGATTTTATATCCAGGATAGCTTTGATCTGCTCTGGGCTTGCTTCTATCCCCCTTTTGTCACCATATATCCAAGAAACTTTCCTGCCCCCACTCCGAAATGGCATTTAGCAGGATTCAGCTTCATGTTGTATCGATCCAGGATATCAAATGCTCCCTTGATATCCTGGAGGTGATCCTCAGCCTTTTTAGATTTCACCACCATATCATCGATATATACCTCCATGATGTCCCCCAGTTTGTCTTTGAACATCATGTTTACCAATCTTTGGTATGTTGCACCTGCATTTTTCAAACCAAAAGGCATAGTTGTATAACAATAAATACCTGTTGGTGTCATGAAGGCAGTATCCTCCTGGTCAGAAGGCTCCATTTGGATCTGTTGAAATCCTGAGGATGCGTCTATGAAGGTCAGCATTTCATGCCCGGCAGTGGCATCTACCATTGCATCAATGTGGGGAAGAGGAAATGGGTCTTTAGGACAAGCTTTGTTCAAGTCTGTGTAGTCTACACAAACTCTCCATTTCCCATTTTTCTTCTGTACTACAACCACATTTGCTAGCCACCTTGGGAACTTAACCTCTCTGATCATCCTGGACTTTAATAATCTCTCAACTTCCTCCTGGATAATCGTGTTCCGCTCAGGAGCAAAATTCCTTCTTTTTTGCTGAACAGGCTTGAATGATTTATCAATTCCAAGCTTGTGAGTGATAATATCTTTGGATATGCCTGTCATATCCTCGTGCTTCCATGCAAACGTTGACATCCTGCATTTCAAAAAGTTAATTAATTGTTCTTCAATATCCTGAGGGATATTGGTCCCTACGAGCACCGAAATATCGGGATTATCCTGATCCAGGATAATTTTCTTCACATCCTGCTCGGGATCCTCCACGATATCCTGGGGCCCCGTCTTTAATTGCTATGCTGCACTAGGTTTGGTTGAGGATTTCATCGAGGATGAGTAGCATTCTTTCGCCTCCTGCTGATCACTATCAACTTTGACAACTCCCCAAGGGGTAGGTATCTTGATGCATTGGTGATATGTTGATGGCACAGCCTTCATATCGTGAATCCATGGTCTTCCCAGTATGATGTTATAGCAGGATAGAGAATCCATCACACAGAAATGTTGTATCGAGTTGACTCCTTCAACGTATACTGGCAACTTTATCTCTCCCACTGTGTTTCTAGCCTCTCCACTGAACCCAACAAGCACGGTAGACTTTGAAGTGATATCCGTCGGAGATACATTCATTCTCTTCAGAGTTTCTAGTTGGATTATGTTGACGGAGCTGCCATTATCAACCAATATCCTGCGTACAAAATGGTTAGCCACATATAACGTTATTACCAGAGCATCATGGTGAGGATCCTGGACAGTATCCCTGTCATCAGCATCAAAAGTGATCACTTTGTCAGTTGTGAGGGTAGTCATCCTGACAGGTTTGTCTCCCCTTTCGGCCTTAGCTTCCTTTGCATGTCTCTTTGCTGCCGAATACGAAGTTCCACAAATGTCGGATCCTCCCGAAATGAAGTTGATTATCTTGGCATCCGCGGGAGGTGATGCTGCTCGCTCAGGATCCTTCTCAGTATCCTGACCCTTATTCTTCTTTCTCCCCAAGAGATCTTTCAGATATCCCTTGCTTAAAAGATAGCTTATTTCTTTCCTTAGAGCAATGCAATCCTCAGTTACATGTCCGAAATCTTCGTGGAAAGCACACCATTTTGACTTATCTTTCCAGTCAGCCTTTTGTTGATTCTTTCGAGGCCACCTAGCCTTGTCTCCTAGACCCTGCATGGCATACATCAATTCAGGAATGTTAACAGAAAAGCAATATTCAGACAACTCAGGATACTCTTCAGGATCCTCATCTTCGACGACATTCACTCTCTTGTTTTCATTTCTACCATATGGCATAGGCCGATATGACTTGAATGAGGATTATGATTTCCTGTTAGTTGACTCATAAGTGTTAGATGAGTTCATCCTTTCTTGCATCTTCCTGTCATCTTCCAGACGGATATATCTCAAAGCCCTGTTACGAGCTTCGTCGAGATTCCTGCAGGGATTCATTACAAGATCTTGATAAAACTGAGAATCCTTTTGTAATCCCATCTTAAAAGCTTGCACAGCTGTTGCAACATCAAGATGTGGGATATCCAAGGATTCTCGACTGAATTTGTTCACATAATCCCTCAAGGATTCCTGAGGCCCTTGAGTTATCCTGTAAAGATCACCGGTTAGTTTCTCAAAACTCCGACTACAAGAAAATTGACTGTTAAATAAATTAACCAAATGAGCAAACGAAGTAATTGAGTGAGGAGGAACGTTTAACAGCCATTTTAAGGCTGATCCTGTTAGAGTAGAACCAAATCCCTTGCACAAGCACGCTTCCTTGAGCTCCGGAGGGATAGGGTTAATCTCCATTCTTTCCCTATACTGAGCAATATGCTCTTCGGGATCCGTAGTCCCATCATAAAGCTTCATGTTGGGGGTTTGGAATCTCTTTGGGATCTCAGCATCACAGATAGGATATGCAAAACGAGATATCTTGTGACTGTCCTGGGACACTTCCGGGATCGGCTGGACCACCCCAGGTACACTAGATATCATGTCCTTCAACTTCTGAAGTTCCCTAGTAAGTGCTGATGTTACTCCTGTATCCTGCAAAGATCCACTATTGTTAGTAGCATGAGTATTATTATTATTTGACACGTTACCCGTTGGAGGATTTTGCCCATATCCTGAAGCATATCCTGAGCTCCTCATGGTTGACATCCTGACCGAGGAGGGTATTTCAGGAGTATGATTCTGAGGAAGGCTAGGCACAATATTCCCCCTGTTATCCTCAGTATACACAGCTGAACTAAAGTTCAACGTTCTGGGATGTAATGGAGTGACATTATCCTCAGCAGATCTGCTCGAGCCAGACTTCAGGAGTTGTATTTCCCTTAAAAGCATTTGGTTTGTTTCCTGTTGCTGCCTCATTTGTTCCTGCACACTTCCAAATAAAGTAAAAATTTCATCATTAGAAGCTAGAACGGGAGCAGATTCCTGAACACTGCGAGTAGGGATAATATCCTGAGGTCGTGAAGAGGCTGGCATCCTTGGAGGAGGTGGTGGAAGCACCGAACCAGTAGTAGCAGAAGTCGTAGCAGACACAGTAGAGGAACTCATGTTTGATCTTGAGGCCATTATGGACAATGTGGCAAAAAGTTTTGAAAATAGAAAACCGATTAGCGATTTCACAAAAAAATTTTAGTAAAGAGAGCACCACTTGCCCCACGGTGGGCGCCAAATTGTTTTGGTCAAAAATTACCTAAGCAATTTAGTGATCAAATTAGTTAAGTGAGGTAGTGTGCTAGAAAGTGTATTAAAAATATGCTTGTTAAGTTATTTAGAAAATCAGTATTCGGGATACGGCTCGGGATATTGAGCTGTATCTATGATCAAACAATGAGCAAAAGTAAAGTAGGCGACACGAGATGTACGAGGAAAGCCCTTGATCAATCTAGATCGCCGGCATAAAACCTCGGGAGCTGACAATCGCAGCTGCCTTGTTCTTCTTATTACTTCAAACGTCAGGATACAGTGCAGGATGTGGTGCGGATCGACTATGTGTTACAATGAAATTTGAATACAAGTGTGGTGTTAGCAATGAGCTAGAGAGTGAAAGTGTTCGAGAGTGTAAGTGAAAATTGTGTGCCTTAAACTGATCTGCCCCCATCTATTTATAGTAAAGATAATGTAACAAACTATCCTAAACTTCCGGGATCCAGCGAATATTCCCACTCGAACGTTGAGGACCAAGTCTTTCGGGTTCAACGGCTTCTTCATAACAAATACGTCCGAGTCTTGAGGAGAAGAAGTCCTGATGACCGTTAGTAACTTACAGCCATTAACCTGCACGTGTTTAATTCACTCAGTCTCAGGATATCACCCAAGATGTTAGCAATATCCTCGTCCAGTATCCTGGTCACAAATAAACAATAAAAAGCGGGATATTAGTCAGGATATGTATACTCAGAAAATGACCCATAACAACTATGTAAAACTCAGTTTATACAAAAAAAAGGGGATAATCGGTATTTACCGAATCAAGGCCATAACCTTAGGTTATGATCAGGTTAAAAAAATTAAAAATCTTCAAAAATCTCAAAATATTATATTACATCAGTGGGTAAAAGGTTTGGTGTCAAAATTTGGGTTTAGATAGGCTTTACGCTAATTATGCCTTTTAATTAACAAAAAAGCTTTCGAATTACGCTATTGAGCATAACTCCTAATCTAGACCTTCAACTGATGTGAAATTTTAGGGACATGTTTATAAATCAGTAATAAAGATTATTGTCCTTTCACATTTCCAAAATTCTCGTTTTATGGTCAAAAGGGCATTATGGTCAACATTAAGCAATTAACGGAAACGTGTAAACGAATCGGACAATCAACGATCCAACCACAGAGGGTTATACTATCATGTAACCTGGTCCTAAGGAAGCTCTAAGGCATTTCCAAACCCATCTAAATCGGGTCAGAACTGAAGTCAAAGCAAAAGTCAAAGTTTTGCGACTTTCGGTTCCGAACCGAGCCTAAATAGATAATTGTCGGATCAAACAAGCTTAGATCAGTTCTTATACTTATTACCAAGTTATATGAGTGATAAAATAGGTTACACACCTTCTACATTGCTAATTATGCGTTAATTCAAAAATTAGGATACTGTTGACTTTTTATAATAAACTTTGACCCGACAATTGATCTAGTTAGAATGGGAATCAGAGGGTGCCCTTTTAAGGGTTTATTTCCCACATAATTACCAACTTATAACTACCTTAAGTTTGACAAATCACTGGACCATTAGTGATTAATCGATAAGTCAAACCTTAATTACGATGGTTTGACATTTAAGCTAATAACTAAGCAAAACTCAATTAAGGAAGGTCAAGGATACTTACCAAGGTCTAATGCACGATTAGAGATGCTTGGGGAAAGGCCTTGAGCTCCAGAAATGATCAGAAGTGAAGGTATGAGTGAATGATCAAGTTTGCACACAATGGGGCTTTATATAGTGATCTTGATTGCTTGTGATCATGACAAACAATGCTATAACTGATCATGGATCATTCACAAGTGTCCCTAAGGTCTAAAAGCCAGTAGGGGTCGCCCATGGAAGTGAAAAATATCAATATTGGTCGGTTACTCGTTCATAACAGGCAGCTGTCAAATTTTCTGTTACTGGGGACTCCTTACGGACCGTAAGGCAAACCTTTACGGTCCGTAAGCCCTTACCAGCAGGCAAAAATCTTTTGACCCTTCAAGCTTCGAACAGGCAACTAGATATTTCGAATTTGGGCTTCTATTATCAGTAGGGGGCCTCTTGAACAGGTCCTAAACAGTTAAGCCCACCATGATATGTTCTAAAGTTGCCTTGGATCCTTTTGAAAGTGCCGTAAATGAAGGTTGTCGTGCATATCCTCGTAGGATCCCATTCTTGCATAATTTGAATCAATTATTGTTAGCATTAACCAGATTTGGATGCTTATTAGATGTTTATAACACAGGTTAAGGGTTGGGATTCATACATAGGTCGCTCAGAGGTATTTATTAACATGTCGACGCTTTTACCCCTCGTATACGAATTTTATCATAACTTTCTCATATGATAACGAAACTTGGTGAAATTTTTATCATGTAATCTAGTGAGCATAATTAATCATTACAAAGCTTCGGGTTTGCTAAAAGGTCACTCAGAGGTATACCTTAAACATGTTGACACATTTAACCCCTGTAGTTTGAAATCTCTCACTTTCTTTCACAATTAGCTTCGCATGATCCATGATTCATTCGTTTATGGGTATAAACATCATGTGGGGTTATTGTAAAGTATATTTATCCATTGTGGACATTTTGAACCCTTATATTCACATACTTTCCTTGGTTGTCAACTTTAGTCATTCCAGAGTATTCTTTCACACGTTCAAAGCTTATGACACGAGTCAATACATTATAGGACGTGAATTTTTTCGAGGTGTTACATAATGTCACCTTCAGAAGAGGGGCCTACTACAATAACTAAGATAATCTCTTAAAAAGTGCAAAAGTGCGGAAATAATCAAAGGTTACACTAAACACGAGTCGGATCCAAGTGATTCATCTTGTCTATCTGTTTTATTTTATTTTATTTTTCAGCATTTTAGTTAGTTTTATTTTTCTTGTTTAAAAACATTTTTCTAAACTTTTGATTTGATTAGACATTGAGGATAAACCGGTACTAAAAGCTCTTGTGTCCTTGGACGACCTCGCTATCTTACCAACACTATACTACGCTCATGATGGGTGCACTTGCCCATATGTGTGTTTAGTGTTAGTAAATATCGTGTTTTATAAATTTAAAACTTGACTAAAAAGTGTTAAAGGGCTTAAAATATACATTAAAATCTATACGACACTTCACACGCATCACCATACTTAGTATGGATGAAGCCGTTCAGAGGGATATTCTGGCCCTTGGGATTCCAGTAGCCTATGATTGTGAAATGACTCGAACGGTAATAAGAAGATTAAAGAGAAAATTTCCAGCAGATGATGATGATGATGATGTTGACAATACTGATCTACCAAAAGTTACCAGTTGGAGTTTGGATGAACAATCAAGAACGGTGAACGTGAGTTATCAACATGGGGTGGATTATTCATTGACAATGGATGAAATGCTGAACACAGATAGACTACGGTGGTGTTTGTTTTTTGGGCAAAAGCTCTTCTGAGCACTTATGTCTGCGTCGCGCAGACGCGTGCAGACCTTTGGGTCCTGCAGCTTGTTTGTTTTCTTGAAGAGCTTCTCACTAAAAACATCTTCCCCACGCAGACATCAACCCAAGTCTTCAAACCTCTTCAAACATCTTCTCCCTCTAGCCGACACCACCTCCTCTGCCACCACCTCCACCTCTGACACCACCTCCTCCGCCGCCCACCTCCACTCCGCCACCACCTCCACCTCCGACACCCATCTCCTCTGACACACCACCTCCTCTGACACCCATCTCCTCCACCTCCACCCACACTCTGAACTGACCTGAACCATCTCCCTCCACCTCCACCTCCGCCGCCGCAATTGTCGAGTGTCGCCACCAAGGAGAGGTGGTTGGCTCTGTTTCTTTATCCTGCGTCTCTCTGTCTCTCTCTCTCCGACGTCATAAGAGAAACCGAGCTTTGTTACTAAAATAAAGGGTTTAAAATGAAAAAGGGTTTTGGTGGGTAAAAGGGTGTTTGTTTTGGGTTAAGAAATGAAAAAGTTTAGGCTCAAAGAGGCTAACTAGGGGGATATTGGGTAGGTGGTAAAAAAAAGAAAAAATAATGGTGTAGAAATAAAAAGGGTCAGTCCTAATGTAACGCTCCGCATTCTCGTACTTTCTTATTTTAGCAAGTCAAGTTGTACTTCCCGTTTTTAGACACTTGTACTGTCGTTGTATTCTATTTCGTTTCAATTTGTAATCCGAGACTATTGATCATAATTAAAACAAAGTATTTTAATCATGTTCTTGCATCCATGTTAGTCTTAGTTGCAACTGTTAATCAATATTCACGATTGAACGATATATTATTCAAGGATTCTTGATTTTATCGACACTCGATACTCGTTAAACTAATTAAAACTCTTAAAATAATGAAATTCGTATCCTAATCCTTCACAAAATAAATACTCGTTGAAAGACTTTTATCATTAATCTAATCTGTTATAGATGGTTATTTATTTATTTATTAATTAATCTTACAATTTAAAAGTTTTTTTTTTATAAAAATAATAATCTAGTTAGTCTCGTTAAGGTTAAACTTGTAAGTCAAGGGGGTTAACTGTTAAGTGGTAATATTGCAAAACCTTTAATTAAAAAAAGAAGGAAACAAGAATAGGTTGTGCCCAGACTCGAACCCGGATTCTCGCGCTTGACAAACAACTTATCCACTCCACCACAGACTTGACATCGAAAAAACTTGGCAATATAAACCTCATATACTTGCGCTGCTTAGTTCGTTTTCTTTCGAATTTGCCGCCCAAGAATCCGAAACAGCAAACAGCCATATTTCCTTCCATTTTTTCTCGCTGATTAGTCGGGAGTAATCCCTGATTTCACGTTTTCTTTTTTGCAAATCAATCACCAAATCATTACCTTATGTGTGGAGACTCCCGAATCCTATATAAACCGCACCCATTCATCACCATTTTACCCCACTCAACACAACACAACCCTTCACGCACTCTCTCACCCTCACTGTTCGATAACAAGTCTCCCGAAAACGTGCCGGAGCAGTCAAAGCGTCGCCAGAGTTCAAGACGTCGCCGGGGAACCGAAAGCCGCCGGAGTTTACGTCATCACTGTTCGGTATACATACTTCCCTTTTTGATCCATATTACGTTTCTTTTATATATATATATATATACACGAAGAATCACAGTTTAAGATAACAAACAATTCGAAACAATGGACTCGGTTCGACTCGTTTCGGTATATTCATAATCTAATCAATTCGTTTTTTTTTATTATTTCCATAACAAAAGGAACAACATCAGATGTAGTACGCAAATAACCCATAACAGTTTTGTGAGTTTGTTCATGACCATTCTGTTGTTGAACTTATTAAATGAAAGTGATAACTTACTGTGCAAGACTAAAACCATCCTTAAAGCTTCATAAAAATCTATTGCATACTAGTGGTTGTTGATGTCACTTTTGTTGAGAACATTGGGAGGTCTCGGGTTCGAGACTAGTCCCCCTTGTTTTCGCGACCTTTTCTTTTTATTTAATCAAACCAGATTTTGACCAGTTTCCTTATTACATTTTAATGTTTACAATATTAAAAGTTCATTTTCAATACAATAGGGTTAGTAATTTAATTAATGAGGTATTTTAAAGTCTTTTTATAAAAATAAGTTTTTATTCTAACTTAATTAATGACCTATTTATAATATAAAATTAAGACATAACCCAATCTATTAATGATTTGTTTTTATGATTTAAGATTTAGACTTACTTAAAACCCACAAACAATAATTAGATCGTCTGTTGTAGGATAACCGCTCTCGTTCGTTCGGTTTCTTAATCCTTACTCGTGCGTTATTTCAAGGAATTCTTATACCCAACCAATGTGAGTATACTCGATCTTATTTTCGTTTTAAACACTTTGGGTGCAACATGTATTCCATATTCAAATTACACAGCACTTGAAGCTTGTTATATTCACACTCTATCCACATTTAAACACGAAACATTTTGCTGCTTGTTAATCTCATATGCTATGCAAGTTGAACGTATTGAACAAGTTGATCGTATTGAAAAAGTTGATCGTATTGAACAAGTTGATCGTATTGAACAAGTTGATCGTATTGAACAAGTTGAACGTGTCAACCTCCCGCTAGTCTATTGGGAAAGGCAAAGTAGTAACTTGGATCATGTTATTCATGTTGGATATGAGCACATTTAAACTATTTTATTCTATTGTGTTATGTATCAAACTTGTATACTCGCCAACATTTTTGTTGATGTTATTTTAATACATGTTGCAGGTTGATAGTCAAGATGATGAAGGAATCAAGTTAGGATGGACTAGATACCCATTTTAATAATAAACCATGTTTGTTGCAATTTGCCTTCATTTGAAACGATGTATTTGAATTTAGTCATTTATGAAATTGATTTAATCTATATTGTCGCTATTAGTGTTATGATGCTTTTGAGCGATTTGTTCGTCTCATCCCGATGTTTCCGCCATCGGTTGGGGTGTGACACCTAATGCCTCCATCATTTACTTACTTGGGTTTAAGTTGGTAAGGACTGGGAATGTATCGTTGTGGCAAGTTCTAAAGTCGTAAGAACCAAGCGGCTATTCACACAAGAAACGAAAAATGAGCATTTAGTTTAAAGATGTGTATTTGTATGCTCAATAAAGGCTCAAAACTCACTTTTTGTGAGAATGGGTTTTTATGTGATCAAGTATATATAATCAAATTTTAACTAGATTTGTCATGCCGTTTCATAATTTTCTTATGTTGGTTCTTTTTATCACAACGCTATCGATTGTAAATTTGTAAAAAATATCACTTTTTTAGAATTTGAAATTCCCAAATTAAACCTAGACAAGTAAAAAAATGAAAAATTTTTGAAAAAAATTGGGGTGTTTAGCGGTTCCAATAGAGTTTTGTGTAAGGCTTGTAATTAGGACTTGCAAAATTCAAGGTTTTAGCATCCCCCCCCCCCCCACTTAAATTACACATTGTCCTCAATGTGTCCCAAAAATAAGTTTTTAGGTTGATTGAATGTGTAAAAAGGTGTGAAAAAACAAAATTTTACGTTACTGGGCATCTGGACACGGCCCCGTGTTCAGATTGCCAGTAACAGAAAATGAAATAGAGTAACAGAAGGCTGGACACGGGGGCGTGTTCAGTGAGCACGCCCCGTGTCCAGGTACCTGAACTGGGCATTTTTCTGCAGATGGTTGAGCACGGGGCGTGTTGGGTGAGCACGACCCCGTGCTGAAGTTGCTGTAATGAAGAAAAGTCGTCGGGTGGCCCTGTTTTTGTGCATGGGGTGCTGGTTCAGAGGGATGAAGACGTTCAGAGGGATATTATGACCCTTGGGATTCCAGTAGCCTACGATTGTGAAAGGACTCGAACGGTAATAAGAAGATTAAAGAGAAAATTTCCAGCAGATGATGATGATGATGATGATGTTGACGATACTGATCTACCAAAAGTTACCAGTTGGAATTTGGATGAACAATCAAGAATGGTGAACGTGAGTTATCAACATGGGGTGGATTATTCATTGATAATGGATGAAATGCTGAACACAGATAGACTACGGTGGTGTTTGTTTTTTGGGCAAAAGCTCTTCTGAGCACTTATGTCTGCGTCTCGCAGACGCGCGCAGACCTTTGGGTCCTGCAGCTTGTTTGTTTTCTTGAAGAGCTACTCACTAAAAACATCTTCCCCACCTCTTCCCCACGCAGACATCAACCCAAGTCTTCAAACTTCTTCAAACTTCTTCAAACATCTTCTCCCTCCAGCCGACAGCACCTCCTCTGCCACCACCTTCACCTCCACCTCTGACACCACCTCCTCCACCGCCCACCTCCACTCTGCCACCACATCCACCTCCGACACCCATCTCCTGTGACACACCACCTCCTCCGACACCCATCTCCTCCACCTCCACCCACACTCTGAACTGACCTGAACCATCTCCCTCCACCTCTGCCGCTGCAATCGTCGAGTGTTGCCACCAAGGAGTGGTGGTCAGCTCTGTTTCTTTTTCCTGCGTCTCTCTGTCTCTCTCTCTCTCTCTCTCTCCGATGTCTCCCTCTCTCTGTCGATCTCTCTCTCTCTCCGACTCCCTCTCTCTGTCGATCTCTCTCTCCGACGTCTCTGGTGGCATGATTTTGAGAGAGAGTAGAGGTTGGTTCTTAGAGTGGGGGCTAGGGTTTCCGGTGGTGCTTGGCTTCGCGACAGGTGTTGATGGTGGTTGTTGGTTGTGGTGGTGGCAGGTGGACGGTGGTGGCGGATGGTTGTGGTGGTGGTGGTAGATGAAGGCAGAGAGAGAGGGGTGTTGTGTTGTGTTGTGTGTGTTGTGAGAAGAGAATAAGGGTTTTTGTAGAAGTAAAAAAAGCAAACAATCTTCTCCTTGCAGACTGCAGACCTTTGGTCCACCTCTTCTCCTGCAGATGTTTGCAGATGTGGTCCGCAAACTGCAGACCTTTTACCTCTTCAAAAACAAACATCACGTACATCTTCTTGAACAGCTCTGTAATTTAGTACCTTCGAACAATGCAAGATCCAGTGTTGTGATGATATTTAAGTATAGGATGCAACAAAGACGAGACGAGATTATGGCATTATACGCCAATACACAAGATGATGATGATGGGTCTGAAGAAAGTGATGAATAAAGCAATGGTTACATCTCTGATGTAATACCATCCACAGAAGACTATTAGTTTTTGTTTGACTTCGTCTTAGTTGTCTCTTTTGAATTACTAATGGATTTAAAAACGCCATGAACGCCAAGAAACTTACCTTTATAACATATATGGGGTTTATTGAACTGGTGAAATCTACAAAAACACCTAATCAATTTGGGAACACCATGGACGCAAAGAAGTTAGAATTACTAGTTGATTTTAATGAAGTGGGGGACTTTAATGAATTTGGGGACGCCATAAATGCCAAAATATATACTATGTAATACAAAAACGATTAATTCATCGAGGCAGATCTAAAAAACAATAAAATGCCAGGTAGTTATTGAATCTAACTAAATGCCATAAAAATCTTACACGCTAGAAAATGAAGCGGTGTTGTGAGACGCATTGAAAAAAAGAATCCAAAAGGACAAAAAAGCCCCTCCGCCCTTCATTGTATCGTGTGCCACATGTACAACCATGATCTGTTCTCACCGCTTTCACACTTTTAGGCGTTTTCTCCTGATCTCGTTTCTATATATATATATATATATATATATAGGGTAAGGTTCCTGTAAAAAGGACTCTTTTCGTGAGAAGTGTGAGAAGGTATAGAAATTAACATGTAGGTGATGCGTTGTATAGTGTTATATATATTAGGTGTATATTTTAAGCCCTTTTAACACTTATTTTTAGCCAAGTTTTAAATTTATAAAACACGATATTTTACTAACACTAAACACACATATGGGCAAGTGCACCCATCGTGAGCGTAGTATGGCGTTGGTAAGATACCGAGGTCGTCCAAGGACACAAGAGCTTTTAGTACCGGTTTATCCTCAACGTCTAATCAAAATAAAAAGTTTAGAAAAATGTTTTAAACTAAGAAAAATAAAAACAAACTAAAATGCTGAAAAATAAAATAAAATAAAATAAACAGATAGACAAGATGAATCAATTGGTTCCGACTCGTATCTAGTATAACCTTTGATTATTTCCGCACTTTTGCACATATTTAAGAGATTATCTTAGTTATTGTAGTAGGCCCCTCTTTTGAAGGTGACGTTACCCTCACCCCAGTAGTTTGAGTCAGCAAGGATACAATCCTAAAAGGGTGGATTATTGGAAGATAATTAATTAAGTTATTAATGTAATATTATGGTAGGCCCCTCTTTTGGAGGTGACGTTACCCTCGACTAAGTAGTCTGAGTCAGCAGTGATACAGTCCTAAATAGCCGGGTTATAGTATTAATAGTAGTTAACTTATGAGGGGATCAAAGAGTTTGGACCCCCGCCATCCAATACCGTGAAGCATTGAAGGAGGTCCTATTAAATTTGACCCAGGTCCATTGCAGGACCTCTAAACGCTGAACAATGGCAAGACCTTTACCAAACCGTTCCCTTAACCCCCGACCAGGTAGCCAACATACCTCCATATAGACCGTGGAGATATGAATGGTGAAAATCTTTTATTTTATATAGACAGTAAAATAATGCCAAGACACCACGGACAAACGATAAGGAAAGATCACCTTCAACATAAGTAACTAGTTATTAAAGTCATTAATACAAAACCAAATAAAAAGTGCAAAAGATTAGAAATAAAAAGTATTATACTAGACACTTTGTCTTCACCAAGTGATGTAAGAGACTTAGGAAAACATGGCCTTGATTGTCAAGAACTCTTACGATCAATCTTGGATCCCGAGACGACTCACACACTCTATGATGGACAATGGATGATGGTGGTGGATGATGGTGTTGTGATGGTGGTGGGTGGTGGGTGAAGTGTGAGAGAGGTGGTGTGCCAAGGGATGAGTTGAAATGAAACCAAGCACTCCTATTTATACGCTGAACAGAAGGCTGGGCACGGCCCCGTGTCCGCTGGACACGCCCCCGTGCCTGTCTGACACTCTCTCTCTTCATTAATTGTAATTCGCAATTACAATTAATGCGCCTGCTGTACTTTCGCCACGTCCCCGTGTTCACTGGACATGGCCCCGTGGTGGGCAATAGAAGCTTCTATAGGTTTGTCTTTTCTGCTGCTTCTTGGGCACGGCCCCGTGCTGGCTGAGCACGGGGCGTGTTCAGTCTTCTGCCTTCTCTATTTTGCTTGGGAAGATGTCGTTGAGGGGTCGGGCAATCCACTTATGTTCCTTTTCTTGTATTTATGTTGGATTTAGTTGTCTTTTTGCTTCTTTTGTGTTTTTGAGCTCATTTAATCCTGAAAATACAAAAGGAAGACAAAAACACTCTTTTTCCAATATTAGTACTTAAAAATGGTTAGTTTTATGCCTCATTTGATGTAATTTATATGTTGCATTTTACACACATCAGTAGGCATCATGTTTTGAACTTAGGCATGATGTTTTTTGTTGTTTTGGAAAGAAAAACACCAAACATAACAATTTAAAACACAATGCAACATATTATGGACGTGAATTTAAAAGACACTATTTAACACTTAAAACACACTACTTAATATTCTTGACATGGTGTTTTAAGTTTTAAGCCTAGAATTCATTGCATTGTGTCTTAAATTGTTATGTTTAGTGTTTTTCTTGCCAAAGCAACGCAAAACATTATGTCTAAGTCCAAAACATTATGTCTACATATGAATTTTTATGCCTTCTCACACTTCTCACGAAACATGTCCTTTTTACAGGATCATAAGACTATATATATATATATATATATATATTAACACATAACTCCACATAATACCAGTATCCCATCCCGAAACCTTACTTAACATTCTTTGTCAACACACAACCAAACCGATTTATAAATTATATCTCCTCCAAAAATAATATATTAATTCCGTGAAATAACATTTCACGAACCACATAAATCGAACACAACCAAGAAATTATGTTTATTCTTAAAATAAATATATACTTTTCAATTCATGATAAATAGCTGAAAAAATATATCTTATATTATTTTATATTTATAAAAAATGTTTGTTGACATAAAGATCACCACGCGTATGCATATATGTACATTCATACACCGAACATGTAATATGCAAGATATATATAACATACATATCATATACAAGTTCACCAAATCAACTTGACATGTTAAAATATATATCTACATATATATCACTAACACTCAACGCTTAGCACGTTTCATGAAATCATGCAAACCATGCATCTTTCTATAGTTCAACACTTAGTCAAAATATCCATATATTACACCAAATATGAACATACATACACCTATCATCAATTATCCACGAAATTGACGATTTCCACCTATATACACTAAACGATCAAATAGTTGTCTTTCCGGTAAAATTAATTTCCACAATTATATATATACTTATAAGGTTTGAAAACATAGATTTTATATCCAAAGTACCTGACGACCAGATCATGACGCATGTCATTCTTTTATTTTCACTCCCAAGGGCAAATCAGACAATTCCCTTCAACACCAGATTAAGAGTTCGTTACACCATGATCCCGGTATTTATGATTAGGTCTGATTTCAATTATTTCAGAAATTTTAAAACTATACAGTGCGGTTAAATCTCAGCGATTAGGGTTACAATTAAATTCAATTACAATGGATCCAGAGTGCAGTGCCAGACGAAATACATATGATGTTGAAATGGAAGATGATCATGATTCGATTGAAGAAGTTTGAAATCTGAATTCAAAAAATGTCGAAACAGGGGATTCGTCCAGCATGCGTATTTACATGTTTTGGGTTTTCCAACATGCGTGATTAATTTTCTATAATATACGTGATTAGCAAAATACATTATTACTAGATTTATATAACATGCTTCATTTCATAATTATAACATGATTCATTACATAATTATAACATGTGTGATTAGCAAAACACATTATTACTAGATTTATACAACATGCGTGATTAGCAAAACACTTAATTACTACATTTCTATAACATGCTTCATTACATAATTATAACATACATAATTAGCAAAACACATTATTAGTAGATTTATATAACATACTTCATTTATAACAAGCTTCACTACATAATTATATCATGTGTGATTAACAAAAACACATTATTGCTAGATTTATGCAACATGCGTGAGTATTTTTTCTATAACATGCGTGATTATCAAACATGTTGAGCGGAGTAAAAAAAAATGACCCCGGTAAGTTGAAGTGGAGTGCTGCAGTAGTCTATGAGGTTCTGTGGCAATGGGAGGTTTATGACTTAATTGTGTGTAGAATCAGAAGCGAAAAGTTGTGTGTTGAATCGAAATCAATAAATGAGAGATTTTAGGGCTATAATTTCGCTCCAATTTGGTATTCAGTTTCCGAATCTCGTATGATAAATGAGAGAGTGAATTTGACAATTATGTCCTTTTCTCCTAAATTTCTATGAGAATGTTTGCTTATTACGATCGTGCCACTGTGTCTAATCAAAAAACAAATTGTATCTAATCGTGTGGTTGTGCGTAAGCAACGCACGATAACCAATAGTGTAAGTTAACAGGTGTGTATATATATAGTGGAGAGTTCAAATAAGAAGAATATTTTCGTAAGAAGAAAAAAGAAGAAATTTCAACCAATAATAATGCTTTATTTTGCTTCATTTAATATTTGTATTTAATTTATTATAAGAGTATGTTGCTGACCTTACATAAATCATTAATTTGTAGTCGTTCTCTTTAATAACTAACTACATTAAATTTTTAACTTATTTCCAAAGTATATATATTTTTCAAAAAAAAAATAATTTAGAGATTATGATTAATTATAAGGCGTGTATGATAAATTACGACATGTGTAGGATAAATTCTGATATGTTTAAGATATATTTTGATGTGTGTAGGCAAAAAAATATTAATGTGCAGTATGATAGTCTTTATTAACTAATTAATTAGTCAAATATAATAATAAATGAGATTAGAGAAAAACTATTTAATGTTTTACAATTGTACATTTTATTCTTTTTCTTCTCAATTAAATTTCTTCTCAAATGAATCTCATATATATATATATATATATATATATATATATATATATATATATTTCATAAAATTTCTAAGACTTGGGGTTTTATAATAAAACCCAATTTCACATAAAATGATAACATTTTTATATAAAATATCATTTTCATCCAAAGTTTATCAAGTCTTATTTTTACTTAAAATAAAAATACCCATAAAACACATGATAATCATCCCATGATCATTTTAATATAACATCACTATACTTGGTGATTCTTATGCCAAAATACACTTTAATCCGTCATTTTATTGTTTTTCACATGTTAAGCTATTAAACACTACCAATGCACTTAACATGCAAAATCATGTATAAAAATACCCTTGACATCATCCAAACATCAACATACAAGATTTACCATAAAACATACTTATCTTTTATTATACTAATCAAGCACACAACATGATAGGTTTACGGAGAAAACCTACAAACTCTCAAGATAGATAACCCTTAGAGGGGGTCAAGCTCTAAGAACAAAGATAAAGAACAAGACTAGTTTTGCAACAATTTTCTCTTCTTTTTTCCATTATGCAGTACATCGAAATATATATGCAAAATTATCCTAACTTACTACTCCACTACTCCCTCTTTCAAGGGACATGCATGCAACATTAACCTCAACATGGCTACGTGACCTACAAATTGCAATAATAGAAAATGCTTTGGTAATTTAACTACTCCTAATATTATGCAATACTAGAAAACAAATGCATAAATGGCCTAAACATGGGTGACATGGCATCTTTGTGTGGATTAAACACGTATCAATACTCCCGCCCTAAAAAATGTCCTTGTCCTCAAGGATGTGATACGCGTCCATGGTGGCATCCATTCATGTCTTCCGGCTGCATTCGGATTCGTTGTAACGTAACGGCTCGATTGGTGCCATGGAGGTCGCCAATCTCGTTGTACGGTGGTATTCGCTTCTATGTTGTTCAATGGCGAGACTCGGGTTTTGTGGGTGTCATGTTGGGTAGGTGAATGTGCAGTTTTGGGGGCTGGTTTAGGGTGTCGATGGGTTCCGTTTGAGGTTGGTTTTGGTGCGGTTGGTGCGGTAGAATAGGTTCGTTTGGGCGCGGTTTTTGGGGTAGTTTTGTGGTGACGATGGGTGCGTTTTTTTGGACGCGGATGATTTTAGTTGGTGTAGGAGGGGTTTTGGAGCAAACGGTTTGGGTGGCGGAACAAACGGCTTGAGTGGCGAACGAGGAGGTGGTAGTGGCGGACGAGCGGCGAGAGGAGGTGGTGGAGGTAGAGCGAGGCTAGCGCAGAACTCGACGAGGCTTTGTTGGTTTTTCTCGATATTAGCCCACATTTCGTCGAGCAACAATGTTATTTTTGAGGTCATGATGGAGTTGAATTCAGGAATGAAAGCACCAATTGTTGGGGGTTACTTCGAGAGAACCACTCTCCAAAAGATAAGTAAAACACAAAGGCTGGAACAATTGATAGGTTTACGGAGAAAACCTACAAACTCCCAAGATAGATAACCCTTAGAGGGGGTCAAACTCCAAGAACAAAGATAAAGAACCAGACTACTTTTGCAACAATTTTCTCTTCTTTTTTCCATTATCCAGTTCATCGAAATATATATGCAAAACTATCCTAACTTACTACTCCACTACTCCCTCTTTCAAGGGACATGCATGCAACATTAACCTCAATATGGCTACGTGACCTACAAATTGCAATAATAGAAAATGCTTTGGTAATTTAACTACTCCTAATATTATGCAATACTAGAAAACAAATGCATAAATGGCCTAAACATGGGTGACATGGCATCTTTGTGTGGATTAAGCACGTATCACAACATCATCAAACCCACTACCTACCAACACCTCGCGCCATTTGTTCAGGATGATTTTTCATTTTATAATTTCTATTATGTGTTGATATATCTATTTGTCAACATGTTCATAAAAATTATTCATTCTTTATTGTTTTTTTACGGTCTTATTAAATTAAACTAATATAATATAATCGAACACAAAAAGCTTACAGTTTTAATGAACACACAAAAAGTCTTTTAATTTATTTGTTCTTATTTATTTACTAGGTTAGTTACCCATGTGTTAGACGGGTTGAACAATTTAAACTATATAATAAATATTTCCTGTAAAACAAAGACAACCAAATTAGGAGATTGATTTAAGTGAGAAAACATAATTAGAGAGGGCCGAGGAAGTGTCATGCGTCCCCAACTAGGTTTCTTTTTTATTCTGTATATATATATATAGGATCATGAGAAAACTACATATAAATGATAAAACTAGAAAACTAACTAAAAAAACCTTAAAAAAAAAGCAAAAAAACATACCAATTTTTTTTACAATTTTTTATAAAAAAGCTAGTTTTTATATATAAAAAAATTTTCAAATTTTTTTTTTGTTGTACTGCACATGTGCATTATATGTGTACTACACATGTGCACTATATCCGTAATAGTGCACATGTGCAATACAACAAAA
Source organism: Helianthus tuberosus (assembly GCA_030545235.1). NCBI lineage: Eukaryota > Viridiplantae > Streptophyta > Magnoliopsida > Asterales > Asteraceae > Helianthus > Helianthus tuberosus. The sequence goes on from JARYGA010032281.1 coordinate 701,649, forward strand.
TATATTTTTTTATTTTTTTTTTATTTTTTTCCATGCATAAAAACCTGTGATTTTTTTTATAATTTTTTTTGTATGTTTTTAGGCTTTTTTAGTTCGTTTTTTGGTTTTCTCATTTAAACTAATTTTCTCATGATCCATCCCCTATATATATATATATATATATATATATATATATATATATATATATATATATATATAGGATTAGGATCAGGAGTGAACAACTTCTTGAGAGTGAACTGAGTGAACCAATCTTAGCCCTTGATGGTTTTTAGATTAAAAGGGTAAGATTAACATTAGCCAAGTATGTTTAATAAAAATCCCTTAATTTTCTAATCTCTTAATTCTCTTTCATTTTCTCTTTCTCTCTCTCTCATTTTTAATTATTTCTCCATCATTTCTTTATCCATTGATTTTGTTTTAATTTTAACTTGAATATTGTTTTTCTTTTATTACCCGTATATATAAATATCATATTACATTGTTTTTAACTTTTTATAATTTTCAATAAATATTAAAAAAATTCTCAGAGATTGAAATTGTAATAATTATTTTGGGCATTAATTTTTTTTTGAACATGTGATGAAGTTATTTATTTTTGCATACATGTGATATGTTTCGTGTTCATTAATTTCATAATTTTTATATGAATCTACTCGTGTGCATGCATAATATACTATATGTTGTTAATATACACATATGTAACCAGTTCTGAATATAATACACAGATGTGTAAAAGACTGTACACATGTGTATAAACTAACAGATATGTATCTTGTATAAACTGATAGTTAGCGAGACTGTACACATGTGTATAAACTGATACTAGCGAGACTGTACACATGCGTATACACTAACAACTGTGTATCTTGTATATACGGAAACTAGCTAGATTTTAGAGATTCTGATTATATTGTTTAATAAATGCAATTTACAAAAGACGCAACTACCCTTCTGTCAATTATTTTAAACGAGAGTTACAACATTATAATTACAATCTTGCATTGTTTAAAAATCTGTAGATGATGTAATCCAATGGCCCAGATTAGTTCACACGGTTCACTCTCAACCTAGTGTTCACTCTAGAAAACTACCATATATATATATATATATATATATATATATATATATATATACTAGGTTAGTTACCCGTGTGATACACGGGCTGATATAATCTATTCTGTTAATAGACATTTTGAATAAAACTATGACATATTGATTAAAAGAATACAGACTTGTAATTAAAATTAATACTTACAAATAGAACAAATGCAATAATAATTCATAAATCTCTAAACACTTCTTTGTATACAACATTTGTCGTTTTATTCGTGACACAACCATCTTCATCTAATATAAGCAGTTACACACCTTTCAAGACCTTTTAATTCTTTAAGATAAATAGATTGACAGGAGCTATGCAAACTGTAGGTCCGTTTTTCTCGGAGGATCCGATACGTAACCTATCCTTGTTTATCTCAAACACTATAACGGGTGCGGAATCCCACGTAACGGTGCAAACCAAACAATGTAAAATGGATAACACTAACAGATAATCAAAGATTCACTTGGATTAAAAGGACGAGAACAATATCAAACATATACACACAATGTTTGACGATAAACTCTCTGGTTTCAATATGCTCTCATGAACTAAACTGTGAAACATGCTTTAGTATATATACTGAGCTTTGAACGAAAACACTATGGACGAAATCACTAGTGATTTCGCCATACATGTCTCACGAAATCACAAGGGATTTCGTTACTGTGATGGTTGATGTAGCAGCCCACATATTAGTCAAAGCCCACAGATAAGTTACGGCCCAATGTTGAATAATCGGCCCAGATTCATTTCTGTTACAAGACTTTTCACAAATTCATGCATAAGACAAATGCTTGTGACATCACCATGACATCACAATGATGATGTCATGGTGATGTGTAAACGGGAATGGCTTGCGGCGCTCCGTGCCTCGCGTGTCGAACTCTGGGGCGCACGACTGAGGAATGTCGTGACGTCGGGCTGGAGCCGGACCTAACCGAGTCAAAACCAAGTTGAACCGAACCGAGCCGAGTTGCGTCCACATAAAGTGTACCAACAAACTCCCCCTTGGACGCTACTCGTGATGGTTCGTCTTCCATGTCTTTTATGTCGGAGGATCTTCAAAGTCTTCACGTGACACAATCAGGGAGTGTATCAACAAACTCCCCCTTGAATGATGCTCGTGAATCTTTTGAACTTCAAACTTTAGATCCTTGTGGTGTTGATGAGGGGTCAGTGGCAACTCGATCATTTTATCCTTTAAGTGCCTCCACTTCGTGTCTTCATTCCAAAGCTTGTCATCGAACATGTTCTCCTCGCCTTTAGCATCTGCACAGGCAAGAAAGCTAAACACATAATGAGAACAACCGCTTGGAATTTAGACAAATTAAACAAAAGACACATATGAGATCAAATCTCAATCAAACACCGACCGAAAACAGTTTGAAAGTTTAACAAAATGTTCAATTTTAATCCTTTAACTTTCAAAACCTATTAACTTCGACAGTTTATGAAGGTGCAATTGTTTTCCGGCTTACAATCAGGATTTTGGGTAGGATAGACTCAAGTTCCAACATCGGTCAATCAAAAATAAACTAGAAGCAAAATCTTTTTGGATTTTTATAAAGTCAATATTAAAACACACCTAAAATCTTTTTGGTATTTTTAATTTTTCAAATGTAAAGACGGAAAGCAATAAATAAATATATACAAAGATGTAGAAACTGAAAGCAGTAAACAAATATTTACAAACATTCTTTTTGCGAGTTTCGAGGGTAAGAGAATCATATCAGTGTACGGTCATGCCAAAACGCTCTTGTTGTTCAATTAGTTAACATTAAGATAAGCATCCTATAACATTTATCGGTATTGTTGTCCACTTAAGCTCAAACTTATCATATGTAATCATGGCGAGGGGATACGTTAAGGTATGATTTATACTTACCGACCGGTGTTCATCCACACACGACACATTCCCGTATCAAGGCATGCGCGAGAGTTCATCTTACCGGTGAGTATACTGTTTATCATCCGATTGACCGTATAAAAAGATGTGAGAAACTCACTTATTTTGATTGAAAACAAGCCCTATGTGATAGAATCACTTATTGATGAGGAACTTGATTTTCAGATGCATGAAGGGCACAGGAGCAAGTCCGTGAACAGGTCAGTACTTTCGTACAGCAGAGAGACGAACTTGACTCCCGCAAAGAATCTGTGATATATTATCACTTATTTTGTTTGGACATGTGATTGTTGATCACTTATTGAGGTCGAATGCAATATGTACACGTATGTATAGTATCATGGAAGATCTTAGACTTCGTCTCCGTTATGTTTCGGTAAAAGATACAACCATGATACCCAGATGATAAACAACATAAAGACCGAATATCTCAGAACCTCGGCAATCTCTCAAACGAAATTTCGGTACTAAGACCATATGCCAATGTGCGGTTCCCACCTGGTCTTCAGTCGATTAAGGATTTATATCACCCTGCACACTTTAAAATGATTGTGAGCCTACCGATACATCTTATATAGAGCTGCTTATCGTTTTACATTTTGCATTTCAGTTTAAAGAGGTTTCAACAGACCACTGACTTACTATCATTTTCTCTTTTTCTCGCCAGGAAACTCATTTTTGATTTACCAATGTTTTTGGTTTTTGAAATTTTTCGATGTTTTTGAATTTTCAAATTTTGGATTTACTCCCCCTAAAATCAACAAACTAAGATAAATTTAAAAGACACAAAGATATTTACAAAAACGATTTCCCGATGTCGGTTAACTCATGTTGTACCTCAATGCCGTTTACCAAAATTAATTTTAATCAGAAATGATTTAACGAATTTTGGAAAAATCAGTTGGCACGTCGGTAAGCGGTGCGGACCATGACAACATTGACGAGTTTCATATTAAAAACAATCACGTGTGAGGTGATATTCGAGATCAACGTGTCTGGCCAAAGAGTGCTATACGAGATGATAATTATTCATAAAGCAGCTAAAATATCGACAAGTATAGGAGAGATTAGAAATTTAAAACCGTATCCTGCAACTGCTTCGTGCATTGCAAGGAATCTGAGCGCTCTCCCAAACTGGATATCCACCCGTTGTGGATTTCAAAGTCGATTTTGTAGCTACTAAGAAATCTCTTCACAGCAACAAGATCAGAAACCTTTGGGTCCGGCTGGTCTTCCACATTGCACCAGCGAAGGTCTTTGACTTTCTCTTTGAGAAGTAGTGTGCGGTTGTTCAATCCATGCCAAGGCATCCGCACACCTGGTTGGTTTGTTCAACAAACACATTTTCTTCAATTTCACCGCGAAGAAATGTACACTGCACGTTCATCTTGTTGATTTTGAACTTCAGACGTGCTGCAGGTGTGTACATTTTGATTGAATCTATCCCGGGGACCCGATTATAGCCTTGAACAATCAAACTTTGGAATGATTTTTAATTTGTCGAAGCTTTTCAAATTCTTTCGACAGACAATTCTGTCTTCTTTTCTTTTTCTCTCCACCATAGGCAACAACTTCTTTTGTCGCCGATCTTGTGCATGGACACTCCACTATCAACAATCCAATGACTATCGATAGTTCCTCCTGGAACATCCTGCACACTCACTCAGAGATTAGTTGGAGAGGGGGACCCAAGCCTTAACAGACTTGGGTCGTCCTTCATCATCGAGGATTGTGACTTCGATTTCCTGATGATTCGGAATGAATTGAGCTACCCCTGAAACAGTTACCGATTTTGGTTTCCAAAACTGTTTTTGTTTTTCATTTTTAATTTCTAACTTAACAGACTTTGTTTGGACAACCTCCGGTTTTAATGCCTTTTCAACTTCTTTGACGTTTTGACGTCGTCGTTTTGTTTCTTGTTCTTTAACAGCTCTTTTATCATGTTTTGGTGAAACAGGACGACGTTGTGAGTGACCTTGTTCAGAGGGGGCTCTTTCAACAAAATTAGGTTTGGGCGAGTTTGTGCAGTCTTTAATGATGTGCCCAAACTTCCCACACTTGAAACAAGTTCTCCTATCAACAAACTTAGGAGAATCTGTTCGACTAACAGATGTCGAACCAGTAGAACCTGAGGTACTTGCTCTTTCATCACACCCGTTTCTATGTTGAGTGTAATTGTTTTGGCTATTACGCTTTAAAATCGTGACTTATTGTACAAAATCAGTATTTGACTTGTTTTCAAAAGTCTCAATTTTATCAGTACCATTGGATGCTACAAATTTAACATCATTGTTTTTCTTCTTGAAACGAGCTCCTTTGGTCTCAACCTTCAGTTGTGAACCTTTAGAATTTTGAGCTCGCTGAACTGGTTGTTTACCCTTAGGAGCAATAGGTTGTTGCTTTGTTAGAGATTTTTGATTTCCAAATTGTTTCTTGATTGTAGCTTTTGGAATTTGGTCACATTGAGTTACAATGATACCTGGAATTGTTTTTCCCAAAAACTTGTTTGTATTATTTTCAAAAACTTGATCAATCGAAGATGGATTGACATCCTTAATTGGAAAATCGTGATCTGAATAGATTTTAGAATCACCAACCAAAGTGTACAACACGTTATTACTCTTAACGGTAGACACAGATTTCCTGTCATTCTTGACAGAATCTATCACTTGTTGGACAACAGGTTAAACAGCAGGAGTAGGAGGATCACACAGAATATGATTCTCAATTGGAACTTCTACTCCTTTCATTTTGTCAAGTGATTTATCCTGATTACTCACATCTGATTCTGGTTCATCATCCGATGACTCATAGTCCTCAAAGATCGGAGGACTTTGTTTCGTAGATGTTGAAGTTTCTGTTTGCTCAGATGATGTTCTTGAAGAATTGTCCGATTTGAACCCTAGGCCAGTGGTAACTTCCTCATAATCAAGAGGCACACTTGGTTCAAATCGAGGCATATCCTCTTCATCAGGCATATAGGTATAATTATGTCTTAAAGGAGGCGGACACTTCTTATACCCAACACCTTTCTTGTTTCCCTTCAGTTGTTGAACGTCAATAATGTGATCGAGCACAAATCGGGAGTTAGAATAACTCTCCAACTTTTGCTTGATTGCATCATGTTCGCATGTGGCAATGGCTAATTCTTTTTTAGTTTCCTCAACAATGTTAATGTAATCATTTATACTAACTTGTTTATGATAAACAGTTTTTGTTACTTCGGAAACATTTTTCTTTAGAGTTTCAATTACAGATTTAAACTCCTTTTCGTTTCTAACCAGAGCCATATTTGCTTCTTTGCACTTGGACATTTCAACAACCAAACTTTGATTGTGACTATGAAGCTTTTCAGATTCAAGCTTTAAATCAACACAATCATTACAAACACTAGGAGCAGGAGTTTCAGAATTTACCTGACTCGTAGAGGCTGAGACATTTTCCATAAAGGCAGTTTGAAAAGAAAAAGATCCATCTTCAGAATAATAATCTCCCGCATTCGAGCTTTCTTCATCTGAGCTCCCGCTATAACCCGAGCTGTCGTCACTTTCAGAAAATTCTTCCTTGTGAACGTGCTTGATGTGATTGATGATCTTCGCATAACATGCACTTCCTCCTCCCAACTTTACGGACCAATCACATCCTTCATCAGCTTGAACAGTCAATGCTTGATTGGTGTTTGAAGGTCCACACTGGTTCTGGTTGGTGGTGTTGTTCACAGCTACTATCCCTTTTTCACGGTTATCTTGATTGGCATTGGAAGTACTTGTCTGATTTCTGAATGGATTCTGGTTGCCTTGTCTGCTTGGTCGGGTGCACTCACGTTTGAAGTGACCCTTTTCGCTACAATTGTAACATGTAACCGCTTCTTTATCAAACCCGTACTTCGTATCATTTTTGCCATCCAACGAAGTTCTTCCTGTTCGAGCCATAAAGTCCTTCGCCCTTCTAACAGCACTTGCGAATGCCCACTTTATATCCATCAACTCCATTTCATCACGGTTGATTTGTAGATAATCTTCGTTGGTCAAACTGATGTTTCCAATTTGACCTGAGACCAAACCGCAGTAAGCACTGACCATTGTATTAACGAGTTCCATATGTTCCTTTGCTACTTCAATGCTAACATTTGAGAGGTTTGATGTATCAACTTTGACTGTGTTAGGGTTTGTGGGTGGAGGATTGTTGGTATAATGAGCTTGCTGTTGTTGTGGTTGGACTTGTGGTTGTGGTTGGGCTGGAATATAAGCACTCGGATTGAACTGAGGTTGAGTAGTGGCAACTGGAGGTGTATAAGGAATAAAACCTCCTCCAGAATAAGCCTGAGCTTGAGCACTCAAATGCGCTGGCGGAAGATAGGCACGTGGATCGAAAACCGGAGGTGGAACTGATTGTGGAAACGGAAAAGAGTTTGTATTTGATACAAACGCCGTTTGTAACTTTGGTTGCTGAGCTGAACTGGAACTAGCTGACGGGATAAAACCTCCTCCATAATACATTTCGGTATTTTGAGGAGCAGCAATTCGTTTAGCTTTCCGAATTTCTTCATCATTCTTGTGTTCCAGCTTCTGTATGATTTCATAGATATTGACATTTTCAGCATCTAGAACACCAGTATGCTTTAACAGCTCAATGTATGGGCTCCACTTCGGAGGTAGAGAGTCAGCAAACCGTACAACGATTTCCTGTTGAGTTCCAGTAACACCATAAGCAAACATTTCACTAATCAAGTGATAAAAGCGTGTAGTCATATCATTTAGAGTTTCATTTTCCAAGAACTGAAATGATTCAAACTCTTTCTTCAATAGATCATGACGTGTCTTTCTAGAAGCTGCATTTCCTTCTCCTCTTGTTACCAAAGCATCCCATAATGTTTTCGTGTCCTTACAATAAGAGAATTGATGATAGATTTCTTTGTGAAGCGCTTGTGTAAGAATAGCAAATGACTTTTTCTCGAATTCATAGGCTTTCTTGTCTTGTTCTTGCATATTCGTATAATCCGCTGCCGTTGATGCTGCTACTTCGAGGGCATTGTTGCGTGGAGTAATGAAACACCTCCAAAGATCGGTGCTTTGCCCTTGAATGTATGTATGGAAACGACCTTTCCATGATGGAAAATCGTTCATATGGTTCAACTTTGGTGGGCGATTGTTGCTGCCCGTTTCGCTCTCGCTGAGCAAAAGATTTTGAATATTTTGATTTTGATTTGATACAAGTGCCCATTGTCCTGCACTTACAGAAGGTTGACCAAAGACATTTTTCACCCATGCTTCTGCAGAGGTCTGATCTTGACTTGGTCTCGAGCCCATACTCCAATCCCACGGACTAGTACAACTCATATTTGAAATTAGAACGATAACACCTGGTTAAACAATTGAAAATACAAAGTTAGAACAGTTTTGCAAGCTCTCTGTGTAAAATTGATAACAGGTGACGAAATCCAATGGTGATTTCGTCGAAGTTATTTGTGACGAAATCAAAGTGTTTTCGTTGACTGAAAAGCAAATATGGATGAAATCGGATTTCGGTGTCAAGTTGCCAAGTGATTTCATTTAGGAGAATTGGATATCGGAGCTTGTGATTTCGTTGAATAGTAGACGAAATCGAGTGATTTCGTTGATCCTTGTTGGTGAAATCAGTTGATTTGTTGACTTGAATTGAATGTGACGAAATCAATGGTTTGACTTGAATTGGATTTCGTTGACTAGTATTGGACGAAATCAGAAGGATTTCGTCGACTTGAATTGAATGAAACAGGTGTTTTCGGCTGGAGAGGTTTTCAGCTTGATATTGTTGACTATGAGCTGATTTGGACGAAATCGGTTTGATTTCGTTGGGTGTGGTTACCAGCTGTTATGAGATATTTTGCAAACTTATCCTCTGACAATAGTAACAACAATTTCAACAAGGTATGGTTTTCTGATTTCGGTACACCTTTTTCTCACCAACTAATAATTACAGTACACAATTTTCAAAGGCACTTGTAATATTATATTCATAAACAAAATCAGCAGGTACTCAAATAGATCAAACACAAAGATATGCAACTAAACAGTTTGAAGATTTCAAGAACACTGTCAAGAACACTTTGAAATTATGAAATTTCCGAAGATAATTTTGCCTATATTTTCAACAAAAACCCAAATGTCAATATGTATAGATCCAATATAACAGGTTTTCAATAAAACTTTGGCAAACAAACAATATCCAGGCAGATTTCTAAGCACTTTTTCAAGAACAACAACCACAAATACTAGAATTTTGCATAAACTTTCTATGAAAACCAAAATCTAATCATGCACACATGTAATTTTAACAGGGTTTTCAATAAAACTTTAGCAAAGAAGCAAATGATAACAGATTGTTAAGAAGACTTTTCCAGAAATATATGAATGTCAAGAACAGTTTTCGGAAAATCAAACAACAACACTCGATATAAACCTAACTATGTTTGGTTTAAACAAGGATACGAGCCAAAGCTCTGATACCACTTGTAGGTCCCGAAATCTGAGGATCGATAACGAACACCTATCCTTGTTTATCACAAACACGGTAACGGGTGCGGAATCCCCGTGACGGTGCAAACCAAACAAAGTGTAAAACACACGCGTAACCAAAGATTCAGTATCTATTGATTAGGGATGAGTACAACCACAAACATATACAAACAATGTTTTAACAGACTCTCTCTAAGTCTCTCTGTGCTCATCAGTTTCACACAGAAACTGAGAGGGGTATTTATACTAGACACAAACACAGACATGACGAAACGCATAAAGGCCACGACGAAACACTAAAGTCGACGAAACACTATCTGTTTCGTCGATATACATATTAATATCATTCTGTTTCGTCGAGTGGAATAGGAGCCCAACTGAAGTCAAAGTCCATTCCAATATTACGGCCCATATATGAAGTTGATTGGCCCAGATGCATTGTTCGGTCAAAGGTTTTCACATATTCAACATTGTGGCATCATCATGACATCATCATGATGATGTCATGATGATGTGTAAACGGGATAGGTTCGCGGCGCTCCGTGCCTCGCGTGTCGAACTCTGGGGCGCACGACTGAGGAATGTCGTGACGTCGGGCTGGAGCCGGACCTAACCGAGTCAAAACCAAGTTGAACCGAGCCGAGTCGCGTCCACATAAAGTGTACCAACACAAACCTTAGGCAATCGTTGTTGCTAATAATTGATGATCTGTCATTAACCAGAGTAAAATATTCAGAGCTATGCACTGCTTAATATTTCAAATATTTACTGTGAACAAACCCTAGAATTCAAATAACTGAACCAACAGGCAACCAATTCATACAGTATCGTCTTCTACAAGGGAAGACGCATTTCTTTCATCTTCTTCGGCAAGAGAAAGTTTGATGGCTCGATCAATTTCTACATTATCAAAGTCCAACAATTCATCCTACATGAAGTAAAGAGATTATTGTAACAAGTCATAAATTTATTAACATGCATACGGAAGTGCATAATACCGATGTAGTAGGAGGGTCCCCCAAGCTCCATCATTTTCATGTCTCTCATCATACCGCCCTTCAGTGACTCAATGATCCGAGCCCAAACCGTACCCTTTCAAAATCTTAGTTAGCCAACCCATACCACACGATGTCGTATAGAATCGGGCTTATTAATATTTTGTCACTTTCTGCAAGCCACATCATTCTTTAGTAATTACACAAAAATCACACAGTATAACAAGTTAAGAAAGCTAAAACAATCACACAAATTTAAGATTGGATAAAGCTAACATCTTTACCGAGGTGTGACGGCTAAAGCCCATAAAGATTCATTACAGGAACATAACACTCCTCATCATCAATTGAATAAAACTCTACTGCACCAATTATTTATTGATCATATATACATTGAGCATAAAACTATAAAAGAGTAATCTTTATGATCAATAATCCATAATTGATCTCAACTGCCACCAACACCATCAACTATTATTGGGCTCAACAACTATGACTTTGAAAAGTGACATAACCCAAGAAACTTCCAGATTAATTTGTCCAATTTTATGATGTCATTGTGAAGAAAAAAAAAGATCATATTTCTGGGTGTCAAAAACCTGACCTCACACAATTGAAAGAATTCACATAAACCAATGAAGATGATGAATTCAGTAATCATCCAAGAAGCTGAACCCAATTATGAGCATACTCATAAAAAATGAACTTACCCCAAATTTGTGATTGTTATGATTATAGAAGGTAGTTAATTTCAGCAAGAAACCTGATTGAAACTTGGTAAACGGGAATGAAGTCCTTATCGGCTGAAAAGGGAATGAGTCAAAGGAAACAGGCCGCTAATGGACTTCGAAATTCCTGAACCATAGAAATTCAATTACTACTGAGGCTAACTCATAATTTCTTTTCATTTATTCAGCATAAAGATAAAGATTTAATACGTTATCGTCTTAAACTCCACATGAAAAAAGCCCTAACCTAGACTCTTAAAAAACTCGATAGAATTGTCACTCTTATCACTCATCAACGAGTTATCAATTATCATCATCAAATCGAACAAAAAATAGGGTTGTGGTACTCACAGATAGAATCAGATTGGGCATGTTACCATCGCGTGCGATTACTTCGAGTCTGGAGACTGCATCTGCGTTTCCGACAATGTCTTTGACCTTTGTTGGCCGGCGGAAGGCAGATGGAATCGCGTCGGCCGTTTGGGAGGATTTTCTTTATCTTATCTCAATGAAAAAAAACCCTAGTTAATACGAGGAGAGAGACGGATTCAATGTATAAGATGACACGTGTAAAAAAATCCTAGGTGGCAGCATTGGGTTAATTTTTAAGAGAAAAATTTAAAAGGGTGGGCTCTAACAATGCCAAGTGTACATTATTTTGATTTATAAGTATAGAGATTTAACTAACTTATTAATTGACTTTAGTTAGTTAAGAGTTTCTCTATTTTTTTATAATTAATAATAATACCGGTTCTATATTTAATAGTTAAATTATTATTGATCATGTATTCAACTTGATAAACATATAATAACAAATTTAATAAATCAAAAACTATAAATGTCTTAACCATCTTAAAGTAATTAACCAACAAAAAAATAAGGTATCAAACTCCAATGAATCCAATCTATAAAACAACATAATTTGTATGATTTTAACAACATAATTTGTATGATTTTGAAGTTGTTTAGAATTTTAATACGAGTTGTATGAGGATATTGGTGGCTAATTCTCGTAAAGGAATTTTAAACTTCTTATGCTTTGAGATCATAGTTATCCATTTGGAATTTAATTTTGGATATAGATTATGACTTTTACACGGAACCGACATTTTCCTGAATTTAAAATTAAATTAATTAATAGTTATTTATAATTAAGATGATCTAGAATAATGAGAAGTGTCCATTCATTGGTTTCTTTTATTATATAGTATAGAAGATTATATCTTCGTTTAAATTTATACAAAAACGCAAACAAATATTTTCATATTTGCTTGGCTTATTTATTTATTAACTATATATACTATATATCTAATATTTAATTTAGTTATAATGTTTTGTAAAGTTAAAATAACTTGAAAATATGTATAAAAATTAATTTTACTAAAAATATCTCATTCGAGTTCTTGTATAATAAACCACAATTTAATTTGTTACGTCTTTTAGTCAAAATTTTGAATACATACCCCATAAAGTACAACTTGAAGAGACTCAATTAGCTTTGGTTTGACTTGTTTTGCACGCACGTTATAAACGACTTTTCCCATTAGGGGCATTCTTTTTCTACTTTTTCTAAATTTTCATTTATAACCTTTGTACTAAATTGTTAAATTAGTTGAAATGAATTAATGTGTACATATTGGGTGGCTTTGAACAGCGTCCACACAATATTCTTAAATGGGTTGTTAGGGTTGTGTTCACACTTAACAGATAGAATAAGACATGAAATTGAACATGAGGCGTAACTGAATACACATGAATAATACTTACTAGTATTAAGTCCCTGCGTTGCAGCGGTTGTCATAAAAATGTGTTAAGTAGTAACAATACTATACCATTGTCAGTGACCACCAATACCGGAAAAGCTCGTAAAAAGAAAATAAATAAAAACGGGAAAAAAATAACGTCGAGTGAAAATTAGACGTAAAATCTTTGAATCACCCACGCTTGTTGCTGAGAAATTAAACCGAAACTTAGAACATAGAAAAAAATAACTACGTCCATCCAGGACCTGCGTGTTGGACAAACTTGTCAAACGCAGAAAAATAGATGTGACGTGACGGGCCAGTCAAACAGGAAAAAAATATACGAAAAAAATGTTGAACCCCACACGCACGTTGCGGTCGTTAACTCACAAAATTTAGAACGAAACGAGAAACTTGGGAAAGATGAAAAGTATGGTCGACCAAAATTGAAAATAAAAAAGAGTTGAGATTATATTGCAAAAGATGAAAAACTTTGGGTTAAAAGTAAAAATAAAGGGTCTAAATTGCAAAATTGAAGTTATTTATTAATTTTAGATAAAGATAATGATAAAAATAAGTGATATCTATATATTGGTTATTAATTAATATTAATATTAAAAGAAATTTATTAACAAATATAAATAAAATTTATGAGGTTGAAGGAGAGAATAGCATGTGGTATTATTTGAAGTCTTTTATTATAAGTTAGATTAGATGAACGAATGAGTTATGTTTGGATTGATATGAACACGATTTTTATTATTTCATATTAATACCTTGTATTTAAAATTTTACCACAAAATTAATACCTTGTATTTAAAAATTTACCACAAAAGTACAAATTACAACACTATAAATAAGCAACATGTTATTGCTTCATATGCTTGTACTTTATGCATAGGGTGTTTCCCAAAAAAAAAACTTAATTTTTCACATTCAACCTATAAGTTTTTTATCTTTTACATTTTAACCTTTTTTTAATTTTTTTTTTACTTTTAACCTTAAAACTTTTCATCTTTTACAATTTAACACAAACACTTTTTTCTGTTCAACTTTAGTCCCTCATACTTTTATCTTTCACGAGTTTTTCGTTTTATTGCGAGTCAACACGCCGCAACGTGCATGGTGGTTCAATGTTTTTTCGTCTATTATTTTTAGTTTGACAGGTCCCGTCGCAACGCGTCTATTTTTCTCCGTTTGACAAGTTTATCGCAACACAGAGGTCCCAGATGGACTTAGTTATTCTTTTCTACGTTTCACATTACGTCTAAATTTTGGATTAACATGACGCAATGGGTGTCGTTGTTCAACAATTTTACGTATGTTTTTCGTTCGATATTATTTATTCTTTTTTTATTTATTTTATTTTTACGAGCTTTTCCGATGTTGGTGGTTGCTGGCAATGGTGTGGCATTAGTGCTACATGGCATGATTTTATGAATGTATTTAACCTATTAAGCTTTCTATTAATAATTTATTTCGAGTTTACCCCTATACCTCCTTTACTTAAAAAAAAAATTTTTTTACGTGCACATTTTTTATGTATGTGTTGGTATGAATTCAATTTGCTCTACGTTTTGACGTAAACTTTTTCTGAAAACGAGCTAGGTCAAATATAATACGTTTTCCTATAAGAAACCCATTTTTAGGTACTTATTTTTATGTACGTTTCGGTATAAATTCAAGTTGGTGTATCTTCTGACGTAAACTATTTTGGGAAACGAGTCAGGTCAAATATAATATGTTTTCGTGCTTATTTTATGAATGCTTTGTAAAATTTGTTTCGAATCGAGTGGAGTCAAATCGGAGTTTCTTTTTTCCGTTTTTCTCAAAAACTCTAATTAATCTCTTTTAATTATACGTGTCAACTTTTCCGTTACATGTGTTACGTTTTCTATGTATGAGTCGGGTCACATATAATACGTTATGATTGTACGGTATAAATTTGATTTACTTTATGCTTTGATCCAATCACAATGCTTATATAGGTTACATTGAGTTCAATCGGAAATGTCGAAACACGCGTTTTCATATGATTAACGCATCACATAACGTATGGACTAATCCATTCGATGTTTGCGACGTACCCGCGCGGCAACGCGCGCGGGTCTTATTCCTAGTTTACATAAATAATTATGTTTATACTACAGAAAGGAAGGGTTTGAGGCAGAATTTTTTTTTTGTGAACATAAAAACAAGACAAATATTTAACTTTTTAAAAATAATATTAATAATTAAACACTATATTAATAAGCAAGATGTTAGTGCATATATATGTTGTAAGTTAGGCTTTGAGAGTTTTTCAAAAAAAAAAAAAATAATAGAAATTTTCTTTTTTAACCCAAAAGTTTTAATATTTGACAATTTAAGTTTAAACTTCTAATCTTTATTTCCTTTTTTACCCTAAAGTTTTAATCTTTGACAATTTACCCTAGATTTTTAATCTTTGACAATTTAAGTTTAAAATTTTTAATCTTTCTTTCCTTTTTAACCCTAAAGTTTTAATCTTTGACAATTTAAGTTTAAAGTTTTAATCTTTGGTAATTTAACCCCTTTGATTAACTTGATTTTTTACTTCTAATTCAAACGTTTCCATCTTTTGCGATTTAACCACTTTGATTTCTTTTTACTTATGTGTTGTAATTTTGGCTTGGGGGTTTTTCAAAGAAAAAATGGTTATGCATATGGTTGTTGTAACCTTGGCTTTGGGGCTTTTTAAAAAAAAATTGATTTTTTTACTTTTCACCCAAAAGTATTTCATAAATTACTTTTAACCCAAAACTATTTGTTTTTTTTTTTAACACAAAACTTTTTATCTTTTGCAATCTATCCTCACAACTTTTTACTTTCAACTTTGGTCCTTTATAGTTTTCATTTTCCGCAAATTTTTCGCTTTATACTTCGTTTTGAATTTTGTGACTTAAAACATCGCAACATGCGTCTATGGTTTAGCATTTTTCACGTTTCGTTCTAAACTTTGCGAGTTAACACGACGCAACGTGCGTGAGTGGGTGAACGTTTTTATATCGTCTATTTTTTCCCGTTTGACAGGTTCAACATAACGTGCGCGTCCTAAATCGACTTAGTTATAACTAAAGAATTCCGCCGCATTGCGGCGGGTCGTAATTCTAGTATATTTTAAATATAAAATGATGACTAAAATGTAATAATTATTTATCTCTCATCAAATTCAAAAAATACTTGTTTATTTATAGAACCTACACATCTCATTTCTAGATGTTAAAAATTAAGAAGACAAATGAACAAATCAATTTAGTCGTTTTTCATGTACATGACATATGCATTTGTATCTAAGAAGTAAAACTTTTTTGTAAAAATATGTACCATTATAAAAAAAAAACATAAACGATTCAGGTTTATTCTTCGTATTTCTTGCACTAACCGAGTGTTCTTTGATTAACCTCACCCTACTATAACGTTATGCTTATTTATCTTTTACATTTAAAAAATCCATATAAAATAAACACTCAGTTCAAGTTATAACATAAAAGTGTAAACACATTCTCACAACATAATTGTGTTAAACAAGTCAATCAGGTTAGATTAACATGTTCGTTGGTTCAACCCAAATCTAATTCTAACTTGCTTTAAACTAACCCAAACGTCCCCAAACTCATAATTTCACGTTAAGTTCATAACCTGTATTCATGATGCGTAGAAATTCACACTCCTAGAATAACCAATTAGCAAAAAAACACAAATATTGTATACATAAGTTGGTTTTATTTGTGTTTTTTTAACCTTTTGAGTCCTTTTGGGTCCATTTTATAATGTTTTGAGTCTATGATGCGTAGAAATTCACACTCCTAGAATTAATAATTGAGTCCTTATATTTTAGTGATTTTAACCATTTGAGTCCAAAATCAAAATGTTTAACGCCCTGAGTCCCTAGACGTTTTTTTATAACCATTGAGTCATTTTGGGTCCATTTTTTTAACCTTTTGAGTCCATTTTTTTTTTTAAATAAAACTGGATTCAAAACATTATAAAATAAACAAAATTGGACTCAAAACGTTACAAATTGAGCAGTTAGGGACTCAAAGTGTTAAACTTTTTAATTTTGGACTCAAGTGAGTAAAATCACTAAAACACAAAAACTCAAAAATTAATTTACTCTATTATTAATTCTTCTCATTCCAACCTAATCAAAGTTTAAAATCTCAAAACTATTTACATCTAATAATAAAAATGTTAGCTTTCAGAAAAGAGAAGTTAAACCTAAGATATAAATGCAACACATGAGATCGGTACCGTATTAGTATTGATATCCAAATTTTGGAAAGGTGGATACCAAATATTGGATCGAATCTATAGGTTCAGTACGGTACTTGTTATAAAATGCACTCTCTATATGGTACTGACACTAAAAATACCACTAATGAGTTTATGGAAAAGTGATTACCGAATAGTGTATCGAATTTGGTAAATGAAATTTTAATAACAAGAGGGTCAACTTTGGTTTTTTTTTTAAGCATAGAGAGTTTACATTGAGAAAAGAGTAAATTACGATTTTGGCCCCTGTGATGTGAGTATCACTTTTACTCTTTTAGCTAAATTTTTTTTTTTTAATATCTGAGCCCTCAACGTCTTTTTTTTTAATCTTTTTGGTCTCTAACGTCTTTTTTCTAACATTTTTGGCCCATAACATTTAATGGATGGAGTTTGTGTTAGGGGCCAAAAGGGTTAGAAAAAAAAATATTATGGGTTCAGATGTTAAAAAACATTTTTAAGCTAAAAGGGTAAAATTGATATAACCATAGGGGCAAAAAGGGTAATTTACTCATATGAAAAAGAAGAAAAATGGAAACAGATCACGTGTTAAGAAGGAATCGACAGGGGCCCGCGTTGAAAGCTCACTTTCTCTCTCTCTCTCTAGATTAACAACTAAGATCAAGCCGTGAACACCCACCCACCCACCCACCCACCCAAAGGTAAAACCCCACACACAAACACTCACCGGCCATTTCATCTCAACAGTTGTCAATCTAGGGTTTACTATCTTCTTTCACCACTGTTTCCGATGCTTGAATTGAATGACTCCTCCTAATCTACTTCAATCTCCTTCTGCTTTTCAATGATGGAGAGTCAAAATTCGGTAGCTGAAAGTCAAAATTCGGATACGATTCAACCGATTGCCGATGGTTTAAACACGGTGGATGCTACTGTCGTTGTTGCCGGTGGTTTAACGGTAGCGGAGGTAGGTAGAGGTGGAAAGGAGGCGGTGAAGCGGAAGCGAGGGCGGCCGCCTAAGGCTCACGTTAAGAAGGTTGCTAAACCTGCGCCGGTTAAGAAGGTGAAGGAAGTGGTGGAGGATGAGGATGTTTGTTTTATTTGCTTTGACGGCGGGAGTCTCGTGCTTTGTGATCACCGGTACGTGTGGTTTTTGTGCTTGATTGATGGTTTTGTTAATCATTTTATTGGTGAAGTATTGAATTATGTGTTTGGGATTATTGTTTGGTGTAGGGGATGTCCAAAGGCGTATCATCCAGCTTGTATACGGCGGGATGAGGAGTTTTTCGAATCTGCGGTGAAATGGAATTGTGGTATGTTCTATGATTATATTTGTGTAATTACAAAACCTAAGAAGTTTAGAGTGCATGGAGAAAATTGAGAGTAGACACTTTGTAAGTTTGATGTTTGGAGACTTGTAGCTAAGCAGTTAGAGATAATGCATGGAAGTTTTAGGGTTTCGCTGTATATATCGTTGAGCTAGGGCGTTGTAATAAGAAATGCTGGCTATGTTTTACAAATTTAGGGTGGATGGGGAAACATTGTTGTAGTTAGTTGTACATTTGTGCCCTTGTAACCCGGGGAGTTTAAGTTAATTATGAACGGATCACCGAGATATGTACATGGCAATGACCAGTCATTAATTTTATCTATAGCGCTAAATCGTGAATCTTGAACTACCGTTTTTGCAACTTCACTAATGTCAAATCTCAAAAGTTTAGATTGAGAAGTTGCCCGTTTCTGGTTTTGTATGTGACTCTATATGATATGCCATCAAAGATGCGATTT
Organism: Helianthus tuberosus; assembly: GCA_030545235.1. NCBI lineage: Eukaryota > Viridiplantae > Streptophyta > Magnoliopsida > Asterales > Asteraceae > Helianthus > Helianthus tuberosus. The sequence continues at coordinate 720,658 of JARYGA010032281.1, forward strand.
TTGGATAAAATGATAGACAGTTGCAAGTGGATCCAATCATTTGGTCGAATAACTAGGAGCAAAGGAGGGATAGCTGAATGCGAAGTTCACTGAGAGAGTAAATAAGGAACTTAATAAAGTTAAATTTATGAAGGATGAGAAGCAGATTAATAGTAAAAGAGGCCTTGTTAAGGAGATGTGCAAAGACTTTTGATAACTTATTTGAGTCATAAACGAGGGGTGTGTAGGTAAACTTCATGGCCTTGTGTTTACTTTAAAATTGATTTTTCTATGTAATTTTAGAGTGTTTAAGGTGTAGAAAGCTTTTAGAAAGACAACTACAAGCAAGATTCTTGGACCTAATAGTATTCCTAATCTAACCGGTTCTTGTGAACAAATTAAGAAATTGACGGAACTGTCTCTTGTTATATTTTTAAGCGGCACTTGCACCTTTACGTTATGTATAGATATAATCTTATGAATCAAATGTTCCAATCTAGTTGAGAATTTTGATTTTTAACAGTCTGAAATTCTATCCACTTTGTTACTAAGCATAATTTGTCTGTATCTATTTACTCGCGTAGCGAATATAAATACGCAGGATCTATAGTTTTCTAATATCTTGTTATTTATGCGAATCCCAGGTTGGCATATATGTAGCATATGCCAGAAGACAGCACATCATATGTGCTATACCTGTACATATTCATTGTGCAAAGGTTGTATTAGAAAAGCTGATTATGTGTGTGTCAGAGGTGATAAAGGCTTTTGCACTATATGCATGAAAACCATCATGCTGATTGAAAATAATGGTCAGGGTGAGGACGGAAAGGTATGCGTTTTTTATACCGTAATATAAAAATGAGTAAAATGCCATCTTCGTCCCTGAGGTTTGGCCAGTTTTGCGACTTTCATCCAAAGGTTTGTTTTTCTGTATCTGGATCCAAAAGTTTTGAAATCTTGCCATTTTCATTTGGCTTGTTAACTCCATACATTTTTCTCCGTCAAGTCAGGAGTATTTTCGTCTTTTTTGTTAATTTAAAGGGCAATTTGGTCTTTTTCACTTTATGTACAAGCACTTAGTATAATGTACAAGGTATCCAAAAAACCGAATTTCCCTTTAAGTTAACAAAAAGACGAAAATACCCCTGACTTAACGGAGAAAAATGGATGGAGTTAACGAGCTGGATGAAATTGACAAGATTTTAAACCTTTTGGATCCAGATGCCAAAAAACAAACCTTTGGATGAAAATCACAAAACTGGCTAGACTTCAGGAACGAAAATGGCATTTTACTCTATAAAAATTTTGTTAGTTAGCTTAGATTTTTCTACAATTTGCATATTTATATGCTCTTCTACTAAACTATTAAGTTACACGGTTTCTGATATGTACTTGCTTTTTAAATGATCTTTTACGTTTCAGGTTCAAGCTGATTTTGACGACAAACTTAGTTGGGAGTATCTTTTTAAGGTGTATTGGGTCTACTTAAAAGGAAAGTTATCGTTAACTCTAGATGAGCTTACGCAAGCTAAAAACCCGTGGAAAGAAGCTACTACTACTACTACTACAGTTCCTTCAATTGATGTACATAATATAACCAATGTTTCGTGTAGCATGACATCATCAGCTTCCATCGGTGATGTGGAAGAAGCAAATGAATCAAAACGAAGAAAAATAGATGAGCCGGTGGTTAATATACAAAAAGAAACTGTAAATATGGAAAAAACTCAAAAAACCGAAAAAACTAAAGTTGGATGTGAGGAGTGGGCGAGCAAAGAGCTATTGGATTTCGTTGCACATATGAAGAACGGAGATACAGCTGTATTATCGCGGTTTGATATCCACGCACTTATGATAGACTACATAAACAAAAATAATCTCGGTGATCCTAAAAATAAAAATAAAATCATATGTGACTCGAGGTTAAAAAGTCTCTTTGGAAAACCACGAGTTGGTCATATCCAAATGTTGAAGCTTCTAGAACACCATTTTGCAGTAAAGAAGGACTCTAAGAAGAGACGGGTGTCACCGGTCAACCGTACTGCAGTACAGGTCAACCGTACTGCCGTACAGATTGACCCTGATTGGAATAGTGGTAAAATGGTGACAGTGGGTAAAGATAACAAACGTAAAAATCGTAGTAAAGTTGAAGAGTGTGCAGTACATAATAAACTGGATGAATTTGCTGCGGTTGATGTTTACAACATGAATTTAATATATTTACGGCGTGATTTGATGGAAAATCTTTTGGAAGATAGTGATAGTTTTCATGCTAAAGTGGTTGGGTCAATTGTGAGGATACGGATATCTGGTTGTGATTTAAAGCATGATATGTACAGACTTGTACAAGTTATAGGTAATGCATGCTTTGATTCATTAAAGGTATATATTATATCAACTTTTGATGGTATATTAACTAATTTTACAAAGAATTTTTGCAGGTACAAGTAAGGTGGATGTACCATATAAGGTTAACAGCAAATTAACAGACATTATGCTTGAAGTGTTGAATTTAGACAAGAAGGAGACTATATCTATCGATGCAGTTTCAGATCAAGAGTTTTCTGAGGTGAATAATTAGCCTTTATATTTCCTTCTACTTTTTTGTTTATTTGTTTTGTTGCCGCCGCTACTTACAAAGAAACTTCAAGATTCCAAAAAAGAATGTTAAAAATTGAGTTAATTACACAGACAGTTCTTGTGGTTTATTGAAAGTAACACCTTTGATTACTAACTATTTTTTTATAACAAGTTCAGGTTCTATGGTTTCAATTTTATAACACCTTTGAGTATTAAGGCTAACTACTGATAATTTTTATGTTAAATTTGTGTAAAATGACTAAAACACCCTTCTATAATTAAAGAGAACCTGAACCTGTTACAAAAAAAGTTAGTTTCCAAGGTGATACTTCCAATAAACCACAATAACTATCTGTGTAATTAACTCCAAAAAAATATAAAAACTCATTATATTTGTTAAAAAATATGGTAAATAAAAATAATGTAATAATTATATTCCCAAAATTAATATATACAATTACCAAACGTCACTCATTCGCGTAGTTATGGACTCTTAAAATACATGATTTTGCTCCTAGGCTCATAATGGCGACTACTTATTGATTAGCGCTCGCGTTTTCTTTGTTATATTTGACATTTTAACCATTAGGTTGAAAGAAACAAAGATTAAGGCATGAGTTTTTCCTAGATAATAATTAGAGTGGTTATTTTATTGTGGCGGTTGGCATGGTGCTTCTAGGCTTGTGGTGGTCGTGCATGGTTTTACCTATTCTCTACTTAATTACTTTCTTACGTTGTGTTTGGTACAAAGGAAATGTGAAGCTAGGTATAAGTATAACTATTAAAATTCTAAAATGTTAGAAGATGTTATACTTTGGAAAAAGTGTGATGAGAAAGTAGAAAGTCATTAGAGGATTGTATAACCCTGAACAAAGCAGGTTTTTAAAACTCATGTATGTTATCCATTAAATCTTCCTACTAGCCACTCTTCTTTCTCTCATGTTTTGTTTACTTCGACGAATAAAAAATAGGGAAGAAAACAGACACATTCGGGTCAAGGAACAAGTCGGATTTTGGGGACGAGTTTCGGTTAATTTAAAACTGAATTAATGGCTGCTAATTTGGGATGATATTAGGTGATCCTCAACTTGATTACTCAGATATAAAACTCATTTGACTGTACCTTCTCTAGCTAGCTACATGCTGCTGCCATGCGGGTGTTAAATCAAGAAAATAACTTATTGTACGTTAAAAAAATTGATTGTACTGGAAATGACTATTAATATATTATACATATTTAGTATTTAAGTAGATATTAAAATTTAAAAATAACTTCAACATAAAAATGTATTTTTGTCTCTTTTAATTAGGACTTCGATGTAACCTGTCGTAGTTATGTCATGTTTAGATTTTTTACAGTGAATTGTTGATGTGTGTATGCATGTAATATATATATGTGTATGTATATGGGGAAAGTGAATACGGTGCTGTTAGACGTCTAACCTTACACGAAACACCAATCAAAACTACGTCGTTTTGATAAAAAATGCCTTTTAATCCAATTAGAATCACTTCGATACTGATATAGATATTTAAAAGATCACATCCCTTTAGTGTTGTTAGTCTGCTATTCAAATTTACAAAACTACTTCTCCACTGGCACTTCCATCTTCATCGTCTTTTTAAACATAACAAAGTAAACATTCTGTCTGTGGCTTCACTCAATGACATTTATTGTGAATAAAAAAAATAGTTTAATAAGGTGTAGAATCATACCAAAAGTCTTATTTCAACAAAGAAACGAAATTTAATGTTATTAATTGACATAAAACTGGTATTTTACAGTAATCTTTCATTTATATTCAAGCACCTTCAAAATTCGTTTATGGCAACAAACAAATCACTATTATTGGAGATTTCGGTTTCATACTTTTAATTCTAAAACAATTTACCCGATAATTATATTCACATACTGACATACAAGATATGATAGTTGAATATGTTTTTGCTGGTCTTTTTTTAGAATTGTGCTTAAGCTTCCGTTCGTATGTAGCTATGATTTTTCATAAGAATCAAGGCTTCAAAGGCTTTGTAAAGCCTGTTCATTTTGATGCTATTAATAATCGTAATAAAAAAATATAGTTATCATCATACATAAAAATAAGGTTTAAAATAAATGATCAGATGGACCGATGGATGGTTGCATGGGTAAATTTAAACAAGTGGAAACAAGATAAAAAATTTTATGAACCCAAGTATCCTCGTGATTTTGATTAAAATATGGAAGTAAATTTAATTAGATTAAGGCATTTTTAATCAAAACGACGTAGTTTTGATTGGTTTTTCGTGTAAGGTTAGGCGCCTAGCTACACTGTATTCACTTTCCCCTCTCTCTCTCTCTCTCTCTCTCTCTCTATATATATATATATATATATATATATATATATATATATATGTTTTACACTTTTTGGATTTATTAAAAATTTAGAATTATTAGAATTTGTAGATAAGTTAATTACACAAATAGTCCTTGTGGTTTATTGAAAGTAACACCTTTCAGTACTAACTTTTCTTGTAACAGGTTTAGGTTCCCTCTAATTATATAAGGGTATTTTCGTCATTTTACACTGATTTAACAAAAAATTAACAGCAGTTAGCCTTAATACTCAAAGGTGTTACAAAATCGAAACCATAGAATATGAGCCTGTTACAAAAAAAAGTTAGTACTCAAAGGTGTTACTTTCAGTAAACCACAAGGACTATCTGTGTAATTAACTCTTAAAAATTTGTATGCAAAATACCTATCATTAGGTCTTGGAAGTAGCATATCTTATATAGTTGCCTAGGTTACCAAATAATAATAGTTTAATCATGTGCACTGTTGCTGCTTACTTGCTTAAGTTGTTTTATCTGGCTCATTTTAAACTGTTTCATGATGTCTTTTTTAGGAAGAATGCAGACGCCTGCAACGAAGTATAAGATGTGGGCTTGTAAAACACTTTACAGTTGTAAGTTTGCATTCCTATCCCTTTTTGGGTGGTGGTGGTGTGGGGGGTTTAGGTTTTTGGGGGGGTTTACGTTTGTTTTTTATACATTAAAAATAGCGATTTTTAATAAAAAAATGGAAAAAAAATTTGGTGTGTTTTTAGGCTTTTTTTGGTAGTTTTTAGTTTTCTTATTTAATTTAGTTTTCTCATGATCCATCCCCTATGTATGTATATTTGGGGGGGGGGGGGGGGGGGGGGGGGGGTGGGGGGTCATTTCAGAAGAGTGATTTAATGTGAGAAGAAACCTAAATCGTTAAGTTATTTATTAGCGGTTCATATACGATAAAAGTTTTTACTTTTTACATACAAATGTGCATGTTGTATACATAAAAATCCATTATATTAATTTGTTTATATGTTTTTTTAACATTTAACTTTTTCTACATTTGTTAGGTTATGTGTAGGTAATATTCCTATTTCCTACACAAAACTTGCACTTGTGTAGGTTGTATAAAGAAACAAAATTTATCCATATATTTTGTTTTTTGAATTTCAAGATTGATGAATAGACAATGCATCCCAACAGTTTTCTTATATTTAATTTCTTTTTCAGATTGAAACATGAATTATTTATCTCGCATTAATGTGTCTTCTGAAATGAACCTTCATCTATATATGTTTTCTGCGTTTTCCCGGTGTTGAGTCTTTCTTTTGCTTTAGGGTGAAATACAAGAAAAGGCGGTGGCACTGCAGTCAGTAAAGTTAAATGATGTGAGTTATTTCACCTTTTTAATAGTTTCTTAACCACCATAGATTTCAGTTAGCTTTTCTATTTGGCTTAAAATACTAAATCTCTTTTTATGTGATTCAGTGGATGGAAAAGGAAATATTGCGGCTCACTCATCTTCGCGACACGGCAAGTGAAAAAGGGCATAAGAAAGGATATCCTTTTCCAACACCATATATTATTACAATATATATTCTATTTATATAATTGATTGCCGAGTAAAATGGCATTTTTGTCCCCGAGGTTTGGCCAGTTTTGCGACTTTCGTCTAAAGGTTTTGTTTTTCCGCATCTGGATCCGAAAGGCCTGAAAATCTTGCCATTTTTATCCGGCATTCCGGCTCGTTAACTCCATCCATTTTTCGCTGTTAAGTCGGGGGTATTTTAGTCTTTTTTGTTAACTTAAAGGGCAATTTGTTTTTTTGAATAGTTGTACATTATGCTAAATGCTTGTACATAAAGTGAAAAAGACCAAATTGCTCTTTTCAGTTAACAAAAAGACTGAAATACCCCTGACTTAACGAAGAAAAATAGACGGAGTTAACGAGCCGGATGAAAATGGCAAGATTTCATTCAAGCCTTTTGGTTCCAGATGCAAAAAAAAACCTTTGCACGAAAGTTGCAAAACTGGCCAAGCCTCGGGGACCATAATGACATTTTACTCTTGATTGCCTGATAACTCAAAAGTAGATTTTTTTTTGAATTTCTTAACTTACCCCACTTATAAAGAATGTGTGGAGAAACTCCAACTTCTGAAGACGCCCGATGAGCGAGAACGCAGATTAAACAAAATTCCGCAGGTTCATTCTGATCCAAAAATGAATCCAGATTATGAATCAGATGATACCGAGGAGTATTTCAACAAAGAACATGGTTTGTTTGTTTCCCTTTTACTGTTTATCTTCTACACTGTACGTTTTAGATTCCTTTATAATATGGATTTGACACTACAGGAGATCAAATGGAGTCAAAATATTCAGGCAAGAATTTACGCCGATCACGAAAAGATGAAAGACCCGTGAGCCAAACCGCCACAACTAATTTCTCCAAACCAGATGTTGAAGCTGGATCTACAATGCAAATTGAAAAAGACTCATCGGAGAAATCACAACATGAAGTTGATTGTAACGGTTCAACAATCACCAAATTGGATCACCAAACCACCACATTAAGCTCATCTGTATCCGACAGTGCACCAGAAACAATACCTTCGTTTTCTAACGACACAGTGTGGCATTACCGGGATCCAAACGGAAAAGTTCAAGGCCCGTTTTCTCTCGTACTGCTTCAGAGATGGAGTACAAGCGGATACTTCCCGCCAGATATGCAGATATGGGCTACCCATGAAGACAAATCATTACTTTTGACTGATGTACTGAAACCGCATCTTCACAACTATGCGAATACAACTGTCGCCGACAAGGTTGTTAATCAAACCGACTCTTTCAATGCATCAACGGTTGATGTGACTGGTCAATCTTTTGGACAAAGCTGGAGTGCTAATAATAACGATGATAATAATAACTTGAATTATAATCCTCCAAGTGTCGAGTCAACTGTACATCCCGATACCTCAAATATATCTACTCAAGGAACGGTGAAAATCGAAGCTGATATTAAGCATGCACCTACAGCGCCAGCTGTCATTGATTTGCCAGGCCCTACACCAAAAAAGATGCAATCTGAGTTGGATTCAAAAGTATCGGTACAGGATTCAGGGAACAACAACCCGCTTAGCTGTAGTGCTTCAAGTCTAGTAGTTGGTGAGCCCAGACATCCAGTTTCTGGTAATTCGATTCCGGTCAAACGCGAGGAATGGGACTCGGGGATTGTGTTAGAGGTGGCTGGAGATCATGTTGCTACACCAACTTCCAACATAGACCAAAATGTTAATCCATCACATCAGCCTACATGTAACGATTTTACGACGTGGCATGATGGGGAAATGATCGAGTTTAGCACGTTGGCGGAGGAATCGGTTTCAGATCTTTTGGCCGAAGTTGACGCTATGGAGTTGCAATACGGATTGCCATCTCCGACTTCTAGAAGAAACAGTTTTGTCGATGATTTGTTTAACGACTCGTTTGATGAGTTTAGTCCCACCCCTGATCAAGGTACACGAAGTGACGGATTTAGCTCTAGCGGTGATATACAATTGGCATGTCAATCCACCACTACTACTACCACCCTAGATGAACATAGTATTGTCTTTGATTTCATGAAAACATCCAATGGCTTACAACAACACTCGTTTATCAGACCTGAAATGAACGCGCAGACGACTGATGTTTCTCAGAGCATGAGTTTTAAGTGGCCGGAAATGGAACATGTACCACAGAGAATGATCGACATAAATACATCTGCTAAGGCCGAAGGCGACGAGGGGGATATTGAAACAAAAACCGGTGATGTGGACCGACAGGGTGAAATGAAGTCAGGTGAACATGCTAAAGAGATGCAAGCACCGAAGCCGATCGGTATTGGTGCGAAGTTAGTGACGAGAGTTGCTCAGATCAAATGGTTGGAAGGTACAACCAATAACCGGAGAGCAGGCGGTGCTCCCAATAAACATGACAATGCCGAATTTATCCCACCACAGCCACAACCACAACCACCACAGCCGTCATTGCCACCGTTGACTTTAGGGTTGGACCCATATGACCCGTGTGACTTGGGATCCGAAACAACGCGGCAGTATGGTGGTGAGAGAGATAACAGTACTAATAGTCCATGGGACAAACGTCATCAAGTTGAGGAATCAGGGTATAGCAGCAGCAGGAGTTCATGGAACAAGCATTCATCATTGGGCGGCAACGGTAGTGGTGGTGGCGGTGGGGGTTATTCAAGGCCGCCACCAGCCAAAGGGCAGCGCCTGTGTAGATTTTATGAGAGTGGGAGGTGCAAGAAGGGAGCGTCCTGCAAGTATCTGCACCCATCACCATGAAACTGAAGAGGGTGGTTTGTTGATCCCTTTTTTGTATTATCAATTAAATATTATGATATATAAGGCGTGTTAATCAGGTGAAGCAACGTGTTAGTTTAATGTAATTGGTCTAGATTTTTTTTAACGGCAAATTTGACGGACTGACGGACCACTGGAGTATCATCGTGCCATCAGCGGAACCACCCGATCATATTCATCTTCAGTAGGCATACCATAATGCCTATACATCAATTCAGAAGGAAACCCAATAAATATAGGAAAGCCCCCCTTGTGGGAATCGAACCCAGGACCTATTGGTCCTAAAGCCTTATCCTACCTCCAAGATGCTACTAGGCTATAAAGCCATGGGCAAATTGGTCTAGATGCAATTAAGTTAGGAATATTGGATTATAATAACCCTAACTATTCACAGTTGCCCGCTAACAGTCTCAACTTAAAAAATAACTACTGACAATCACAACTATTAACATATTGACCTTCAATTGACCCTGACTAACAGAACCCTTGCACCGTTGGTCTTCGGTCGCCGGAAAAACGTTTTTGGCTAGAAAAAAGGTTCCTAAAGATCCGATCTAAGGTTACAGAGGTTTAGGACGAAAATGTTGAGTTTTCTGGCCAAAATGTTGAGTTTTCCGGCCAAAAAGATTTTTTCCGGTAAAAAGAGTTTTCAAGCGACCTCAATAATTGGAGCTTTTATTAAAATAAGGTTCTTGAAGGTCCGTGATAAGGTTACAAAGAGATTTGGGACGAAAATGTTAAGTTTTCTGGCCAAAAAGGAGTTTTTCAGTCAAAAACGTTTTTTCGGTGAACGGAGACTAACGTCAACGTTAGGGTTCTGTTGGTCAGGGTCCATTGGAGGCCAATATGTTAATAATTGGGACTGCCTGTGGTTATTTTTGAAGTTAGAACTGTTGGCGACCTATGACAAATAGTTGGAATTATTAAAATTCAATACTCCATTAAGTTATTATGATCTACGTGACTACGTTAATGAGTTGAGATAGAAGACAGGGGGGGGGGGGTGTTATTTTACGTGTAAACATGCCACATAAGCATGATTTTTGTTGGCTATAAACTAGACTTAGATTCATTACAGCCAATGAGGTAGTGGTGGAGTGGTTGGGGAATGAGTCATTACACCGAATGACTTGGTGTCACGGCCCTCGTCCCGGTTTGACCTGTTTCAGGAGTCGCGGGACAGAAAATCCCGTGATATTTATTTAACATCGGAAGTTTTCTTCAGGATCTTTTTAAAACTGCAATTTTCCCAATAATTTTATTTCACAACTCGGGATAAAATCCTTGTAATTTACAATCATAAGATTTCACGGAGAAATCTTTTATTTTACAAAATATGTTTCTTTATTTTATATTGAGCCACTTCCTTAAGCTTGTAGTGTTTCACGGCACTTTTCCTTGATCACAACAGATCACCTGAAACATGTTTGAAAAATGTTTTGTCAGCGGGAAATACTGGCGAATCATTCTTTTTATGAAAACGACTCGTTTGTTATAATTTACAGTATTAAGAGTTTTTATATTTGCCCCGTATCTTATATTTAGCTGGTTCAGTTGTCACTCGACCGGATCTATGACTGTGGTCATACCACTATTGGGTCCTGTCACCCAATAGTGACGTATATCACTAATTAGGCTCGCCCACCTAAAGTGATAAAAACAGTAGTAATGTGCACAATACCCCACTTACTGCCAGTAACTTAAGATTAGCAAAGACTTAATCACTGCAAAGTATAACTGGAAAAACATTTAAGGTTTTGTAAAGTAATTTGATAAAAAGAGAATGACTCACATTGCAGATTTATATGAGCAGAGCTTAGCCTACTGATTAGCCTTTTAACCTAGATTAATAACATGCACACGAACTCGGTTAGTAACTAATACAGCATTTACGATAACTCACGAGATAAAAACCTTCACAACGAATGACAAAGTGCGATACTTAAACATCCATCGATTTAATGACGAATGACAAAGCATAAACCCTAATGTGGGCAGCACTTAAACATCCATCAGATAGTTTAATCGATCGGACATTGAATCGTAGCAGCGATCGAGTTAATACCCGGTATCGGAGCAGCGCCTCTCTAATTTATATATGAATTTTCGACTTCAGAGTACTATTCTTTCGTTTTTGAAAGTTTTGATCGACACCAGTGGACTGTGCAAGTGACGGGCTATTTATAGCTGAATTTAGGGCCTTGCGCGGCCCGCGTAACCTATCCTTTATATCTTACGCGGCCCGCGTGGCCGCCCAGTCTACGTATAGGTTTGCATGGTCACAAGTAGGCTAGCCAGGTGGTCACTACGTGGATCCGGAACACTTATCCGGTCAACCTATGTTTGACGCGGCCCGCGTAAGACCATGCTTACTCTTACGCGGCCCGCCTGATAAGCATATTTCTTGTTTTCTTGTTTTTTCATGCACAGTATGGTTTTATGGGTTCGGGATTATACTTACGGGTATTTTTAGGACAATTTTGAGAGTCCTTACATCCTCCCCACCTTATTTAAAATCTCGTCCTCGAGATTTATTGGAATAGGTGAGGGTACTTTCGCTTCATTTCCGATTCCAGTTCCCAAGTGTATTCAGGTCCTCTTTTTGAATCCCACTTGACTTTAACTAGTACCAATCTTTTGTGTTTGAGAAATTTCACCTTTCTGTCTTCTATTTGAAGAGGTTTCTCAACAAATTTTAACTTTTCGTTTACCTCTATATCTTGGAGAGGTACTACCAAGAATTCATCTGATAGGCATTTCTTGAGATTGGATACATGAAATACATCATGTACTCCAGCTAGTTCTTCTGGTAGTTGTAAGCGATATGCAACCGGTCCTATACGTTGGATTACTGAAAATGGTCCTACGTATCGTGGACTTAGCTTTCCTTTCTTACTGAATCGAACTACTCCTTTCCAAGGAGAAACTTTTAATAGTACTTTGTCTCCTACTTGAAATTCCAACGGCTTCCGTCTATTGTCTGCATAACTCTTCTGACAATCTCGAGCCGTCTTCAGTCTTTCCTTGATTTGAGTAATCTTGTCTGTCGTCTCTTGCACTATTTCAGGACCTGACAATTGACTTTCTCCTATTTCTGCCCAACAAACTGGAGTTCTGCACTTTCTTCCATACAGTGCTTCTAATGGGGCAGTTTCAATACTTGAATGATAACTATTGTTATATGAGAATTCAATTAATGGTAAGTGATCGTCCCAATTTCCACCAAAATCTATTACACATGCTCTGAGCATGTCTTCTAGAGTTTGTATCGTCCGTTCACTTTGCCCGTCTGTTTGTGGATGATAGGCAGTACTCAGATTTAGTCGAGTTCCCATTGCTTCTTGGAAACTTGTCCAAAAATGGGAAGTGAAACGGCTGTCCCTATCTGATACAATGGAGAGTGGAACTCCATGTAATGATACTACTTCATCTACATACAACTTTGCCAACTTTTCCATGCTAAAGGTTTCTTTCATAGGTAGAAAGTGAGCTGATTTAGTTAATCGATCCCCAATTACCCAAATTGCATCATTACCTTTTCTGGTTTTAGGCAACTTAGTACCAAAATCCATTGTTATGAGTTCCCATTTCCATACATGCATTTCTAGTTGTTGTAGTAGACCTGAAGGTTTCTGATGTTCGGCTTTTACTTGTGAACAAGTAAGACATTTTGAAACATATCGAGCTATATCCTTTTTCATTCCTATCCACCAAAAGTTATTTCTTAAATCTTGGTACATTTTATTGTTTCCTGGATGCATAGTATACCTAGATTTATGGGCTTCTTATAAAATTTTATTTCTTAATTCTCCCTGTTTAGGTACCCAGATTCTGCTTTTGTGGAATCTTCAAATTCCATCAGCTCCTTGCTCTAATTCTTTTATTCGTCCTTTCATTCCTTCAGCATCATCCTTGATTGCTGTTTCTTGAAAATGTTTTAGTTGTTCCATTAAATCTAACTGTATATTTAACCTAAGAGCACGAACTCGTCGTTGTTTCTCATGGTACTTACGACTTAAAGCATCTGCAACTACATTTGCCTTTCCTTCGTGATACTGAATATCACAGTCGTAGTCACTTAGGATTTCCATCCATCTCCTTTGCCTCATGTTTAACTCTTTTTGCCCAAATATATATCTTAAACTCTTATGATCCGTATAGACAGTAAACTTACTTCCGTACAGATAATGTCTCCAAATTTTAAGGGCAAAAATTATGACGCCTAATTCTAAGTCATGAGTCGTATAGTTTTCTTCGTGCTTTTTCAATTGTCTTGAAGCATATGCAATTACCTTCTTGCGTTGCATTAACACACATCCAAATCCTAATTTTGAAGCATCACAGTAAACTTCAAAATCTTCAGTTCCTTCTGGCAAGGCTAGGATTGGGGCATTTGTTAATTTCTGCTTCAAGATCCTAAAGGCTTCTTCTTGTTTAGGTCCCCAATCAAACTTAACTAATTTACAGGTTAGCTTAGTTAATGGTATAGCTATCTTGGAAAAATCCTTAATAAACCGTCTATAATATCCAGCTAAACCTATAAAACTTATAATTTCCATTGCGGATTGCGGAATCTTCCATTTAGTAATTGCCTCTATCTTAGCAGGATCTACATGAATACCTTCGTGATTCACCATGTGTCCTAAGAATTGCACTTCTTGTAACCAAAATTCACACTTCGAGAATTTGGCGTAAAGCTTTTCTTTTCTTAACAAAGTTAAGAGTGCATGTAAGTGCTGACAATGTTCATCCTGATTTTTAGAATAAATAAGTATATCGTCTATAAAGACAATTACAAATTTATCTAAGTACGGTTTACAGATTCTATTCATCATGTCCATGAATGCTGCAGGTGCATTCGTTAATCCGAAGGGCATGACTGTAAACTCGTAATGACCATACCTAGTTCTGAAAGCAGTTTTAGGTATGTCTTCTTCTTGTACTTTCAACTGATGGTATCCGGAGCGTAAATCTATCTTAGAAAAATATCTAGCTCCTTGAAGTTGATCGAAAAGATCATCAATCCTAGGTAATGGGTATCGATTCTTAATTGTAACCTTATTCAATTCTCTATAATCAATACACATTCTCATCGAACCATCCTTTTTCTTTACAAACAACACCGGTGCTCCCCACGGGGATGAACTAGGTTGTATGAAACCTTTACTTAGTAATTCATCTAATTGCTTTTTCAATTCTAACATTTCTGTGGGTGCTAACCGATAAGGTGCCTTGGCTATCGGTATAGTTCCGGGAATTAGATGAATTCTAAATTCTACCTCCCTATCTGGTGGTAATCCTGGTAACTCTTCTGGGAATACATCTGGGTATTCTGAGACTACAGGAATCTCCTTAAGTTCTTTACCCTTAGTACTAATGGTTACTGAAATCATATATACTATTCCTTGCTTTCGTTCATAACTAGCAACTTTCATTACTGATATGAACTTCATGAGTTTACTTGGTTTATCTCCTGTAATCATAATTACTTCCCCAGTAGGTGCCTGAATTTCTATAGAATTTTTATCACAAAGGATTCGAGCATGGTTGGCTACTAACCAATCCATTCATACCACAACATCGAATCCAGCTAAATTCATTGGCAATAGGTTTGCATGAAATTTATGACCTGAAAGTTCTATATTTTCTTTCTGCAAAACCTTATCTATGTTAATAAAATTCCCATCGGCTGTTTCGACTGTAAAAATCTGCCTAAGGTTGGTCAAAGGTAAATTAAGAGCTTGGCAGAATGAAGTATTTATAAAACTTTGGGTTGCACCAGAGTCAAATAATACTTTTGCATACACGTTGTGAACTAAGAACGTACCCGATATCACATCTGGAATGAGTTCTGCTTCTTGAGTGGTCAGCTGGAATGCTCGAACATTCTTCTTGGTAGCTCCATCGGCCGTCTTGGCTTTGTTGTCTGCTGGTTTGACCAATTTAGGACATTCTGTTTTAAAATGCCCCGCTTCTCCACAGTTAAAGCAGCTTATGGTTTTCTTTCTGCAGTTTTCTTCACGATGTCCTACAGCTTTGCAAAAGTTGCAGGTTATATTGCATCTTCCATAATGTTTTTTTTTTTGCAATTCCTGCAGAACTGAGGAGTTGAGGATTGCCTTGTTCCTCTTTTCTTGAAGTTACTATTATTACCCACACGAAATCCTTGGGTAATTTTCTGAGCCAATTCCTTCTTTCTGTTTTCATCTCTTGTGCGTACTAGTTCGTCAGTTAGGGTATTAGCTAATTCTACCGCATCGTCAATAGTGCGAGCTCTCGCAGCTTTAACGATATTACGGATTTCGCTAATTAATCCCCAAATATAGCGAGAAATGAGTACCGGCTCTGGTGAAGCCAGCGTTGGTACCACTCTAGCATATTCGAAGAATGTCGAAGTATAACCGCGACAATCTACACCCATCATTCTATGATTTAGGAACTTATTTGCCATTTGATCTTTTTCATATTCGGGATAGAATTTTCTTTCTACAAGACTCTTAAATTCTTCCCAGCTCATGGCATAGGCCCTACTTCTTCCTTTGGCTTGAAGTATTGTATTCCACCATTCTAGCGCCCCTTCTTTAAACAAATTTGATGCGTACATGACTTGGTCGTCTTTGGCACATTTACTTATTGTAATTACTGCCTCGGGTTTCTCTAACCAACGCAGTGCTGCAGTTGCTCCTTCATTGCCTGCAAATTCAGCGGGTTTACAAGCAAGAAATTCTTTGTAAGTGCAACCAGGCGTTGCAGCTTTCATTTTCTTAGGGAGTGGAGCTTGCCGTGAATCATTATCATGATTGGTATGATTACCGCCTCCGTTTATACTATTACTGAAGTTATCTTCAGAAATACATTTACTAGGAATGATTTGTTGAGGTTCAACAGGTTTCTGTGCAGCAGCAATTATTGCTGGAATAGCATTGGCTATCCCTTGAGCAACGATATTTTCTATATCATGCCTAGTCATAAATTGATCCTCTGGATGTTGCTCAGATTGATTAACCTCGTTAACTGGTTCATTATTAGCGTTTTCCATCTGATATTTAATACGTATAATTTATTAGTATTTGAATAAATAACAATTATACACAAAACAATCATACCAATTTCACAACACATATAGCCAAAACTATCGATTTCTCGATTCCCATTTTTATATATATTCTGCATCATTACACACCATATCTTACAAAGTTTTATTTGTAGT
The DNA here is from genome assembly GCA_030545235.1 of Helianthus tuberosus. Taxonomy (NCBI): domain Eukaryota; kingdom Viridiplantae; phylum Streptophyta; class Magnoliopsida; order Asterales; family Asteraceae; genus Helianthus; species Helianthus tuberosus. The sequence goes on from JARYGA010032281.1 coordinate 737,105, forward strand.
TATTTCACAAGATTATATTTTAGTATTTATATAACCACATTTTCATAACCCTACTATCTTTCGTCAGTGGGTATTTCAGTAACGACGTTCCCTCTCGTCATATTTCCAGGAGATCTGTTCTCCTACTTCCCTGATCCTATTTCCTGCATCCACCAACTCCTCGCCAAAGTGACGGAGTTCAGCTAAATTCTCATTGCTCATAGGTGGGTTTGGTATAGGTTCCGGGTCAAACTGAGGGAGAAAGGAATAAGGACTGTTGAGCAGATTTTGGAACTGCCAATCATTAGTCCACCACTCGTCCATTCCTAGAGGTTGGGTGTGGATTATAGGTTCTGGAATTGCTGGTTCCAAATTCATTGGAAGTTGAGTTTCAATAGGATGAGTAAAAACATTTTCATTGACAGACTTAATAGTATCACAGCTTGCCAATATAAAATCTAGCTCCTCCTGCAATGTCATTTCCTGGGTTTGCTTAGAGCTTTCTCCAATTTCTACCTTGGTTTGTCTAGAACCTTTTCCAATCTCCATTTCTATTTGCTTAGAATATTCCTCAAACTGTATTTCCATCTGCCTAGAATCTTCCCCGACTTCAATCCCCTTCCCTTTGTCTAAAGGATTTTCTATTTTGGGAATCTTCCTAGTGGCGGGGTTTCTCCTGCGCACACGCCTCCATCCCACGAATCTTCTCCTTTTCTTGGACTTGGGTTTCTCCGGAGGTGGAGCATTGAATTCCATAGGTTCTTCTATATCTGGTATATATCTATTGAAATCTCTGGAAACCTCTATTTTTACCGGATAGAGATTTAAATTCTAAAGGGCTTCAGACAAGTCACTCATGCTGTTTAGCACATATGCAAAATACAAAAATTACTAAGTTAAAATTTTTATACAAAAATTCATAAATATCCTTTAATTATTATTGCATACCGTGGGACTAATTAAATACAAAAACAACTAAAAATTAAAACACACTAGGGTTTACTGTAAACTTATTTATTTACTGGGTAAGGTTTCTGGACTGTAGGTGATAAGGGTGCTAAAACTTGAGTCAGATTATTTAAAGATTTGCATTAACTGCTACAGTGGCTAGCATATAAAGATCTGCCCATTTCTCATCTAACTTGTCTTCCCATGGAGGGTTACTGCCTAATTCTTGGGTTTTCTGATTAACACTCCCTCATTTGGATTTCTTTTGTTTCTCTTGACTTTTCCTAATAATCAAACTTCTTTTATTAGGAGAAAGTGGTTCCTCATATTGTGCCTTACGGTTACGGACAAATATTCCTTCTTCAGGATTTACATAGGGTTTTGAGGAATTTGTTTGGGATGAACTTCCCTTCTCGTTTGATGACCTATCTAATTTAAAATAGATGTTTGAAAGCTTTTGCTTACCCATACTGTACACAAATATTCAAATAATAAAACACATAATCACAAAACGACAAGTAATAACATTAAGTATTTTCTAAATACTTAATTGGCTTAAATCAGTGGCTCTGATACCACCTTTTTCTGTCATGGCCCCTGTCCCGGTTTGACCCGTTTCAGGAGTCGCGGGACAGAAAATCCCATGGTATTTATTTAACAGCGGAAGTTTTCTTCAGGATCTTTTTAAAACTGCAATTTTCCCGATTATTTTATTTCACAACTCGGGATAAAATCCCGGTAATTTACAATCATAAGATTTCACGAAGAAATCTTTTATTTTACAAAACATGTTTCTTTATTTTATATTGAGCCACTTCCTTAAGCTTGTAGTGCTTCACGGCACTTTTCCTTGATTACAACAGATCACCTGAAACATGTTTGAAAAAGGTTTTGTCAGCGGGAAATACTGGTGAATCATTCTTTTTATGAAAACGACTCGTTTGTTATAATTTACAGTATTAAGAGTTTTTATATTTGCCCCGTATCTTATATTTAGCTGGTTCAGTTGTCACTCGACCGGATCTATGACTGTGGTCATACCACTATTGGGTCCTGTCACCCAATAGTGACGTATATCACTAATTAGGCTCGCCCACCTAAAGTGATAAAAGCAGTAGTATTGTGCACAATACCTCACTTACTGCCAGTAACTTAAGATTAGCAAAGACTTAATCACTGCAAAGTATAACTGGAAAAACATTTAAGGTTTTGTAAAGTAATTTGATAAAAAGAGAATGACTCACATTGCAGATTTATATGAGCAGAGCTTAGCCTACTGATTAGCCTTTTAACCTAAATTAATAACATGCACACGAACTCGGTTAGTAACTAATACAGCATTTACGATAACTCACGAGATAAAAACGTCACAACGAATGACAAAGTGCGATACTTAAACATCCATCGATTTAACGACGAATGACAAAGCATAAACCCTAATGTGGGCAGCACTTAAACATCCATCAGATAGTTTAATCGATCGGACATTGAATCGTAGCAGCGATCGAGTTAATACCCGGTATCGGAGCAACGCCTCTCTAATTTATATATGAATTTTCGACTTCAGAGTACTATTCTTTCGTTTTTGAAAGTTTTGATCGACACCAGTGGACTGTGCAAGTGACGGGCTATTTATAGCTGAATTTAGGGCCTTACGCGGCCCGCGTAACCTATCCTTTATATCTTACGCGGCTCGTGTGGCCGCCCAGTCTACGTATATGTTTGCATGGTCACAAGTAGGCTAGCCAGGTGGTCACTACGTGGATCCGGAACACTTATCCGGTCAACCTATGTTTGACGCGGCCCGCGTAAGACCATGCTTACTCTTACGCGGCCCGCCTGATAAGCATATTTCTTGTTTTCTTGGTTTTTCATGCACAGTATGGTTTTATGGGTTCGGGATTATACTTACGGGTATTTTTAGGACAATTTTGAGAGTCCTTACACTTGGTGTTCTTTGTGACCTAGGTTCGACTTCCACTCTCCCCATTCTGGGCATCTAGGTGAAGGGCGAATACGGGTGGCGCCGGTTCGTCTTGGATGGGAAGCGAGATTTTACCGATTATTGCACTGTCGTGCCTTCGGGCGGGTGGAGGTCGGGTTTCCGCGCATCTTGGAGAGCCAAGGGGCTGGCGGCGGTCGAGTAGTAGACCTTGGCCACAACGCCCGGTGTTACGGTGGTTGGCACGTAGTTACGGTGGTTGGCACGTTGTTCCTTGCCGTTAAAAAAAAAGATTCATTACACTTGTCTGTTGATGGTTCAATTTATGTCAATTCATTCTCTACCGTAGACTTGAGTGACACTAATACATTGGTGTTTTTACTGAACATAAATGTGTTAGCATAGTATGTATGACTCGTTTTTATATGTTATATACTAGTTTAAGTACCCGTGTTTACACATGTTACTCAAAGTAAATTATATAATATTTAACAGTGTTGATATAAAATTTAAAACAAAAGGAACATTTATTAAATTATAATGAACTAAAATGAAAGAAATACATAAGTGAACAATGTCAAATACGTAATTTACAAGTCTTAAATAATATTTTGAAATGAAAGAAATACCAATGGCCGATCCCATCTTTATAATGAGATACCAATAGACTCTAATGTAGTCTCTAATCATGTATATACATACTAAGCAAAATATACAATTCTTTTTATGCCCCTTTCGTTATAGACTATTGAAATCATGTCTTTGCTTTCTTCGCAACCTGATTCACATTGTCAAAACATAGGCGTCTTCAAATACGCATGCATTCCATTTTTGTCCTTTTCTAACCGGTCCACGATAACGTTTCAGCTACAACATGTACAAGCCACATTTTAAACAACGTGGTAAAAGAAAAACAAAGTTATATGTGGCAAAAAAAAGTAGCAAGACGGGTTACGCATCATGTTAATACGGGTCGAGTTGGATTGCATTAGACTGACTTAAAACAGCTGTCCATAATTTATAAACACCGAGTCACATACCTTTCCCCGTTGGATTGTTTAAAACATGAAAATGATATTATTCGAAAACGCAATGGTAACTTTATGTCCTTAAAGTACCAGACAACACACTTGATGACAGGGGGTAACTCAAGCTTCAATAATATGACTTAAACACATAACAGCCTAAAAGGTTATTTGGTTAAGGGTTCAAAACCCGCGAGCCATTGTGAGCAGAAAGAACAAGCACAGTAATCAGTCACATCACTGATAACCCACCAACTCTTCTCTCAGCCACAAAAGTGGCGTGTGCAAAAGAGAACACCCTTTTACTCGCAGGTCCGAAGCCTTCAACCCCTAAATGGGTAAGTCCCCTACTGTAGCAGAGGTTCACAAGTCAAAGGTTTCCCCTTTGGGAAGAAGTCTTCTCTATAAATGACAAGCCATGTCATTCATTCCAGACATTCCGATCAGTCTGGATCTTCCTTGATCTCTGATCTTCTTTCTTCTCTCCCGAGAACTTGCTTTATGCATGCTCCTCTTCTTCACTTCAAACAACACAACTTCACTTGCTCTAGCATCCGAGGCTGAATCCCTTTCAGCCAAAGATTTCAAGTGAATAACAACATAACTAGCGAACCTCCTCCTATGTCTAGCAAACGTAGGGGGACCCCACGACATGCGTTAGGAAAACTTCAACCCTTGAAGCCTTTTGCCTAACCATCCTGTTCACTACTCTCGGTCTCGTATTTGTTGTAACTGTGACAACTGTCAAAATTTCAGGTATCCGTACGACTATTAAACCCTGATTAGTGCTTAATGACTGTGATGAATTACAATTAATGACTTGAACTGCTTTCTGATTTCTGCTTTATACCTGCATGTGCATCACATATTTTAAATGACATATCATTATTGCATGAAAGCTTATTTGACTCAAACGATGCACGAAACACAGTTAACACAGTTAACACAGTTATCAGATAAATCAGGAAAATGCTGACAGAACTCAGCATATAGGCAGACAGTGTATTGAGACACAAAATGAGCCAGAAACTAAGTACCACACTAGTATAGTGTGTAGGAAAGTAAGGATCACAAAACTGCCTTCCTAGAGATAGTTTAAGTACCGGAAAGTGCCTAAACTCACCCAAAGTGCTGAATTCAGCAAAATTCAGCATTTAAACAATCTAATATCATTCAGAAATATGGTTAAATGGTCCTGAATGCTTTCCTAAGTGTCGGGAATCAAAAGTGTCACAAAAGGGTACATAAAGCACACTAAACTGCATAGTTTAGCACCTTAACGAACCGGTAACCAACCGAACAACCGGACACTACCCAAAACACCAAATTTACACTAGAAGCACTGTTTTAACATTACCAAGCTAGTTATGGTCCCCGAACATCATAACACCTCCTAAAATATATAGTAACTAAATCTCCTAACTAATACTTACATTTTAACCTTAATGTAACAAGTTTAGTTTAAACCTAGTCTAGACCCCCCCCCCCACCTAGTGGACGGCCCCAACAAGGGCCCCACTCTTGATTTTCTTTCAATTTTATATTGGATTATGTTGGCACTTTGAAGACATAATATACAAGAGTTAAATGTTAAGGTGGATATAAGTATAACATGCAAGATCATCACTTCATACTTACACACATCAAAACACACACAAACTCCTCCCTCCTCCCCTTGGTGCTCTCGACTGACCTCAACCCCACATACCACCTCCATCATTCATCCATTCTCATACAATCCAAGCATATACAAGTGTGTTAGAGGTCACATAAAGGAGCTAGGAGCTTTCGGAAGTTCAAGGACCTTTTTCATTTGCTTTTATCCACTTGTTTTCTTCTCTTGATCATCCCTAGCCTTGTGCTAGTGGTAAGAACCTTGATCTTGCTATTTTACTTCCATTTTAAGTGGATAAAAGAAGAATCATAATTATAATCTTGAAGAACACCAAGAATCACAAGAAGTAAACTTGAACATAAGCATAAAATATGAAGAAATCTTGATGAATATGAGTTGTTATGCTTGATGATTGTTGATTGCTTACGAAAATGATGTTGATCATGATTAAAAACATAATCTAGCAAGAAGAGAGGATGAACATGATAGAAGTAAATGGATCATCCACACAAAGATCATGAACTTGAAAGAATAAAGTTGTTTCTTGTTAAGTAATGATCAAAGTGAGTTGTTAATCATATAGATCTAAAAATTTCATGGATGATTTCTAAAGAAACCAAGTTAAAAATATAAGTTTTACTATATCTTGGTTCTTACATAAACAAACCTTATTTTTGGTGGTTAAACAAGTGTAGAAATACTTGTGTAACAAGAAGAATTCATAAAGAAACATTTTTAGAAAACATGATCATAAGTTGTAAAGATCTATCTTCTGCAAAAATGAAGTTTTTAAAGAATCAATCACACTTGAAAGGATAACAAGACTTCCTAAGAACACTAGTAAGTTACTACAATTTTTTGTGAAATATTTAAGTTCATGAAGAAGTAGTTTATACTTGTTTTTGGCAAAGTTGGTAAGTAAATGTTGTTTATTGTTGATTGTGGATTGATTGTGTTGATTTTTACAAAAGAAAATGATATGCTTGAAAGCATGGAAACCTCCATTTTTAGGGGAAACTATGGCAAAATTTTCTAAAAATTTAAACACTTAGAAAAATATTTCTAAACAAATATTTACAAGTGTATTTTAAACAATAATTTTTTACATAAACTTTGCCATAATTTTTGCTACAAAAATTATAAATATTGGAGGTTGGCTTTTATAAATAAAAGTGACTAAATATGTATTTAGGAAATATATATTTAGGTGATACCATATGTGTGATTATTTGTATATTTTGTGTATTAGTTATATTATTTTAGGACATGAAATAATATAACTCACCAAAATACCAAGAATTACTATCCAAAATATTACCAAATTCCAAGGAATAAATATACAAGTTATACACAAAATATTGGTGAAACCGAACTATGGAATAAGACTTACAAAATATTCCAGAAAATTGGTTCTCAAAGTATATTTTGGTAAATAATATTTTGGACACCAAGAGATGAAAATATGATTTTTACGATTATTACAAGAATATATCATATTTTTGACAAGGGAAAAATATATTATTTTTGGCAAGTATAAATATATATTTTTCTTCGAATTATTAGAAGATGTATTATTTTTGGGAGAACATATACATTTCTTAAACAAACATGAAATACAATAATTTTGGTGAAGGATATATTTTCTCAAATAAATATGAAATATATCATTTTTGGAGAAAAAAATAAGCTTATATATATTTTCCAAGTTAGACTTGAAAATATATTATTTTTGGAACTTATATGACAATACAAATATTTTTTCCAAGTGAAAAATTATAAATAATTTTTCAGAGTAGTATTTCTTAAAAATATATATTTTGGAAATATATATTGGTAAAATTTTATTAAGGATAATATTCCGGAAAAATTGATACGAAATTAAGTATAAGAATACTTAATGAATGGAATAAAAATACGTATTCTCATACGTATAAATACACACCGGAATACGACCCTAATACATGGAAAAAATAAACAAGTATAAGAATACGAATACAAATACCCCCATCATTGGGAAGGATATACAAGTATAAATACTTGGGAAGTATTAAGTTAAAATATATTGTTTTAACAATTATTCCAAAATTTAATAAATATAATCTAAGTTAAAATATTTATTATTTTGACAAATAATTATATAACTTGGAATAATATCGAAGATACGAAGAAACGTAACTCAAAGACATTAATACTAAGTCAAGGCACGACCCGCTCGTCTAATAGATCATAGTACGTTGTAGGTAGTCGTGTTTGTCCGAAGGAGCTTGAGTTACGGTGATTGAAGACGCAAGACTGTGAGTTCATGACCCCCTTTTCTTTTAACTGTTTTCAGTTTTATAACTTCGGGGGTGAAATACATGTTACAATTGTTTACAAACATTTTATATGGTATGGTTAGCTAAGGAAGGGTACTGGTTGATCATGTGAGTGGTGGGTATAACACTTAAGGCCATTAATCCTCGTTGTAGGACCGAGGGACATGAGTGATAGATGTATTTGGGTGTAGCAAGCCCACACCCATGTGGACCAGGGTGGCCCATGAGGTGACTATGTCTTATTCCCGGAGACAAATCTGCTAGGTTTGAGTTTTCCTGCATCACTTCACACATATCAATGGCCTTGCAAACCATTAGTGATCTGTTTTTCCTTGTTGCTTTCATACCAGGGTTTTACTACATACATACATACTTTCAACGATTACAAAGGTTATTTAAACTCACAAACAAACACATGAACTCGCTCAACTTTTGTTGATGTTTTCAAACTACATGTATTTCAGGGAATTAGATGTGGATCTGGCGGGCGTTTGGAAGTTCCAAGTGTGGTTTAAGAATGAAAGATGTCATCCATGGTCTTAGGGTTTGGTCAGTGTGTCTTATCCTGAACGAGACACGTCTTCCAAATCCTTGTTTTACTTAATATCTTTTGTCGAGTCTTTGTGAACTCTTAAACAAGTTGCATGGTTTGTACTCGAAATTGAATTTCCATGTCTTAAAACAATGTTGTTGTAATGTTTCTAAGCTTATTTAATGGATGAACATCTATGGTTTTATCATATAGTTGTTGTTATGATTGAATGCAATGATATTAAGCAAGTTACACATAATCACGCTTCCGCAAAAGACAGGGTGTGACAGTTTGGTATCAGAGCTTCAATTGTAGCGAACTAGGATTCATTCTCGAGTCTAGACTACAATCATTAGGGCTCTCACGGAAATGTTTTCACAACATGTTTTCATTGCATACACGAAACGCCCAGATCCAGGAAAACAAACATTTTTACAAACAAAAAGACACGAAACGCATTTCAAGGGTTATGTTCAGTCTGAGAGACTAGGTGGTTCAGTCTGAGAGACTGGGTGGTTTAGTCTGGGAGACTAGGTGGTTTAGTCTGGGAGACTAGGAGGGATACATGATTACATTGTCATTTATTACATGCTTAATGTTAGTAGTTAATATATGTGCATATGTGGTGATTGTTATGTTACAGATACCATGTCGTCATCTGATAGCGGATTGTCCGATGACCATGATCCTATGGCTGTTGTTTCTGACGATGAGATCGTCCTCGAGCCAGAGATCTTTACTTCCGATACAAAGAGTGACCCGGAGATGATGTTCGACGATGATGACGATTTTCAGCCATTTGCGCTGCCGATTTTGGAGATGATCCACCGCTTGCTAATGGTATCCCGGACGAGGATCCATTTGTTATTCCCATTCCTGTCCACGATCATCTTATCATCGGTCATCCCGATGGTGAGCACATTGTGGCACCGATCCTCGCTCCTGTTCCTTTAGTGGTCATTCCTCCTGAGGATTGGCCATTCGATGATCTTTTTGACGATGATGTTGATCTGTTTATTGATGGTCCCCCTGATGATGCTCATGGCGATGGAGAGCTCGATGAGGACGTTGTTGATGTTCCACTTCTGGGGATTCTTGTTATTGAGATTTCTTCTGACTCTAGCTTACACTCTGTCTCAGATTCTTTCGCGTCTGTGACATCTTTCGCCTTGCAGGCAGTTGGTTTGCGACGTTACGCCACTGATAATGATGATGATACAGCCATGTCATCTGCACCATCCCCTCCACATGACATTGAGCCTAGACTTGAGCTTGATTTTGTCCTTGTTGATCAGCCTGTTGATGCACCCGCTGATCCTGAGCCGATACCTGCACCTGAGCCTTTGCATGATCATGACCCTGTTCCCTTTGGCTTACCTGACATTGCACCTATCATACCAGATCCAGTTCATGCACCCGCTGACCCACCTGTTATTGAGACAGTCACTCCTCCATTTGCACCTGCACCCGCTGATGTTGCTCCTTTTCACCAAGGAGAGTCAGATGTACACCGTGTCGATCTGCCTATTGTCTTCTTGCAGGATATACCCGCACCTCGTCCAGGGGAAGGCACTTCTAGCAGCCTATCCAGGACCCTCATGTTTCAGCAGCTTTTCCCCATATACTTCAGTCTACACCTTTTACTCATTTTACTTCTTCACCACTGGATGAGCCACTCAGATGGTTCCCACCTTACACCATGCCGATTTCTGATCCCTACCATCCCTCGCACTTTACTGGTTATACACAGGATGAGTTTCTCCTATCTTTGCAGCTCCAGTATGAGATCACGAGTCACAGGATTTTAGAGCTTGAGATGATACCGCGTCCTTTGCCATGTCCGTGCCAGCCTACATTTGTTCCTCGTTCATCACCGTCCCCATTTTCACATCCTCCTGCACCGCTTACTCCATTTCCTGAGTTTGACACTTGATTTCTTACTGTTGAGCAGCAGATCAGTTACCTATTGCGTCATGTTTATGATCTTGAGGAGGAGCTTGCGCATGTGTGCAAATTGCTTTTTGTTCCTCCACCACCATCAGCATAGCCGGTTTTTGGTTTTATGTAGGTAGCTACTTTTGATGAGAGCACCGCTATTGAGCTAGTGAAGCCTTTTGGAGACCACTTTTTGATTGTATGACTGTTATAGACTGATAGACATTTTGGACAAGGGTAGTGTGACCCTGTGTTCCCTTTTGATGCGATACTTTTGTAAAACATGTAACAATATTGGTGGTCGATGATTAATGAAAGCTCAATCGTAATGTTCTCATTAAATACGTTGTTAAATTACATGCTTGTGTTATAATTGTGTTGATTACCTGATTGCTTGCTACAATAAATGCTACTACATATACATACTATATACTTATTATATGAATAAGACCTGACCTATACAATCTTCTTTATAGAAGATGGCTCCTCGAAGGAACACTCAGTTGCCCACAACAGAGGCAGAACTGCATGAATGGATTTCACAAGCAATCACACAACATGAGGCCTTACGCTCTGAACACAGCGGAGGTACCTCCAGGAATAACCCACCTCACGGTAATGTTTAAGTCACCTAAGACACATTACGATACATTTGGACATTCCATGTGCGTTTGCTAATGCTTTCTATGAATGATGTTGCTTGTACAGGTTGTACTTACAAGCAGTTCCTTGATTGCAAGCCTCTGAACTTTGACGGCACTAGAGGTGCTGTAGCTTTCGTAAGATGGGCTGAGAAGACCGATTCTATGCTGCGAATGAGCAAGTGTGCGCCAGAGCACCAGGTCATCTACATTTCTGGACTATTCCTAGATGGAGCTCTATCGCGGTGGAACCTCCAAGTTCAGACCCTAGGTGAGGAAGCAGCATATGGTATGACTTGGGATGAGATGAAAGAACCGATGCGCAAGAATCAAGGGCTGAGATTCAGAAGTTGGAAACCGAGTTCTGGAATCTGAAGATGGATGGACCTAAGATCGCTGAGTATGTACAGAGATTCCACGATTTGTCTCGTGTTGTCCCTTACATGGTAGAGCCGGAGTTCAAGCGAATCGAACATTTTATTTGGGGATTGGCACCCCAAATTATGAGCATGGTGACTACTTTGAAGCCTCCAACGATCACTGAAGCCATTGATTTGAGCGTGGCATTGACTGAAGAAGCAATTAGGCTGAACAAGTTTTCAATCTCTGAGGGAAAGAAGAAGGAGACTCATGTCGAGTCGTCTGGAGAGAACAAGAGGAAGTTCTCGAATTTCAAGAAGGGTACCCAAGGAAACAACAGTGGTAACAAGAAAAGGGATGCGAACCCACAAGCCGAGGTTAGGACTGGTACTGCAAGTTCGGAGAACAAGGGGAAAGGATACATGGGCACCTTGCCTATGTATGATGTATGCCAGTTCCATTATGCCGGCCAGTGCAGGGTTAGGAAATGTGAATCCTGTGGAAAGAACGGTCATTCGAAGGAGACGTGCTGGGCTGGTACTGGTCGTGGAAATGGTGGTTAGAGAGGTAGTGGTAATGGAAGTGGAAATCATGGTGGAAACGACAATGGGAATAGGAACAACCAGGGAGGTAATGGAAATCGTGGTGGTTCTGGAAACCAAGCTGGTAGTGGAAACCGTGGAGCAAACAACAATCAGGGCGGTACTGGAAACAAACAAGGTTGCTTTAGCTGTGGTGATATTGGGCATTTCAAGCGGGATTGCCTGAAGAACAATCAAGCCCAAGGAAGAGTCTTCAACATTGGAGCTAGGGAAGCTCGACAGGATCCGAACGTAGTCACTGGTACGTTCCCTATCAACCAACACTTTGCATCTGTGCTATTTGATACTGGTGCCGATTATAGCTTCGTGTCCCTAGAATTTAAGGATATACTTGGGTTAGTTGCCAGTAAGTTAGAAATTCCGTACTCGATAGAACTAGCTAATGGAAAGCTAGTAGAGGCAAATGAAGTGATTAGAGGTTGTGTAATAGAGCTCGGAGAGCATGAGTTTACGCTCGATCTTCTACCAATTGAGTCGGGAAGCTTTGACGTGGTAGTTGGAATGGATTGGTTGTCGAGCAATCGAGCTGAGATCGTATGCCATGAGAAGGTTATCCGCATTCCATTGGCGAATGGAAAGACGATTGTAGTGCATGGAGAGAAACATGATACGCCTCTAAGGATTATCAGTTGTTTGAAGGCCTGAAAGTTTATGCGGAAAGGATGTGTTGCCTTCTTAGCTCACGTTGTTGATAAAGAAGCCAAAGAGCCGAAGCTAGAAGATATCCCTGTAGTGAGGGAGTATCCTGAAGTCTTCCCCGAAGACTTGCCAGGATTGCCGCCGCAACGACAAGTCGAATTCTATATTGATTTGGTTTTAGGCGCCGCGCCTGTAGCCAAAGCACCTTATTGACTTGCGCCTTGCGAAATGCAAGAGCTGTCGACGCAGCTTCAGGAGCTTTTGGATAAGGGATTCATTAGACCAAGCTCCTCGCCTTGGGGAGCTCCAGTTTTATTTGTCAAGAAGGAGGACGGTAGTTTCCGTATGTGCATTGACTACCGAGAGCCGAACAAGTTAACCATTAAGAATCGGTATCCTTTGCCGAGGATTGATGATCTCTTCGATCAACTTCAAGGTTCAAGTTACTATTCCAAGATCGATCCTCGATCAGGCTATCACCAGCTGAGGATTCAAGAAGAGAGTATACCAAAGACTGCCTTCAGAACTCGTTATGGACACTACGAGTTTCTAGTGATGCCGTTTGGTCTGACAAATGCGCCGACAGTATTTATGGATTTAATGAACCGAGTTTGCAAACCATATCTCGATAAATTCGTAATTGTATTTATCGAAAATATTTTGATTTATTCAAGGACGAAAGAAGAGCATGAGCAACACCTTAAAGCCATTTTAGAGCTGCTCAAGAAGGAGAAACTGTATGCTAAGTTCTCGAAGTGTGAGTTCTGGCTGCGTGAAGTACAGTTCCTTGGTCATGTAGTGAATGAAGGTGGAATCCATGTGGATCCCACCAAGATCGAGGCGATTAAGAATTGGGAAACTCCGAAGACGCCGACCGAGATCCATCAGTTTCTAGGCTTAGCAGGATATTATCGCCGATTCATTGAGGATTTTTCTAAAATCGCTCAACCGTTGACATCCCTTACTCAAAAGGACAAGAAGTATGAGTGGGGAGATAAACAAGAAGAAGCTTTTCAGTTGCTAAAGAACAAGCTTTGCGATGCACCTATTTTATCCCTACCCAAAGGCACCGATGACTTCGTGGTATACTGTGACGCCTCGCGTCAGGGATTAGGCTGTGTGCTTATGTAACGACAGAAGGTTATCGCTTCTGCTTCGCGCCAGTTAAAAGTTCACGAGAAGAACTACACCTCGCATGATTTGGAATTAGGCACAATGGTGTTTGCTTTGAAGATTTGGCGGCATTATCTCTATGGTACCCGATGCACGATCTTTACAGATCACAAGAGCCTTCAACACATATTCGATCAGAAAGAGCTTAATATGAGACAGCGACGATGGGTAGAGCTGTTACATGATTATGATTGCGAAATCAAATATCATCCAGGAAAGGCGAATGTGGTGGCAGACGCCTTAAGTTGGAAAGAAGTAGTAGTGCTAAACTCGTCAAGGTTCGAAGGAACGCACGTCACGACCCAGAGTTTACTTGGGAGCGTGAGGACCGCATGAAAGCTAAGTACCCGCATTTATTCCCCAACACCCCTGCAGCTAGTAGTAAACCTTAAAATTTCGGGACAAAATTTTCTTAACAGGGGGAGAATGTGACTACTGTCACAATTTCAGGTATCCGTACGACTATTAAACCCTAATTAGTGCTTAATGACTGTGCTGAGTTACAATTAATGACTTGAACTGCTTTCTGATTTCTGCTTTATACCTGCACATGCATCACATATTTTAAATGACATATCATTATTGCATGAAAGCTTATTTGACTCAAACGATGCACGAAACACAGTTAGCACAGTTATCAGATAAATAAGGAAAATGCTGACAGAACTCAACATATAGGCAGACAGTGTATTGAGACATAGAATGAGCCAGAAACTAAGTACCACACTAGTATAGTGTGTAGGAAAGTAAGGATCACAAAACTGTCTTCCTAGATATAGTTTAAGTGCCGGAAAGTGCCTAAAACTCACCTAAAGTGCTGAATTCAGCAAAATTCAGCAAAAATCAGCATTTAAACAATCTAATATCATGCAGAAATATGGTTAAATGGTCCTGAATGCTTTCCTAAGTGTAGGGAATCAAAAGTGTACAAAAGGGTACATAAAGCACACTAAACTGCATAGTTTAGCACCTTAACAAACCGGTAACCAACCGAACAACCGGACACTACCCGAAACACCAAATTTACACTAGAAGCACTGTTTTAACATTACCAAGCTAGTTATGGTCCCCGAACATCATAACACCTCCTAAAATATATAGTAACTAAATCTCCTAACTAATACTTACATTTTAACCTTAATGTAACAAGTTTAGTTTAAACCTAGTCTAGACCCCCCCCCCACCTAGTGGATGGCCCCAACAAGGGCCCCACTCTTGATTTTCTTTCAATTTTATATTGGATTATGTTGGCACTTTGAAGACATAATATACAAGAGTTAAAATGTTAAGGTGGATATAAGTATAACATGAAAGATCATCACTTCATACTTACACACATCCAAACACACACAAACTCCTCCCTCCTCCCCTTGGTGCTCTCGACTGACCTCAACCCCACATACCACCACCATCATTCATCCATTCTCATACAATCCAAGAATATACAAGTGTGTTAGAGGTCACATATAGGAGCTAGGAGCTTTCGGAAGTTCAAGGACCTTGTTCATTTGCTTTTATCCACTTGTTTTCTTCTCTTGATCATCCCTAGCCTTGTGCTAGTGGTAAGAACCTTGATCTTGCTATTTTACTTCCATTTTAAGTGGTTAAAAGAAGAATTATAATCATAATATTGAAGAACACTAAGAATCACAAGAAGTAAACTTGAACATAAGCATAAAATATGAAGAAATCTTGATGAATATGAGTTGTTATGCTTGATGATTGTTGATTGCTTATGAAAATGATGTTGATCATCATATGATCTTGCTAGCTCATGATTAAAAACATAATCTAGCAAGAAGAGAGGATGAACATGATAGAAGTAAATGGATCATCCACACAAAGATCATGAACTTGAATGAATAAAGTTGTTTCTTGTTAAGTAATGATTAAAGTGAGTTGTTAATCACATAGATCTAAAAATTTCATGGATGATTTCTAAAGAAACCAAGTTAAAAATATAAGTTTTACTAAATCTTGGTTCTTACATAAACAAACCTTATTTTTGGTGGTTAAACAAGTGTAGAAACACTTGTGTAGCAAGAAGAATTCATAAAGAAACATTTTTAGAAAACATGATCATAAGTTTTAAAGATCTATCTTCTTCAAAAATGAAGTTTTTAAAGAATCAATCACACTTTAAAGGATAACAAGACTTACTAAGAACACTAGTAAGTTACTACAAATTTTTGTGAAAAATTTGTCACACCCCGACCGCGTAAAACAACAAATCGCGGCGGAAACATCGGGGCGTGTCGCGACAGAATTAATTGTTTCATAACCATGGCACACAAAGTGTATTTTAATTATTAAACAAGAGTGTTACATTGTTTCAAACAGGAAATTAACGAGTTCAGAACATAATTAAACATAGTCTATCATCTTTTAAAGTCTCTAAGGCACAGGTCCGCCCTAGTATCATGATCAACATCCTATGGAAAAGCACCTGAAAACACATGTGAAAATAGGTACGTCAGCATAAAAATGCCTGTGAGATACATAGGTTTTGTGAAAATAAGATTCATGACTTATGTTTGAGAAAATGTTTAGTCATGAACCTTGTTATTTGCTTTGTCTTGTAAATCATTTGAAAACAATAAGATCAGATGATATGTATAAGTAAATGTCAGGTTAAATAAATAACCATGTAAGAATGTGTTTGTATAAGATAAGTTGTTTGTAAATCAATGTCTTGTGAAAAGCATGTTATTTGTATAAAATGTTCTATGTCTCAAACTGAAATGATTCAAATAACGTTACGCCATGTAATACCATACAAACACTTATATATAGGAAGTACCAGCGGCGTATCCACCATGCTTGTATCATATTACATACGCATCGTTACTTAATCACTTAATCAAACCAAACCAAACAATGTAAGAAGTCTATGTTTAACCAAATTGTCAAATGTATTGAATAATATGTCAAAGTGTTTATGTCAAGATATAAATCATGTCAATTGTCTATGTCAAATATCCATGTCAATGTCTATGTCAAAATATCCATGTCAAATGTCTATGTCAAAATATCCATGTCAAATGTCTATGTCAAAATGTCATGTATGGCAAGTGAAATGTCTCAACTAAACCATATGCACAAAAACAAAGTATTGAAGTAAAACTTAGTTTAAATCAAAGCTATGTTTTGTGTAAATGCATGCAACTATTTAATATGAACATTTATGCGGTATTGTGAATATGCATACATCCAAGCCTGGCGACTGTGGTGATAACCCTTTAAACAAATTAAAGGTCTATCTGTCTTAATGTCAACGAATTCGGTCATTCCTTTCTGTCCCCTTACCCTGGGATGTCCGGAACGGGAGTTGTCAATTCCTATGGTACCACTACCTACTAACGAACGGCGTAGCTAGTGTTAATGGATATATTGTCCCATGTAAACAAACCAAATGTCATAACAAAATGTGAGCATGAGAAAACAATGCACTAAGTATGTAATCAAATGAACATACATAGCGTGAAATGTCATGTAAAACGATGTACTAAGCAATGCACACAATGGGCATACCTAGCATGAAATGTCATGTAAAACGATGTACTAAGTAATGCACACAATGGGCATACCTAGCATGAAATGTCATGTAAAACAATGTACCAAGTAATGCACACAATGGGCACACCTAGCATAAGATGTAATGAAATCATGTACTATAATGTACTAACGAACATAGCATGTATATGATGTGAAAACAGGAAAGCATGAAAGTAACAAGTAGGCACATGTGTTCCACCCCAAAACAGTTTGGAAAACAGTAAAAGAGGGGTCTATGTACTCACTTGAGATTGCTCAGTTGTATAAAGATAACCACCAAGCAATGCAAGAGATCTCGGAATCAAACGGCACCTAGTATAGGTAACTATGTTAATAACCGGACCTTAATCGGATGACTGGGTAGCATTAGGGTTTGTAAACCAAATGAGTGTCGGAACTCACGTGATATGGTTTAACAAAAGCCTACATGCTAAATGAAACTTAACATAATTGTTTACGACCCATTACGACCCGTTTAGGAAGCTTATGCTACTTTAACGCGTCGCGCGCGTGAAACGCGTTCGGACCGCCTAACTAGTCCTATGATAAGTATTATATGCCTAAACATGTTACATAATCAGTTATGTGACAAAGGTTTAGGTTACATATGCTTAATTACCAATTATACATGAAAAGGGTATTCTGGTAATTTACCTAAGGCATATAAACTACCTATCATACAACTACTTAAACGATGTGACCATAGGGTATAACCTCGGAAGGTTATTCCCTACCTACTATGGTCACCTAATGTGTTTGGTCGGATCCTAATGATCGACCAAACTGGGTCGGGTTCGAAGGTATAGGCGATTTATTAGATCGCCTACCCTACGACCCTAGACAACGTGGTAATCAGTAGGCATAGTCCCAAAGGACTATGACCAACGTGATTACACTCACGTTGCGAAGTTCAAACGAACTTCGCATTGACCATTACTGGTCAACGCTGAAAGTCAAACAAAGTTTGACTTTCCGACTCGAAAAGCAGTAAAAAAAAAAAATAAGGAAAAGCACGAAAGAATACTTACGAAGGGTCCAAGATTCAAAGGTTCAAAGGTGTGGGTTTTGTGTTGAGGATGGATGGGTATTTATAGTAAAAGCACTACCGCTAGGATCGTTTCTTGGAAAAGGGGAAAAGATCTAGCCCGTACACTTGTTGCAAGGTTATGGAAGCTTAATTCCATCCTTATCTCATGACTAGATAATTAGGAACATGTGGTTGTGGATTAAACATGTGCAAACAGCCTGTTTAAATACTCTGCATCTGGTCTGGACACCCCATACGCATCGTATGGTATATATACCATACGCATCGTATGGGTGAACTTTGGCAGAATTACAGTTTTGGTCCCTGAACTGTATTTAGGTCATTTTTGACACGTTTAAGGCCCGTTAACCCCATTTCAAAGCTCTAAAATGAAGTTAAAGTATAGGGAACTTAAAACATGCTCAAAAATATCTCGGATGTCGGTTCGTTTAGCCGTACGAACGCGATGTTCGCTTAACTACGACGGAATGCGCATAAGCGCGAAAAACGAACCAAACGACGAAACGAATGGATTTTTCTTATGGCGAACACTAAAATAAAATGTAGTCATGCTTACATAAATTTTTGGATGTCCAGATGTATTCAGAACGTAAGTTATGCGCGAAAATGCAAACTTGTGCACTTTTTGACACTTTTAGTCCCTGAATGTTCCAAAAGTTTATTTTAGCACACCAAACCCCTCAAAGCCTATTTCTAAGCTATGTAAAGGATATTTAAGGTGTGTTTAACTTATGGTCATGTTCCGGAATGTTCGTTACAGTTCAAATTGACATACTTTCGCAGTTTGTCATATTTAGTCCCTGTAAGCGAATTAACTTGTTTTTGACATACCAAAGCCTTCAAAACTTATTTCTAAGTTATGTAAAGGTTATTTAAGGTATGTTGAGTATATGTTGATGTTCCAGAGTATTTCTCGCATTAAACTGATTACGTTTACGCACTAGTTTGCGTATAACTCTCCAGAAAGCGATGTAGAGTTTGAAATTACATAAAAGTCAAAACATGAAAAATGTATAACACAATCAAACAAACATTGGGATCAAATAACATTGTTTTATTGATAACAGAACTGTTCATAGTGATTACAAGCACAGTTGTTACAGTCTCCCCTACTTGTGGAAATTTCGTCCCGAAATTTATTTAGAGGAAACTCGTGGAAAAAGATGTGGATATTTCGCCTTCATTTGATCTTCGCGTTCCCAAGTAAACTCGGGTCCACGTTTAGCTTCCCAGCGAACTTTGACCAAAGGAATGCGCTTGCGTTTAAGCCACTTGACTTCACGTTCCATGATTTCCACTGGTTTCTCAACAAATTTCAGTGTTTTGCCAACACGAATTTCGTCAAGTGGTATGGAGAAGTTCTCATCAGCTGTACACTTCTTGAGATTGGACACGTGACAAGTTGGATGAACATTTCCCAGTTCAGGAGGTAACTCAAGTCTGTAGGCTACCTTTCCGATTCTTTCGACGATCTTGAATGGTCCAACGTATCTAGGTGCAAGTTTTCCTTTCTTTCCAAATCTGATCACACCTTTCCAAGGTGAGACCTTAAGTAATACTCGATCACCGACTTGAAATTCAAAGGCTTTGCGTTTTGGGTCCGCGTAAATCTTCTGACGGTTTCTAGCTGCCTGAAGGTTATCACGAACTTTCTTGACCTTGTCAGTTGTCTCTAAAATGAGGGCAGGTCCAGTAAGTTGAGCCTCGCCAATCTCATTCCAGCAGACTGGTGAACGACATTTTCGACCATAGAGAGCTTCGAAAGGAGCCATTCCGATGCTAGTGTGATAACTGTTGTTGTAGGAGAATTCAATCAATTTAAGATGTGAATCCCAGCTACCACCAAAATCGATCACACAAGCTCTTAGCATATCCTCCAGAGTCTGGATTGTTCTCTCAGATTGACCATCCGTTTGCGGATGATAAGCTGTGCTCAGATTAAGTTGGGTCCCCATAGCAGATTGCATGGTTCTCCAAAAGTGAGAAGTGAAACGAGCATCTCTGTCAGAAATGATGTTCAACGGAACACCATGTCGAGCTACAATTTCATCCACATAGATTTGAGCAAGTCTGTCAGTAGGAAAATCCTCGCGGATTGGCAAGAAATGCGCTGACTTTGTAAGACGATCAACGACTACCCAGATGGCATCATGACCTTTCTTTGTGCGCGGGAGTTTAGTAATGAGATCCATAGTAATGTTTTCCCATTTCCAAACTGGGATCTCTGGTTGCTCCAATAAACCCGAAGGACGCTGATGTTCAGCCTTAACCTTTAGACAAGTAAGGCATTTGGATACGTATAAGGCAATGTCTTTCTTCATACCAGGCCACCAATAGTGAATACGAAGATCCTTATACATCTTATCTGAGCCCGGATGAATAGAATAACGAGACTTATGGGCTTCATCCATAAGCAAGGTACGAAGATCATCCTGGCTTGGGACCCACAAACGGTCCATGAAGTAATATGACCCATTGTCCTTCAGTTCAAGAGCAGGCGTTATGTGGTAAGGAAATTCCTTATCCATCAAACCTTGTGAAACACAAGTTTGTTGAGCTTGAGCAATGCGTGCTTGAATATCGGATCGAGCTTGAATAACAGACTGAATACGTACACAATGAAGTTTAGTACGTTCCTTACGACTCAATGCATCTGCTACGACATTCGCCTTACCAGGATGGTAGCGAATTTCGTAGTCATAGTCGTTTAAAAGCTCAACCCAACGTCGCTGTCTCATGTTGAGTTCTTTCTGGTTGAAGATATGCTGAAGACTTTTGTGGTCAGTGAAAACCACACATTTTGTACCGTACAAATAGTGTCTCCAGATCTTTAGAGCAAAGACGACTGCACCCAACTCAAGATCATGAGTGGTGTAGTTCTTCTCATGTATCTTCAACTGCCTCGATGCATAGGCTATGACTTTGTTCCTTTGCATTAGAACACAGCCAAGACCCAATTTAGATGCATCACAATACACAACAAAATCATCATCACCCTCAGGCAATGATAGAACAGGCGCATCGCAAAGCTTCTGCTTCAGGTGTTGAAAAGCTTCCTCTTGTTTGAATCCCCAATAAAAGGGCATTTTCTTCTGAGTTAGAGCAGTTAGAGGAACTGCAATCTTAGAGAAGTTTTCAATGAAGCGGCGATAATAACCCGCTAGACCAAGAAATGAACGAACTTCAGTAGGAGTAGAAGGTGTATCCCAATCCTTAATCGCACTGATTTTAGAGGGATCTACATGAACACCTTGTTCGTTGATAATGTGTCCCAAAAATTGAACTTCTTTAAGCCAAAATTCGCACTTGGAGAATTTGGCGAAAAGTTGCTCTTTCTTCAGGAGTTCCAGAGTAAGACGAAGATGCTGCTCGTGATCAGCTCGCGTCTTAGAGTAAATCAAGATGTCATCGATAAAAACAATGACGAACTGATCCAAATAAGGTTTGCAGACCCTATTCATTAAGTCCATGAAAACAGCAGGAGCATTAGTCAAACCGAATGGCATGACTGTGAACTCGTAATGTCCATAACGAGTACGGAATGCTGTCTTCGGAATGTCTTCTTCTTGCACCCGAAGTTGATGATATCCAGATCGCAGATCAATCTTCGAAAAATAAGAAGCACCTTGTAACTGATCAAAGAGGTCGTCGATGCGAGGTAGAGGATATCGATTCTTGATGGTAAGCTTGTTAAGCTCACGATAATCGATACACATCCTAAAGGATCCATCCTTCTTCTTGACAAAAAGAACGGGAGCACCCCATGGTGAAAAACTAGGACGTATAAAACCTTTGTCAGAGAGCTCCTGAAGCTGTTTAGACAACTCTTGCATCTCCGACGGTGCAAGACGATATGGAGCTCTGGCAATGGGGTTTGCACCAGGTACGAGATCAATGCGGAACTCGACTTGGCGTGCTGGAGGTAGACCAGGTAAATCTTCAGGGAACACTTCAGAATAATCCCGAACGACAGGAATATCTGAAATAGACTTACCCTTGCCTTTATCTTCTGTAACATGTGCTAAGAAAGCCACATAGTTCTTCTGCAGATACTTCCGAGCTTTAAAACAAGACATGAGTCTGAGACCACCGATAGGCTTCTCACCTTGAACCTGCAGGATCTCGCCTGTCGAAAGTGGCACACGAACAATCTTCTTAGAACAAACTATTTCTGCGTGATGCTTGGATAACCAATCCATTCCCACAATAACGTCGAAGCTTCCAAGTTGCATAGGCGCGAGGTCAATAGGAAAAAGATGGTCGTTAAGATTCAACTGGCAGTTGTGAAGAACAGAATCAAGAATAATGGGTTCACCACTAGCAACCTCTACTGTCAAAGATTTGCCTAGTTTCGTTCTAGACACGTGAAGCATTTGCTCAAAAGACAAAGACACGAAACTCTTATCGGCACCAGAATCGAAAAGAACAGATGCAGGCTGATTATTAATAAAGAACGTACCGTTCACCACATTATCGTCAGCCTGTGCCTCTTGGGCATTCATGTTAAAAACTCGGCCTCGAGCCGGAGCCGGATTCTGGTTCTGGTTCTGGTTCTGGTTCTGGTTGGCTAGCCTTGGGCACCGGTTTCTATAGTGGGTCAGATCCCCACAATTATAACAAGCACCTGGTGGGTATTGTGGTCTTGCAACTTGACCCTGTTGCGGTGCAGGAGGCTGAGCAACTTGTTGAGCCGGGTTCTGAACCGCGGGATTCTGAGCAGATCGACAAACATTGGCGAGATGGCCTGATTTCCCACAGTTAGTACAGAAACGGCATGGAAGTTGCGGCTGGTGGTGACTGTTGCATCTATTGCACAAAGGTGCATTCCCTGTATAGGGTTTCTTTGCTGGAAACTGTGCGGGTTGGTTGGGAGCTGCCTGATTAGCTTGGGCAGTGATAGCAAAATTTTGAGAAGCCTTACGCTTCTTTGACCTCTTCGAAGAACCAGAGTTCTTTCCATTCAAGTTTTGACCTTTCTTGCTATCTTCGTTGTCAGCCGACTGCTTCTTGCCCTTGTCACCCTTCCGGTGTAACTTGTTCTTCCGGATCTGCGACTCAGTCAATGTCGCAGATAACTCGATCGCCTGACGAAGTGTGGCAGGTTCACTACCAGTCAGAATGTCTTGTACCGAGTCAGGTAGACCATCGATGTATCTCTCGATAGCCTTGTCGAGTGGGGTAACCATTGTTGGGCAAAGCAGACTCAATTCTTCAAACCGATCAGTATAAGCCCTGTGCTCACCACTATCTTGCTTCAAAACATCAAACTCCTTCTCCAACGCTCGCTGTTCATGGCGAGGACAGAATTCCCTCATCATAAGGGCTCTAAGTTCAGCCCATGTCTGTGCGAGAGCAACTTCTGCACCCTGGTCTCTCATAACTCCGTTCCACCATGTCAAAGCCCTCTTCTGAAATACGCTCGAGGAGAACTCGACCTTGCGATTATCCGGACACTGCACATGGCGAAAAGTATTCTCTATGCTCTCGAACCACTGAAGAAGCCCAGTCGCTCCCTCAGAACCACTAAACTTGAGTGGTTTAGCCTGGTTAAAATCCTTGTATTTGCATGGAACATTGTTGTTGTTGTTGGCCTGGTTCCATTGAGCAAAGAGATTTGGAAACTGAGCAGCCATCTGCTGTGCAATAATTTCTGCCAGCTCGGTAGTTGCTATCTGATTTTCGCGTCGAGGAGGCATTCTAAAAAGAGGAAAACATGTAAGGAAACGAGTGAGATGATTGGATGAAAAGAATGAGATGATAAAAACAAGAATTGCAAACAGCATAGATGGTGGTCATTCGTCCGTATCACAAAGCAAACAAACGACACACAGTGACTAATCAAAGTAAATGGGTCAAAAATAATGTATAATGAAGACATGCTCGCCTATAAGTGAACACTCATCCCAGGAATTCCCAGGTAAGCACAACTGGTCTCTGCGTCTGGTTGAGATGTATACGAAGTGCTTGCCTAGACAGAAAACCCAGAATACAGGCATTCACCCTTCCAGTTTGCACATGTTCACATTATTTAAAACCCAAAACGTTTGACGGGATTTTTGAAATTTAGAAGGCACAAGGCCAAAAACCAAACTTGAAAAGGGTTCAAAACCCTAAAACAGAGGGTTCAAAACCTTACAATTGAGGGTTCAAAACCTTGTAAAAATTTATTCAAAAACAGATGATTGTTTTTCAAAAATCGTTTCGGAAAATTTTGGTTCCTTGTTTTGTTAATCACCTAAGGATAGGTGATGTACATGTTTTAAGATCTAAACACAAGATAACTTGTGTTAGGTTCCTAGAAAAGTTATAGTCTAGGTCAAAGCATTACTAATAACCTAATTCCCTATAACCATTGGCTCTGATACCAACTCTTCTGTCACACCCCGACCGCGTAAAACAACAAATCGCGGCGGAAACATCGGGGCGTGTCGCGACAGAATTAATTGTTTCATAACCATGGCACACAAAGTGTATTTTAATTATTAAACAAGAGTGTTACATTGTTTCAAACAGGAAATTAACGAGTTCAGAACATAATTAAACATAGTCTATCATCTTTTAAAGTCTCTAAGGCACAGGTCCGCCCTAGTATCATGATCAACATCCTATGGAAAAGCACCTGAAAACACATGTGAAAATAGGTACGTCAGCATAAAAATGCCTGTGAGATACATAGGTTTTGTGAAAATAAGATTCATGACTTATGTTTGAGAAAATGTTTAGTCATGAACCTTGTTATTTGCTTTGTCTTGTAAATCATTTGAAAACAATAAGATCAGATGATATGTATAAGTAAATGTCAGGTTAAATAAATAACCATGTAAGAATGTGTTTGTATAAGATAAGTTGTTTGTAAATCAATGTCTTGTGAAAAGCATGTTATTTGTATAAAATGTTCTATGTCTCAAACTGAAATGATTCAAATAACGTTACGCCATGTAATACCATACAAACACTTATATATAGGAAGTACCAGCGGCGTATCCACCATGCTTGTATCATATTACACACGCATCGTTACTTAATCACTTAATCAAACCAAACCAAACAATGTAAGAAGTCTATGTTTAACCAAATTGTCAAATGTATTGAATAATATGTCAAAGTGTTTATGTCAAGATATAAATCATGTCAATTGTCTATGTCAAATATCCATGTCAATGTCTATGTCAAAATATCCATGTCAAATGTCTATGTCAAAATATCCATGTCAAATGTCTATGTCAAAATGTCATGTATGGCAAGTGAAATGTCTCAACTAAACCATATGCACAAAAACAAAGTATTGAAGTAAAACTTAGTTTAAATCAAAGCTATGTTTTGTGTAAATGCATGCAACTATTTAATATGAACATTTATGCGGTATTGTGAATATGCATACATCCAAGCCTGGCGACTGTGGTGATAACCCTTTAAACAAATTAAAGGTCTATCTGTCTTAATGTCAACGAATTCGGTCATTCCTTTCTGTCCCCTTACCCTGGGATGTCCGGAACGGGAGTTGTCAATTCCTATGGTACCACTACCTACTAACGAACGGCGTAGCTAGTGTTAATGGATATATTGTCCCATGTAAACAAACCAAATGTCATAACAAAATGTGAGCATGAGAAAACAATGCACTAAGTATGTAATCAAATGAACATACATAGCGTGAAATGTCATGTAAAACGATGTACTAAGCAATGCACACAATGGGCATACCTAGCATGAAATGTCATGTAAAACGATGTACTAAGTAATGCACACAATGGGCATACCTAGCATGAAATGTCATGTAAAACAATGTACCAAGTAATGCACACAATGGGCACACCTAGCATAAGATGTAATGAAATCATGTACTATAATGTACTAACGAACATAGCATGTATATGATGTGAAAACAGGAAAGCATGAAAGTAACAAGTAGGCACATGTGTTCCACCCCAAAACAGTTTGGAAAACAGTAAAAGAGGGGTCTATGTACTCACTTGAGATTGCTCAGTTGTATAAAGATAACCACCAAGCAATGCAAGAGATCTCGGAATCAAACGGCACCTAGTATAGGTAACTATGTTAATAACCGGACCTTAATCGGATGACTGGGTAGCATTAGGGTTTGTAAACCAAATGAGTGTCGGAACTCACGTGATATGGTTTAACAAAAGCCTACATGCTAAATGAAACTTAACATAATTGTTTACGACCCATTACGACCCGTTTAGGAAGCTTATGCTACTTTAACGCGTCGCGCGCGTGAAACGCGTTCGGACCGCCTAACTAGTCCTATGATAAGTATTATATGCCTAAACATGTTACATAATCAGTTATGTGACAAAGGTTTAGGTTACATATGCTTAATTACCAATTATACATGAAAAGGGTATTCTGGTAATTTACCTAAGGCATATAAACTACCTATCATACAACTACTTAAACGATGTGACCATAGGGTATAACCTCGGAAGGTTATTCCCTACCTACTATGGTCACCTAATGTGTTTGGTCGGATCCTAATGATCGACCAAACTGGGTCGGGTTCGAAGGTATAGGCGATTTATTAGATCGCCTACCCTACGACCCTAGACAACGTGGTAATCAGTAGGCATAGTCCCAAAGGACTATGACCAACGTGATTACACTCACGTTGCGAAGTTCAAACGAACTTCGCATTGACCATTACTGGTCAACGCTGAAAGTCAAACAAAGTTTGACTTTCCGACTCGAAAAGCAGTAAAAAAAAAAATAAGGAAAAGCACGAAAGAATACTTACGAAGGGTCCAAGATTCAAAGGTTCAAAGGTGTGGGTTTTGTGTTGAGGATGGATGGGTATTTATAGTAAAAGCACTACCGCTAGGATCGTTTCTTGGAAAAGGGGAAAAGATCTAGCCCGTACACTTGTTGCAAGGTTATGGAAGCTTAATTCCATCCTTATCTCATGACTAGATAATTAGGAACATGTGGTTGTGGATTAAACATGTGCAAACAGCCTGTTTAAATACTCTGCATCTGGTCTGGACACCCCATACGCATCGTATGGTATATATACCATACGCATCGTATGGGTGAACTTTGGCAGAATTACAGTTTTGGTCCCTGAACTGTATTTAGGTCATTTTTGACACGTTTAAGGCCCGTTAACCCCATTTCAAAGCTCTAAAATGAAGTTAAAGTATAGGGAACTTAAAACATGCTCAAAAATATCTCGGATGTCGGTTCGTTTAGCCGTACGAACGCGATGTTCGCTTAACTACGACGGAATGCGCATAAGCGCGAAAAACGAACCAAACGACGAAACGAATGGATTTTTCTTATGGCGAACACTAAAATAAAATGTAGTCATGCTTACATAAATTTTTGGATGTCCAGATGTATTCAGAACGTAAGTTATGCGCGAAAATGCAAACTTGTGCACTTTTTGACACTTTTAGTCCCTGAATGTTCCAAAAGTTTATTTTAGCACACCAAACCCCTCAAAGCCTATTTCTAAGCTATGTAAAGGATATTTAAGGTGTGTTTAACTTATGGTCATGTTCCGGAATGTTCGTTACAGTTCAAATTGACATACTTTCGCAGTTTGTCATATTTAGTCCCTGTAAGCGAATTAACTTGTTTTTGACATACCAAAGCCTTCAAAACTTATTTCTAAGTTATGTAAAGGTTATTTAAGGTATGTTGAGTATATGTTGATGTTCCAGAGTATTTCTCGCATTAAACTGATTACGTTTACGCACTAGTTTGCGTATAACTCTCCAGAAAGCGATGTAGAGTTTGAAATTACATAAAAGTCAAAACATGAAAAATGTATAACACAATCAAACAAACATTGGGATCAAATAACATTGTTTTATTGATAACAGAACTGTTCATAGTGATTACAAGCACAGTTGTTACAATATTAAAGTTCATGAAGAAGTAGTTTATACTTGTTTTTGGCAAAGTTGGCAAGTAAAGGTTGTTTATTGTTGATTGTGGATTGATTGTGTTGATTTTTACAAAAGAAAATTGTTGGTGCACTGAATGTCTGCTGACTACGTCTTAATCAAGTCTTAGGTCTAGATAGGTTAGATTGGAGTTTGGAATTGAAAAAGTGGATTAATGTTGTAATTCCGCTCAAAATGACATTTGTGCCATTTCAAGCGAAATCAGGACTTGTGTCAAACTTGAGATTCCGCTCGAGATCTATGGATCACTTAGAGCGGAATCAGGAGCACTATAAATAGGTGATGGTTGTTGTCATTTGTAACAGTTGGAGCGTGACGTGCTGTCGTAGGTACACGCAAATTTAATCCAAATTACAACTAGTAGATAGCAGTAAATTGGTATCGAACACAGGGAGTTTGTGGAAAGTATGTCGATTATGTAGCTTTGCACTTAAACTAAGATTAAACTAAAATTGCAGAAATTAAAATTCAAGAGTTGATTGTTTTGATTTTAAGAACTAATATTAACTAATTAAATTGCAAATCAAAAGTTGGTTGTAAAACAGATTAGGAGAAAACAATGACCATCTTAGGATTCAGTTTCTTTAAACAATTGTGTGAAATTCCAACTAGAAAGAGTTACATAGACATAACTCGTGCATAAATAATCGAAGTGATAAAAGGGAACAAAGTACTCGGATTTATAAACGCGAGGTTGTTTCCCGATGATCAATTAATCAATAACCAACCCTAACCCTTCCCGTGATATCTCGATTGCCAACGACACCAAGAACGTACGATTGAGACTAGAAATTGCACTATCGATTAACAAGCTACAAACAATTATGCATACACCATGATATTCAAGCAACGCAAGTTATCATTCTAGAAATTCAGAAATAAACACACAAAAGTTCAAGAGAAACCTTCACCTAAGATGATCACCGAAAGTTTTAGCCACACATAGCTTGGTGAATCATCATAACAATCAATTCAATGTTCATACAAAGCGAAATCACAAACCGAATGTTAGGAATTGTTCCAAACCAAGCCAAGATAGCCAAAATCGCCCCTAGTGTCTCCCAAAAACGTCCAATGATGAGAATACTTGAAAAGACATCATAAAACTGACTTAATGATGGCAGTTACGGTTTTCGCGTCATGTCCACCGTAAATTACGGTATCACCGTAATTTACGGTGATCTTCAAATTGTTACGGTGGAGACAGTCTGAGTTACGGTGAGCTCCAGGCCAAAATCAGGTCCACCTCTTTTCTTTGTTCACGTGATACCTCTGCCAACAATAAAACCCTCAAGTCTGCCGTTATGATGAATTATTGTTATCGGCCCAATCCAATATTAACATGTGCAGCCCAATCAACAGTCCCCTCGATTTAGTGAATGCCCCAAAACAAAGAATATTAATGATAAAGATGTTGACTTCATGTGATGGCCTAAAGCCACGTGATGTTGATGACACTTTGATATGATTATGTTGAGATGATGTGTGCGGCTCCCCAAAGACCAAAACCCTTCACGTGCACCTCCCAATAACAGCCACCAACTCTGCTGTCCACGGTCCATGTAGTCCATCAAGTCGGCCCATGTTTGTTTTGTTATTCCCAAGGTTTGCGGCCCACTATCCTTCCTTGCATGTGCTATCCCACAAAAGTCCACCTCTAAAATCTGCCGTGATTATCCTCTCTCCAATATAATGATGATGTGATTATTATATCATATTTACAATGGATGTGATGCTAGTTTCACGTGATGATAGATGATTTGATATATCCTTCATGAAAAGTCAAGCCCACATGATCATATGCCCCATGTCGGTTGTATGTGTGTGTGTTAAATTTGTTTCCTTTTTAAACCCTTAAACAAAACAACACATGCCTGCCACTTTCTATGTTCACATGTATCTTTATTGCCTCCCTCAAAGTCTGCGTGACTTTTGATGATGATTTGGTTGACCATGTTGACTATGGAAGTGATCCAACTCACATGTTGATGTCGGCCCAATAAAACAAATCCAAAGTCCCACTAGCATGTGATGATATTATTGACCTCTTTGGTTGTCTTTCTTCACATGTATCTTTATTGCCTCCCTCAAAGTCTGCGTGACTTTTGATGATGATTTGGTTGACCATGTTGACTATGGAAGTGATCCAACTCACATGTTGATGTCGGCCCAATAAAACAAATCCAAAGTCCCACTAGCATGTGATGATATTATTGACCTCTTTGGTTGTCTTTCTTCAAACCGTAACCTACGCGTTCCAATTTAACCGAATTAAGCGATTTACCTGTAAAACACACGAACACTCGTAGTTATCACATTCACGATACATAACCGTGTAAAATATGGGATATGCACGTATTTAGCTCATTTAAGGGTTGTCCTACAGACCACCCGTCACATCCCCACACTTACCCGTTGCTTGTCCCAAGCAACCCATTCAAAAACTATTTCAAAACCACAAGCGATCAAGATGCAAACCAAGCTAAAATGTATCGTCATTTTACTAACCTTCAATCATACCACAAGACACACCCCTCACAAAAACTCTCGGTGACAAGAAATATTAGGACATAATGATAAACCACTCAATGCATGTGTGTGTTTGTGCGACAATAAGCTTGTATAAAAATCAAGTCTCCTCCTATTGAGTATTTAGCATGCTTATGAATCAAAAGGACTTACGGGTTGTAACGGGGCTAGGTGCAAAGGTAGGAAAATGGTGGAATATATATGCGAGAGCTAATTGATTTGACCCGATTTTTATTTCTACCACTAAACAAAGCAACCATCAAATATATACACAACTTCTTCAACATTCTCAACTACTATTGCAACTAAATACCTTTTTTTTTCTCTTTCTCTTTTTTTTTTCTTTTTTTTTTCAATTTTTTTTTCATTTTTTTTTCATTTTTTTTCATAACACATCAAACTCAACAATATATACAAGAACATCAATACTATAAACTAAATCTCCTAAACCGGGTCATCTCAAAAGGTAAAGTTTTGTAGGAAGTAGGTTTGGGTTACAATCGAATGGTCTAATGCTCAACATGGCTTTCTAAGGACCAAACCCCCACCCCTCACAATACCAAGCTCATATATGTAAAGTATGAGGTCCAACCCACCAATCCCGCACTCTCACACATCTAGACGAGGCTTCCTAAAAGTCCCCCTATCATTTTCAAAAGCATGCTAATTCTAGGATTTAACAAGTATTCACACACAAGTTCTATTAACACACAACGCACACCGCCACTCAAACAATGAAATATCAATAACAATCATGTGTGGCTCAAATCCTCACCAAGAAAAGACTAGGAATGGGTGTCGGTGTGTCCAATGGCACAATATCAAGTTTTCAAATTTTAACAATTTCCGCTCGGATTTACAAAATTTTTAAAACTCTCAAAAATTTCCCCCATCCCCACACTTGGGATACATTGTCCCAATGTATGGCTTTGAGGGAAGGATCGCTTTTAACCAACAACATTAGCTTTCGCTAATACTCTCAAACCCCAAATTCCTTTTTGGAATTTTTTTTCTTTTTTCTCTATTCTTAAAAACATCAACACCACCAACTAGAACAACCCAACACAAAACATCAAACTAATACACCCCAAACCTCCCAACCATAAACAAAAGCAAACAACTAACTACCAATATTTCAAAGCTAAAGAACACAACAAGACTAAGGAAAAAGTACATTGACCTGGTGAAGTTTTCCACAACAGATGTTGTAAATGATCCAATTTCCTATCACCACCTTCACACAAATATCCGCACATCTTCCCCACACTTGAGTGTTGCCATGGCCCTGAAACATAGAAAACTAAAGAAATAACAAGATCAGTGAAAAACCTCGGGTTGCCTCCCGAGCAGCGCTAAGTTTTCAGGTCTTCAGCCAGACCGTGCCACCCCCATTTAAGGTGGCTCAAAGAAGCGGTTCCTGCTATCTCCATCACTTCCTCGTGCCATTGAGCAAAATGCATCCGTCTCATTTTGACTCGGTGGGTAATCAAATACACTCCTGCTTGAACCCATATGTGTTTCTTCACGGTCCGGTGGGTGTTTTTTTCTCATTCTTTGAAACACATTTTTCATACAATCACTAGACTCACCACCCTTCCTCTCAATGGACTCATAACTAATCACTCTAGTTTGAACATCAAAGTACAACTTACGGTTCTTTTCGGTCATGGTAATAATCTCGTCTCTACAATTAATTTGAGCATTTGCTGTGTATAGAAACGGTCGACCTAAGATTACCCTTTGTTGTGATGCCATGTTGGTAGAAGCATAGTCCAAAACTAGAAAATCCACCGGGTATTCAAACTCCCCCAACTGAATCTTAACATTCCTAACCATTCCATGTGGACGCCTCCAACTTCCATCCGCCAAGCTCACCATGGTGTCTATACCTTCAAGTGGACCAAAGTCGTACATATCGTATAAATCGCTCGGTAGCACACTCATGCTTGCCCTGTAGTCCAACAATGCGTGAGGGATTTTTAATTTTCCCACACGGATAGGTACGATTGGCGCTTCATACTCTTTATCATTCTCGACTTCGTCATCTTTTTCCAAACCTGCATTCACTTGATACGAAGAAGTTAGCAATGTTTCATTAAATTTAGTATTTGGAACGGTGCTTACCACATTTATGTTAATGCTTTTAGTGTTCTTGGGATTAGTCACCGTGTCACTTTGTAGTTGGCCTTTTGCTTTCTTCAATATCGCCACGTCACTTGCAAGTTGACCCATTTGAGTGGTCAATGATTGGATAGCTTTGTCACGGATTTCATCTTTTTGCATACGAGCATCATCTAATTGATTTCTTCGTTGCATCTCCATTTGCATCGCTTTCAACATCTCCATGACCTCATTCCCACTTGATGAAGTTTGACCCGAATGACCACTTTGACCCGTTTGTTGAAATTGCCCTTGATAACCATAGTTGCTTCCACCCCGATAATTCCCTTGATTGTATTGTTGACGAGGTGCAAAGTTACCTTGAGCTCCTTGAAAGTTTGGGTTAGCTTGGTTCGACGGATTTCCATAGCGAAAATTTGGGTGGTTCCTCAAACCCGGGTGATAGGTGTTGGAATTCATGTTGTTGTAATTCCTATCACCCCCTCCTTGTCCTTGAACCGCGTGCACTTCTTCATATTGCCCTTCCACCATTACTTGGCAATTTTTAGCCGCGTGACCTATTTCATTACACAAAACACAAACATCATAAATTTGGTTAGTGGTTTGAACATTACCATCATCTATTGCGTGCACTTGAGGTCGGGCAATGGCCGGTCGCGCTCTCCTCGATGCTTGAGCCTTTCTCTTTGATGTAGTTGCCATATTCTCCAAAAACTCCCAATCGTCATTCTCATAGTTTGTGCCAAAAGTCCCACCGGTAATGGACATTAAATCTCGAGCATCCTCGGCACTCAACCCCTCGTGAAAGGCATTCATCAACTCCCAAACTTCAATCCCATGGTGAGGGCAATTTTTAATCATCATATTGAAACGTTCAAATGCCTCATGGAACATCTCACCATGTTGTTGTTGGAAGCTCCTCAATCTTTTTCTAGCATCGTTGGTCTTTTGGGCGGTGTAAAATTCGTCTACGAAAATTTGTTGCATCTCCGCCCAAGTATATATAGATGCTGAAGGCAAAGTGTAGAACCACTTCTTTGCCTTATCCTCCAAAGAAAATTGAAATAATACCAACTTGATATCATCGGCCGAAAAACCTTGACTCCCAAGAGTATTGCAAATTGAGTCATAGGCCTCTAAGTGGAAATACGGCTCCTCCGTTGCTAGCCCTTTGTATTTCGGCAAACTTTGTAAAGAATTAGTCCTTACTTCAAAAGTTCTTCCTTCATTGTTGTGAGGGATAACTACCGGTGAAGGGTTTTGAGTAATTATCGGCCTGAAATGTGCTTCTATTCCCCGTGCTTGTTCCCTAAGATGCCTTCTTGGAACACCCAATCGACCCCTTGGACGAATAGGACCCATAGGTCTTGGTATATGCCCTTGTGGTACGAACGGTGGTTGTTGAATTGGCCTTTGAAATTGTGGTTGTACATTTTGTGGCCGAACTTGTTGCAATGGAATGGGGCGTTGCATTGGTGGCCCCTGTGGCCTTGGCCTAATGTGTTGTGGTATGAGTTGTTGTTGCGGTATTCCACCAACACTTGCCATCCCTTGAGATTGACTTTGCACATAACCGAACTCTCCTTGATCACCATAACCTTCATAAGCATACCCATCTTCGTCATAGCCCTCAAAATCTTCGTATCCTTCCTCATATCCATCTCCCCCTATACCCGAAGTTTGCCCAATTGGAAGGGTTGAATATTGAAATCCCGCTTGGTTCGATGGTCTAAATGTTGAGGTAGCATGGACAATGGTTGTATTTGGTGGTATTGAATAATGGGAAGATGATTGACCGGAAACTGGGAAGAAATGAGTGAGTGGTGGAATCGTAGTAGATGGGCTAAAGGAAAGATTAGGTTCATTTTGAGTAGTAATCGTTTGTGTGGTGTTAGATGGTGTAGTGTCATGAGGTGGAGTAGGAATTGTAGTGGAATTTGGTATGGTTGTGTTTGGTGATGGTTGTGTGGAAGTAGGTATAAATAATGAGGTCGTTTGACCCGTTGTGGGTGGTACTTGTGTTTCGTCCATGATATTTCTTGGTGTAATGGGTGAAGTGGGTGAACCAATGATTCTGTTTTCGCGTAGTAAAACTCGGTTTTGCCTTAGCGTTCGTTCGATCTCCGGATCAAATGACAATGGTGACGCTTTGTGAGAGCCTCTAGTATGCATGCACCTGTAGAACCTGCACACTAAACACACCAGTGTAAACCCGAAAATAACAAAGCAAAACTAACAAACTGACACACGTTGCGCACTACTCCCCGGCAACGGCGCCAAAATTTGACGTGATTATCCTCTCTCCAATATAATGATGATGTGATTATTATATCATATTTACAATGGATGTGATGCTAGTTTCACGTGATGATAGATGATTTGATATATCCTTCATGAAAAGTCAAGCCCACATGATCATATGCCCCATGTCGGTTGTATGTGTGTGTGTTAAATTTGTTTCCTTTTTAAACCCTTAAACAAAACAACACATGCCTGCCACTTTCTATGTTCACATGTATCTTTATTGCCTCCCTCAAAGTCTGCGTGACTTTTGATGATGATTTGGTTGACCATGTTGACTATGGAAGTGATCCAACTCACATGTTGACGTCGGCCCAATAAAACAAATCCAAAGTCCCACTAGCATGTGATGATATTATTGACCTCTTTGGTTGTCTTTCTTCAAACCGTAACCTACGCGTTCCAATTTAACCGAATTAAGCGATTTACCTGTAAAACACACGAACACTCGTAGTTATCACATTCACGATACATAATCGTGTAAAATATGGGATATGCATGTATTTAGCTCATTTAAGGGTTGTCCTACAGACCACCCGTCAGAGCGGAACTAGGTCATTGTGTAAGAGTCGAGGTGCTGTCAAAATTCAGTCAGAATTCATTGTAAAGACTCGCAATCAGTAATAGAAAGGAATTTAAAAGGATACAAGCTGTTTTGACGTTGTTTACTTTGATTCCGCCTTAGTAATCATTGATGAACTGCCTTTACTGACTGTTTAGGGTCACGAACACGGTCCAACAAGTGGTATCAGAGCTCAGGGCGAGGAGTTCATACCATTACAGCTTGATTCTACCGGATTTTCTCATTTCTACTCTCTTCTACTCATATTTTTCTGATTTGAACATATTTCAGCGGTGAAAATGACCTGAATTTGACATATATCAAGCATAATACAGTGATAACTAATCCCTAAGAGAATTGGACATTAAATCGAACAAAATCATACAAAAACTTGACCTTCCGCTTGAAAAGTTTTTCGAAAATGCTGATGTCATCAGATCTCGCTTGAAAAGTTCAAGCGAAACCCCTTTAAAAAGTAGATTCCGCTTGAAATACATTTCTGATTCTGCTCGAAATCAGAATAGTTCTTATTCAGCTTGAAAGTGAAGTCTGATTCCGCTTGAAATTCACTGTGTGATTCCGCTTCAGTAGCTGATTTCGCTTGAAATTTCCTATGATTTCATTTGAAGTTGATTTCGCTTCAATCTGATTTTGCTTGAAATTTCTGATTTTTCAAAATTTCGAAATTTTTTTCTAAGTGTTTGACTGATTTTTCAGGTACGTGCAAGATGGATGATCTATTCATGAATCCGTTTAACGATATGTATGCCTTTGCTGGAAACTCTGGAGATGATACTTCGCCTAGCAACACCAATGAGAATACGCCGAATACGAAGAAAAGTTTACCGGATGTTCTAAGTGTGGAAAGTGCTTTTGGAACTTATAACAAACCTCCAAAGTTGATGGCTATCGAAGAATATAGTCGGTGGGCCAAAAAGTTTGAAGATTGGTTGATGGCCTTTGCTTATTCTAGCTGGAAAAGTCTAAAGAACGGATACGTTGATGGAGGCAAAAAGGGTGAAAGTTTGACTACATCTGAAGAAATAGAATCGTTTGTTGCTGAGCAAAAATGCATCGCACTGCTATTTCAATCGGTTCGAGAAGATATAATATCCTTGATCGAGTACGACAGTTCTAAAGATCTTTGGGAAAAATTGAAAGCTAAATGTTTGGGAAGTGCAGAAATAGTGAAAAACAAAAAGAAACTGCTTAGAAAAGAATTTGATTTATTTGGTTGTTTAAAGAATGAATAAGTTTGTAAAATGATTGAGAGGTTTGGGTATTTAAAGCTGGAACTGGCAAGACATGAAATTTTCTATTCTCAAGAAGAGCTAGTCGACAAATTGTTTGATTCATTTCCAGATGAGATGGATTGGCAATATTATGCCTTAATGTTGAAGAATACTATTAAGCCGACAGAAGTGTTGACTGTAGATTTGCTGATTGAAAGACTAGAAAGTCACGAGTTGGAGTTACGGAAAACACACAAAGTCAATCATTCGTCTTATCAACAGAACTTGGATTTGTATTATCCAAAAAGCATGATGCCAAAGAATACATCTCCCAAGACAGCTTTTTCTGCTGAGAATTCCAACATTTCAAACAAAGAAAGTCAAAGCAGTGGATTTCACAGTAGTTCTTCATCACATTCAAGTCAATCTGATGCAAAGAACCTATTTCAATGCAACATTGCTGTAGACTTAAAGAACGCTCAAAATTTCAGCGAGGAGTCGACAAAGCAACATATTGTTTTCTTAGCGTCTGTGCTAGAATCGTATGAAAGTCTTGTAGCAGGGAAGATAGGCAACACCAACCTAACAAAAGAAGATTACGATCAGATAGATCCTGAGGAGATGGAATTGATTGACATAAGGTGGTGCATGGCCAGTGCAGTTCGTCGGGCACATCGTTTCATGGAGATAAGTGGAAGAAAGTCTATTGGTGGACCTTCTACCAAGTTAGGCTTTGACAAGTCTAAAGTGACGTGCTTTAAGTGCAAACAAAAAGGTCACTTTAAGCGTGAATGCCGAAATGCGTATGCTGATGAGTCTGAAAACCCGTTTAGAGAAGATTACTACAAGAAAGCAATTTATCATCAGAATAAATCGGAGCCGCCAAGAATGAAGCAGATTGAAGATAACAAAGAGAAATCTAGAGCTCTTGCTGTAATTCACGACGATGAAGGTTTCGACTGGAGCGAGTTGTTACCTGAGGAGGATGCGGTTGGATATGCATTCATGGCAAAATCTGAACCAGTTCCTTGGAAAGTCACCAGACCTGAAGAACAGAGGTATGCTTACAGGAAGATGATAGCTCAAGAAAGAATGATCAGAATATCTGGTATCTATCTTGAAGCAAAAAGAACGAGGAGATGGGATCCAGACAGAGAATGTTATCTTGACCCTGATGGAAATATAGCCATTGATCATAACACTCTTGATATGGAAACCATAATCAAAGAAATGAAAGAAGAAGATGATTATTGGCAAAGAAAATGGTGGGGAAACGGAGAAGAGAAAGAGAAAGAAGAGAAGGAGAAAGAAGAAAAAGAGAAGTCAAAGAAGGTTAATACTGGAATCATTGACACGACTCAAAAGTTGAATGCTGAAATGGGAAAGACGGCTGACAAGGTGCTGGCTGCTAAGGCACTTGAGGTAGACTCTAAATCCGTCTCTGAGTCTAAAAGCCAGGTCAGTTCAAACGCATCAACAACTGAGTCAGGTAAGAAAGTCAGTGGTGATGTTGACTGCAAAAATTGCATCAAAGAATGCAAAGTTTGTAGTACAAACACTTATCTAAAAGGTAAGAAGATTGATGATCTGACTGCAAGAGTCAGAAGTGTTGAGGATCAGATCCTTAACCGTGACAAAATGTTGAAAGCTTCGAATGACAGAGTAAAAGAATTAACTAACAAAATTGAAAATGACAAAATTGATCAAGAAAAGGTTAGGAAAGAAAATGAGAGGTTAGTTCTTGAAAATCGACAGATTACTGAAAAATTTGAGAAGCTTAAAAGCACGGTTAAAGATAATGATGATAGAAACGGTAAAACATACAAAGAAAATTGTCATTTGCAAAGTGTTTTGAGGGTTAAAGAAGAATTAATCAACAAACAATTGGATGAGATTGCTAAGTTGAAGCTTCAATTTGAAGAAGCTAAGATTGAGAATGAGCATATTAATTTGAAATTGAACAGTTACAGCTCTGCAAGCTTTGTTTTGCAACACATTGTTCCCAAACCCATCGGGAAAAACAAAGCAGGCGAAGATGTATACTGTGATGGAACTGGGGTCGGGTTTCATCAAGTTCCACCACCAATTTTAGACAATTATTTGAAAAAGCAATCTGGGTTGGTTAATCTTGACGATGAGAAAGAATTGAAACTTCCAGACACAATTGATATCACATTCACTTCATCTTCCAATGACGATAGTGTTCAAACTGAAGTGGTAAAAAGTGTGGTTGAAAATGTTCTAAAATCTGAAAGTGACACTACTGAGGAAGATGAATGTTTCTTGGACACATACATTCCAAAATCAAAATCCAAAAACAACTTAGGTGATGAACCGGGTCTTGTGATGTACAAGATGGCTGGATCTGATAAGTTGTATTCGGATTGTGATTTTCCATTAGAGAATGTTAATGTGAACAAATTGAAAAATGTTTTCAAGTTGGTTGAGATTGATGTGTCAGAAGTTGAAAGTTTGAAAAATACAAAAAGGCAAATGAATTTTGAGAAAGATAAAGCTTACTACAAGAAACCTGTTGTTCCACCACGTTTTTATAATAACAATCGAAACAAATGGTCGGGTGAATATCAGGGTGGTAAGAACTATCAAAGAAAGAAATTTCAAAACAAAAAGTTTGTTGAGAAGAAAGTGTTTGTGAATGGTTCGAGTTCACTATCTGATGAAGAGTCTGAATTTTTTTCAAAATCAAATGAAGAATTTTTTGAGAAGAGGGCCTCACAACCTCAGTCTGAAGGCACAAGTCAGGTAGTTGATACTCGTACATGCTTTAGATGTAACAAAGTTGGTCACATTACAAGAAATTGCACCAACTCCAAGCCTAAGACTGAAGTTGTTGAGAATCGAAAGAAGAAGGTTGATGCAAAAGGAAAAACTCCAATGGTTGTTGAGAAAGTTTTGAAAAATGAGAAAACAAAAGTCAAAATTGAACCTGTTAAGAATGTGGTAACTAAAAATGACAAATTCTATAAAAGGGTTGCATCATCTCAACAAACATGGAAGCCAAAAGTGGTTGACAAGAAAGAAAGTTCATCTAAACCAAAGGTATCAAAGAAAGAAAAACAATCGTCTTCTACCACTCCGGTAAAGATGGATGTTCCTTTGGATTACTATGAACAATTGGAGAAACAATCTTCTACTCCAACAGAGAAAAAGAATGTTAAAAAGAAAAAGCAACCAACCGGTCAACTTAAGATAGATGAGTTTTTCTTATACAAAAAGGTTGAGGTTGGATCTGAGGAAAGTTTAAAAATGAATGATAAAAATTTTCCGCCACTTTACACTGCTAAAACTCACATTAAAGTAAAGTTACCCGAGTCAAAAGAGGCTTGGGTGGCATCAAAATCTCACTAAAAAGTTTTGGACTTGCCGGAGCTTCCTAGTTGGTAATTGTGAAGCATGAATCGGCATCTTTATTGAATTGTTTGTGATATGTGCAGGAACTTCCGAGAGCTATTTCAAGATGGATTATGGATAGTGGAGCGTCTCGACATATGACAGGGAAGACTGCATTGTTGTACGATGTTAGAAATTTCAATGGTGGTTATGTGGGATTTACAGGAAACCAAGGTGGTAGAATTGTTGGTGAAGGAACGTTATCCAATGGGATTGTTACGTTTGAGAGAGTTAAATACATTGCTGAGCTGGAGAATAATCTGCTGAGTATCTCGCAGATCTGTGACAGGATGTATACCACTCACTTCACAGATAAAGAATGTTTGATCTTGAAGCCAGGATTTGTTATTCCTGAAGAAGGGATTATTATGAGGGCACCAAGAGTCAATGATCTGTACGTGTTGGACATGAGCGTAGCTACTACAACCACGGGTCAGGCTCATTGTTTTGTGTCTAGAGCAACAGAGAAAGAATCGAAGTTGTGGCACCGGAAGATGGGTCATATACACCTGAGAAAAATGAATCACCTGGTGCATAATGATTTAGTTCTGGGTGTTAATATTAAAGGTTTTCATCTGGAAGGGGAGTGCATTAGTTGCATCAAAGGCAAGCAGAAGAAAAGGTCACACCCTAAAAAGCAAGTCAATTCAGTTTCCAGACCGTTAGAGAGACTACATATGGATCTGTTTGGTCCAGTAAACGTCAAAAGTATTACAGGGGATCTCTACTGTCTTGTGGTTACTGATGATTATTCCAGATTTTCATGGGTATCATTCTTAAAGTCGAAAGATGAAACGTTTGATAGTTTGATGGCGTTGTTCAGAAAGATTGAAAATCTATACCAAAGGCGTATCAAAAGAATCAGAAGTGATAATGGTACTGAGTTCAAGAACAACAAGATGGAAGAATATTGTGATGAAAGAGGTATATTGCATGAGTTTAGTTCTCCGTACACACCGCAGCAGAATGGAGTTGCAGAACGTAAAAACAGGACGCTAATCGAAATGGCCAGAACAATGCTTGCTGATTCAAAGTTACCGATAAATTTTTGGGCAGAAGCAGTTTCCGCCACATGCTATACACTCAACCGGGTTCTCACTGTGAAGAAATTCAACAAGACATGCTTTGAGTTGATCAATAACCGCAAACCGAACCTGAAGTTTTTAGAACCATGTTCTAGAGCCTTTTGGTAAGTTTGGTCCAAAGAGTATCGAAGGAATATTTGTGGGTTACTCAAGTCCACATCCAAGCCTGAAGCAGATCATCGAAGCACAACATGTTGAGTGTCAGGGGTATACTATGCCGCCTCAGAATCCCGGTGACTCATGGCGTTTTAATTATGATAAATTGTGGGATTCGTTTGACATGGAAGAAGAAAAGGAAGAAGAAGAAGATTTCTTTGATGAGTTGGATATTTTGAGAGAGTATGAAGAATCGCAAGAAAGGTTCCCAGCTGAGTATTCAAGAAGACCACAACGAGCATCAAATGACGATGAAGTAGGTCCAAGCAATGCTGGTGAACATGATGATGTCCAACAAGATGAAGTTGCTCAAGATAATCAGTCGGCACAGAATGATAATCAAGAATCTGAGAACATGCCAGTATTTGATCGTGGTGATTCAGATTCTGAGGCGGAGCAAATTCAGATCTCAAGTCAAACAAACCCAGTCAGTGAACAAGGTGCAAACCAGAATGTTACTAATCTGGAAGGCGATGTAGATGTTCCAGGCGAAGTGATGCCACGAATTCTTTCATATCATCCAGAGGAATTGATCATTGGAGAATTGCAAACAGGCGTCCGCACTCGAAGACAGCTTGATAAAGGGCTTACATGTTTTTATTCAAAAGTTGCTCCTTTACAAACTGAATTCTCATTGAGTTGTTTTATCTCGCAGGTTGAACCAAGGACTTATAAAGAGGCGCTTACTGAAGATTCTTGGGTCAATGCGATGCAGGAGGAACTGAGCCAATTTGAAAAGTTGGGAGTGTGGAAGTTAGTGGATTTGCCTGATGGTCAAA
This sequence comes from Helianthus tuberosus, assembly GCA_030545235.1. Classification (NCBI taxonomy): domain Eukaryota; kingdom Viridiplantae; phylum Streptophyta; class Magnoliopsida; order Asterales; family Asteraceae; genus Helianthus; species Helianthus tuberosus. Next base: position 779,516 of record JARYGA010032281.1, read on the forward strand.
GGAAGATAAACACTAAGTGGGTGTTCAAATGCAAGAGAGACGATAGAGGAGTTGTGGTTTGCAATAAAGCGCGACTCGTAGTCCAGGGTTTCAGTCAGCAGGAGGGGATAGATTTCACTGAAGTGTATGCTCCAGTTGCTAGACTAGAAGCGATCAGAATCTTCCTGGCATTTGCATCTTGGAAAAATTTCAAAGTATATCAGCTAGATGTGAAATCGGCGTTTCTCTATGGGAAGGTAAAAGAGGAGGTATATGTCGGACAGCCACCGGGCTTCACCGATCCAATCCACAAAGACAAGGTCTACTTGCTAGACAAAGCGCTGTATGGTTTACACCAGGCCCCGAGAGCTTGGTACGAGACATTGTCTCAACACCTACTAGCCAACAGTTTCATCCGAGGAAAAGTGGATGCCACTCTCTTCACCAAAGAGGTCGACGGACATCTTCTGATTGTTCAAATATACGTGGACGACATCATATTTGGGTCAACAAATGAAAATTTGTGCAAAGATTTTGAACGTGTTATAAGCAGAAATTTGAAATGTCATCGATGGGTGAGATGAAATTCTTTTTGGGACTGCAGGTTGATCAACTACCCAAAGGAATTTTCATACATCAAATGAAGTACGTTCATGATATCTTGGAGAAATTCGGGATGTCAGGTTCTACTCCAGCTTCCACCCCATTAGCAACGAATCATGGGATAAACCCTGATCTCACCGGAGAAAAGGTATATGAAACGATGTATCGTTCCATGATCGGATCGCTGATGTATTTGACAGCTTCAAGACCCGATATTATGTACCCAACCTGCCTCGCAGCAAGATTTCAATCTAACCCAAGAGCTTCGCATATGGTGATTGTGAAAAGGATATTACGCTACCTGAAAGGAAATCCATCATTGGGATTGTGGTATCCAAGAGAAGGCGATTTCACGCTTGAAGGGTATTCCGATTCCGATTTCGGATGCTGCAAAGTTAATGCTAAATCAACAACAGCAGGGTGCCAGTTTTTTGGATCACGTTTGGTCACCTGGCAATGCAAAAAGCAAACCTCTGTGGCTTTATCCACATGTAAAGCGAAGTATGTATCTGCTAGCAGTTGCTGCTCTCAGATCTTGTGGATCCAGCAACAGATGCGCGACTACGGTTTGCAATTTTTAAACACCCCTATCTTTGTTGATAATGAGGCAGCGATTAACATTACTAAAAATCCAGTTCATCACACTAAAACCAAACACATTGAAATTCGTCATCACTTCATTCGAGATTGTTTTGAGAAGAAGTTGATACGAATTGAGAAAATCCACACTGACGAACAAAAAGCTGATTTACATACCAAAGCATTTGATAAAACACGTTTTCAATATTTGCTAAAACTGAACGGTATGAAGCTTTTATCGGTGTTGGAGGAGATTCTTGGCGATGATGAAGGAGACATTGTAGATGATGTTGAGAAGCAATCTGCAATGGTTTGTCGATTTTTTACCTGTTTTGGTATTTAGGGGGAGTATAGGGTAATATTTTCAGAAAATACAAAAACATTAAAAAATGACAAAAATACAAAAACATGAGATATTTTTAAAATCCAAAAACATTAGAAAACCAGAAAAGAGCTTGTGTAAAAAGGGAAAATGATAGTACATCGGCTTGACAGTTACAGTATGCTAAAGAAATGGAATGTTTAAATGTGTTAAACAGTCTCGCTGATGATGTGCCGATAGGTTTTTGCACATTTAGTAGGTTTGTTCGGGATATAAACTTAAATCTTTACTTACTTATTTTGTGGGGAAAACTACTTGGATATATAGGTAACCCCTGAAATATTGTTTGAAAGATTCTTTTTTCTGATATACTAGGTCTTTATACTCAGTGATATCTGGGGTATTATTCCGGGACTTCTGCTGAATGGAAGTTCTGACCTAGTCCTCGAATAATACTTTCTGCAATGCTTGAAACATAGCATCACCCTCAGCATAAATGATAAGACAATAAAATTGCTTAGCAATGCTGTTGTAACAAAAGATCCTCTAAAGGGGACACACCCAAGTCGATTCGTGATCTTTCTGCTGAACGGTAGTTCTGACCTGAGCTCTCACAGTTTTGATCATAATTTATTCCTCTTACAGATATCATCGGTGGTATACTCACCTGTAAGACTGAATATTGGGATCTGGATACGGGAGTATATTCAAGAGGTGGGACACATGGATAAGTTTAAGTCTCTAAAACACTAAATCCGTATCCTGGACAAATTGAAATTTGTGTGAAAATTTAAAGTGGATCAGTATATCGACAATCTAAGCGAATTGTTTAATTCTGAGTATGAAATTAAAGCTTAACGATACTTGTGACTTGTCGAATAGCTGATATGATTCCCTAACACGCTCAACCAAAAATATGTTTGTAAATAGTTTACTTTCATTGTATTTTAGTTCTGTATTTCATTTCTAGTTTAGAAGCTTTATTAAAAATCCAAAAAGATTTTACATTTCTGCTTTATTTTTGACAAACCAAAGTGGAGAGTTGATCTTCAGATTCGAATTGAAGCAGATGCAGGAAGAAGTTTCTGGTCTGGTAAATGAGTTTGGAGCTTAACATGATAATTTTGTGATAGATGAAAAGTTAAAGCAAGTTCATTAATTTGAAACTTGTAAATTTTCAGAAAAACAAATTGAACTAAATGTCAGTGTGAATTATCTCAAATCAACCAAGGTCATTAAGTTGGACTTGGTAGATAAATTGAGTAATCAGGGTCATTAATTTGAACCTGAATACTTAAGTGGATTTTTAACTCTGAAGATTGATTGGTAAGTATGGATTGAAACTGTTATTGTCATATATCTTATATTTAGGTAGAGATTGTGCAGGTAACAGGAATCCCCATGGCAACAAAATGTCAAAGTTTGAACCAAAATTTAAGCCCTAGCTTATTAAGAGGGGGAGTCTGCGAAAGGGGGAGTCAGAATTCTGGATCAACAATCAAAGGGGAGATTGAAGATTAAAGTTTGTAGATAAAGATTAAAGAGAGCTTTTACAATGATAAATTAATTTGGAGAAAGACAAAGACTAAAGACTCGTTGCTGAAGACTTCGTCAACATCCAAGGGGGAGTCTGTTGGTGCACTGAATGTCTGCTGACTATGTCTTAATCGAGTCTTAGGTCTAGATAGGTTATATTGGAGTTTGGAATTGAAAAAGTGGATTAATGTTGTAATTCCGCTCGAAATGACATTTGTGCCATTTCAAGCGAAATCAGGACTTGTGTCAAACTTGAGATTCCGCTCGAGATGTATGTATCACTTGGAGCGGAATCAGGAGCACTATAAATAGGTGATGGCTGTTGTCATTTGTAACAGTTGGAGCGGAACTAGGTCATGGTGTAAGAGTCGAGGTGCTGTCAAAATTAAGTCAGAATTCATTGTAAAGACTCGCAATCAGTAATAGAAAGGAAGTTAAAAGGATACAAGCTGTTTTGACATTGTTTACTTTGATTCCGCCTTAGTAATCAATGATGAACTGCCTTTACTGACTGTTTAGGGTCACGAACACGGTCCAACAAAAATGATATGCTTGAAAGCATGGAAACCTCCATTTTTAGGGGAAACTATGACAAAATTTTCTAAAAATTTAAACACTTAGAAAAATATTTCTAAACAAATATTTACAAGTGTATTTTAAACAATAAATTTTAACATAAACTTTGCCATAATTTTTGCTACAAAAATTATAAATATTGAAGGTTGGTTTTTATAAATAAAAGTGACTAAATATGTATTTAGGAAATATATATTTAGGTGACACCATATGTGTGATTATTTGTATATTTTGTGTATTAGTTATATTATTTTAGGACATGAAATAATATAATTCACCAAAATACCAAGAATTACTATCCAAAATGTTACCAAATTCCAAGGAATAAATATACAAGTTATACACAAAATATTGGTGAAACCGAACTATGGAATAAGACTTACAAAATATTCCGGAAAATTGATTCACAAAGTATATTTTGGTAAATAGTATTTTGGACACCAAGAGACGAAAATATGATTTTTACGATTATTACAAGAATATATCATATTTTTTACAAGGGAAAAATATATTATTTTTGGCAAGTATAAATATATATTTTTCTTCGAATTATTAGAAGATGTATTATTTTTTGGAGAAAATATACATTTCTTAAACAAACATGAAATACAATAATTTTGGGTGAAGGATATATTTTCTCAAATAAATATGAAATATATCATTTTTGGAGAAAAATAAGCTTATATATATATTTTCCAAGTTAGACTTGAAAATATATTATTTTTGGAACTTATATGACAATACAAATATATTTGCCAAATGAAAAATTATAAATAATTTTTCTAAGTAGTATTTCTTAAAAATATATATTTTGGAAATATACATTGGTAAACTTTTATTAAGGATAATATTCCGGAAAAATTAATACGAAATTAAGTATAAGAATACTTAATGAATGCAATAAAATACGTATTCTCATACGTATAAATACACACCGGAATACGACCCTAATACATGGCAAAAATAAACAAGTATAAGAATACGAATACAAATACCCCCATCATTGGGAATGATATACAAGTATAAATACTTGGGAAGTATTAAGTTAAAATATATTGTTTTAACAATTATTCCAAAATTTAATAAATATAATTTAAGTTAAAATAGTTATTATTTTGACAAATAATTATATAACTTGGAATAATATCGAAGATACGAAGAAACGTAACTCAAAGACATTAATACTAAGTCAAGGCACGACCTGCTCGTCTAATAGATCATAGTACGTTGTAGGTAGTCGTGTTTGTCCGAAGGAGCTTGAGTTAAGGTGATTGAAGACACAAGACTGTGAGTTCATGACCCCTTTTTCTTTTAACTGTTTTCAGTTTTATAACTTTGGGGGTGAAATACATGTTACAACTGTTTACAAACATTTTATGTGGTATGGTTAGCTAAGGAAGGGTACTGCTTGATCATGTGAGTGGTGGGTATAACACTTAAGGCCATTAATCCTCTTTGTATGACCGAGGGACATGAGTGATAGATCTATTTGGGTGTAGCGAGCCCAGACCCATGTGGACCAGGGTGGCCCATGAGGTGACTATGTCTTATTCCCGGAGACAAATCTGCTAGGTTTGAGTTTTCCTGCATCACTTCACACATATCAATGGCCTTGCAAACCATTAGTGATCTGTTTTTCCTTGTTGCTTTCATACCAGGGTTTTACTACATACATACATACTTTCAACGATTACAAAGGTTATTCAAACTCACAAACAAACACATGAACTCGCTCAACTTTTGTTGATGTTTTCAAACTACATGTATTTCAGGGAATTAGATGTGGATGAACATGTTGTTGTTATGTTTCTAAACTTATTTAATGGATGAACATCTATGGTTTTATCATATAGTTGTTGTTGTTGTTATGATTGAGTGCAATGATATTAAGCAAGTCACACATAATCACGCTTCCGCGAAAGACAGGGTGTCACAGTAACAACAAGTTGGCGCCCACCGTGGGGCTACGCCGTTTATTTTTTCTCAAAAAGACCAGTAGTGTAGCTCCGTTCTCTCTGAAATCATCATGTCTGAAGGAGAATCTCCGGGAGAGGTAAATCAAGTTCCACGTACCTCTACCCCCAGCACTAGCCAAACTCCTGTGGCTATACCTACTTCGTTTTCGACACCGGGGAGCACTTCAATAGGAGCAACATACCCCGAGTTCCTCTCCTTCCAGACACCGACCCCGTCTCGTTCGGGAGTCCCATCTCCTAATGTCGGTGCATCCAACACTCCCACACGTATTGACCTCACACCAGAGGGGCTCGCAAACAATTTCCTACAGTTAAGGTCTCTCCTTAACCAATACGTGAACAGGGAAAGGGATAAAGGGGTAAGAATCAGGCTAGATTACGATGAACTAGAGCCATCATTGTCACCGGGGCCACCAGTTCTTCCTTTCAAGAGCTAATAGCCAGCCGTGTCCAGAAATGAAGCTGGTCCTAGCCATCCTCCTCTGAATCCCAGTCCATATACATTTACAAGGCCAGATCCAACATCCTTTCCTTTATTTTCTTCTCAGCCAATGGGAACCGGTGCACCATTGGGGCACGAGTTAACTTTGGATCAGTTGTTACAATCTCCAGTTACAAGTCTTCCACCTCCGGTAACTAACATGTGGGGAACAAGCCTTATCTGTCCTCCCTTTAGCACGAAGTGCCGTCATGAGTGCTCCTATAGGGGTAAACTATGCAGCTGCACCTGAAAGCCTTCAAGGCTTCAACTTCATGCCACAAATGATGACCCAAATGATGGCAAGCTTCCCTTGGTAGCACTTCATTAACCAGGTGCTGGCCACCCAAGGGAATGCTAACAACAACCTGGGCACACGAACAGAAAAGGATTTGGCCAAACCATACAAACCGAGCAATTTGTCATGTTTTTCTTAGCAAATTGCTGATTATGATTTCCAAACAAGGATAAAGATGCATTCTCACATACGAACATACGATGGAATGGACGATGCAGAAGATCACCTCCAGATCTTCACTGGGGCAGCAAGGATAGAGAAATGGTCCAACGCTGAATGTTGCTTGATGTTTATGCAAACCCTCGTAGGGTCTGCTTGGATCTGGTTTAACGACCTGCCAGCTCGAAGCATTCGAACCTTCGATGATTTAAGCAAGGGTTTCTTGGCTAATTTCTCACAACAAAGGAGGTATGTGAAGGATGCCACTGTGATCTTCCAAATCAAACAAACGGACGATGAAAGCCTCAGGGATTTCATCGAAAGGTACAAAAAAGAAGGTTTGACGAATGTGGGAGCTGACGAGAAGATAAGGGTTGCAGGCTTCATGAATGAAATCACCTCTAAATACCTCACCAGAGACTTTAACAAGTGCCTGCCCAAGACCTTGGAAGAAGCCCTTGAAAGGGCTGAGGCTCACATCAGGGGAGAAGAGGCGGTTGACATCAAGGAGCAAAGAAAGATGGGTCCCAGCTGGAGGCATAAAAGCCCCTACCGAAAAAGAGGCAACTATGATTCTTATGATAGACGCTCTCGAAGCTCAGACCCTCGAAGGTCTGAAAGACAGAAGCCTTCTAGCAGGGATAAGGATGTGAATTTCACAGCCTTAACCAAAACTCCTCAGGAAATACTTGCCACCGAAGAAATTAAACATAGCTTTCGACCGCAAAGACCCCTTCCCAAAAGCAAAAGAAATGAAAATTCTGCTCAATTTTGTGAGTTCCATGAAGAAAAGGGCCATCATACCAATGATTGCTTCCAACTCAAAAGGAGAATTGAGGAAGCAGTCAAATCTGGAGAACTTGCCCACCTTGTCAAGGGGGTAAAAGATAAATTGGCGATGGAAAAAACAAGGAAGTAAACATGGAGAATGTTGTTGAAGAAACCCCAACTAAGTGACAACGCTTAGAAGCTTTGGAGCTTCAGTGCTTGTGCTTCCCACCACCACAAAAGAGACTTCACTCAAACCCTTTGGTAGTCGAAGACATCGTGGGAACGTTGAAGACAAGTAAAGCATACATTGACACGGGACCAGGAGCGTTCAAGGCTTCAGCCAGCTGAGTCATCCATCAAAGGCATCGCTGACATCCCCATCAAGCCTTTAGGCCAACTGACACTTGACGTTTACTTCAAGGAGGGTGAAATGGAAAGAACTAAGCCACTCACCTTTATCGTAATCAGTATGCCTTCCACCAACGACTTTATCATAAGAAGGCCAGGCCAAAGCAAGTTTAGCATGGCTATCTCTGTTGGCCAAGGCATTGTCAAGTTCCCCACCAAGAGAGGAATTGCAACTCTTCAATCAACCCCGGAAGCCTTCCTGGTTGAAGGGGAAAGCTCAGGAAAAAAATGAAAGCGAAGAACAGGGTTGGGTCATTAACCCTAAGTATCCCAAACAAAGGATAAGGGTTAACACCAACCTCACTCAAGAAACTCTCTCATACCTCAAGAAGTTTCTGACCCACAACATGGACATCTTTGCATGGTGTCCTGATGACATGACCGGCATCCCTAGGGATATTTCCGAGCATGAGCTTAAGATTCCACCAAATGTCAAGCTCATTGTTCAGCAAAAAAGAACCCTTGCCCCTGATCGAAGCTTAGCAGCATGCAAAGAGGTTGAAGGGTTGGTACAAACTGGCATACTTCGAGAGGTCAAATATCACTCTTGGATAGCCAACCCTGTGATGGTCAAGAAGCCCGATGGATCATGGAGAATGTGCATCGATTTCAAAGACTTGAATAGGGCCTGTCCAAAGGATTGTTATTGTTAGGCAACTTTATTGTATTTGTTGTTAAAAATAGTTTAAGTTACTTAGAATTAATTATGTCAACACGAACCGACCGACGAACCGTCCCAGAAGCACTAAATATGAAGACCGAGAAAGAAAAAAAATCAAGCTTCTAATTCTTTGATTAAAGATCTCGACAAGGTTACAAGACTTCAAAATGTTAGCGGGACATTATGGAGTTTACTAGATACAAAGTTAAAGAATTGTGTTAATAAGATAATATATCTTATTAACACATTAAATATTTTCTATGAAAATGTTTCCATAAAAAAAAGGACAAAAGAAATATTTCATTTTGAAAAGCATTTACCAGAAAAGGAAAAAGATTCCTTTTGGAATCTTTAGCTTTTCATCAGAAAATATTATCTCAAAGTTGAAGACTTCATCAGAAAAGAAAGGCAAGTTGGTGAAAATGAAGATAAGCCACATTTAAATAATGGATGGGCACACAAACCAATTTCCTATAAACCAATCACATTTGAGATAGAATCATAGAAATCTCTATAAATACATAATTCCTTTGTAGGAATTATGTGTGTCTTGTAAAGTATTATTTTTCATATAGAGTTTTTCTTGTGAGTTTACCCCCTGGTTTGGCCCAGGGGGTGACATTTAGATTCGAGTTTATTCTCGGATCGACCCCTTCTTCTTTGTTTAATAAGAATTAATCATTGAAGAAACCCCACTCTCATTATCTCTATATTTTTATTCTTTGAATGTTTATACACTTCACAAACACCCGTCTCAACGAGCGAAGAAAGTTACACCATTCGAACAGGGCCGCTAAAGGGGACCAACAATTAGTATCAGAGCAGATTGGATAAATTATTTCCAAGATCCCTTGCTCCTGTAAGAGAGATGTATATTCATGATCTGTTAAAGGTAAAAAGATTTTTTTTTTTTTGCAGATCCAAAAAAAAAGTACGTAGTACTTTATTATTTTTTTCTGTTATTTTCATTACTTTAATTATTGCTTTTATTACTATTATTATTATTATTATTATTATTATTATTATTATTATTATCTCTATTAGTATTTTTTTTTCTAGTATAAAAAGAGGTGTAGAAAAAGGATATAATAACACAAAAAAAGGAGTTAAACAAAGATAAATGAACTTTAGTTTATCAGAAAGAAAAATTTTGACATATAAAAAGAAAGATTCTGATAAAATAAAGTTTATTTGTATCTTATTTAATGAAATAACTCCAAATTCTGGTTAGTTAATCTTCAAAAAGGAATGATAATTAAAAAAAAAATTGTGTGAAACTTTAGAAAACATACAGGTTATTATTATTCTTTAAAAAGTTTTCACAAAAATTCCTTGAAGAAAAGAACAAGTACTTAGACTTCCACTAGAAAAATATGTGTAAGTAATATATTTTTTCTACTTATTCCTTCTCATCTTAAAAAAAAAAATCCAGTTTACTAAGATTTTCAAGTGAATTCTGATGAATTTATTAGAATTTCTGGTGAAAAAAAGGGGTTTCTGATGATGTCATCAGATATGAGGTCATCAGAATTCATGATGATGTCATCAGATTCTGATGAGGTCATCAGAATTCTGATCATGTCATCAGAATTCTGATGATGTCATCAGAATTCATAGTGATGTCATCAGATTTTCTGTTAAAAAAAAAACTTTTTTCAGATTTTCTGTTTATTTCATCAGATTTTCATCAGAAATTGTCAGAGAAAAAAACTTTATCATAAATTCATCAGAATTTATCAGATTCCATCAGAAAATTCTGTTAAAAAAAAACTTTTATCAGATTTTCTGATTATTTGATCAGAATTTATCAGATTCCATCAGCAATTCTGTAAAAAAGAAAAACGTTTTTTTCGGTTTTCTGATTATTTTATCAGATACTCTGATCCGAAAAAAAAACCTCGACGGTTCAAGATCATTTTTTTATAGCTTGCATGATTCGTTATTTTTTGAAGCCTCATCAATCGACAGCCTAAACACTTATCCTATATTGGATAGAAGACACTTATATCCTATGTACTCAGTCTCACCACACTGTTACTCTTGGCACTTTTGCAAGTGCCCTCATGGTGAGAGTTTCACTTATCTCACGCAAAATTTTTTTTGGCAAGTTATTAGCGTACTCCTTGATGTTGGATTCGTATCTCAGGCTAAACCTCAAATGTAGCGCTCCGTGCGTTTGGATTCGGGTGTTGTCTAGTATACAACAATCTTTTAGAGATCGTAGAGGCGTCGGGGTAACCATCTACATTTGCTCTAATCATAATCGAGTTCTAGAGTTCGGTTCCCAACCTTGGAAGTTACCACTGGCGAGCAATACTATTCTCGCGTAAGATCTTTGAGTTCTTCCCACAATAACCTCTTTGTTGTATTTTTTTTGAACGACAAATTTGGATCACTGACGGACCACTGGAGTATCATCGTGCCACCAGCGGAACCACCCGATCATATCCATCTCCACTAGGCATAATGCCTATACACCAATTCAGGAGGAAACCCAATAAATATGGGAAAACCCCCTTCGTGAGAATCGAACCCAGGACCTATTGGTCCATAAGCCTTATCCCACCCCCAAGATGCCACTAGACTATAAAGTCATGGGCTACCTCTTTGTTGTATTACTCCCTATAGTTTGCACTTGGAGATTCCACCAAGTTATCGTCTCCCTCAATAGATGACTATTCGTTTACCAAATCATTTACTTAGGAGTACATTTACTAGCACGGTTAACTGACTTCATTGTCTTTATTTAGCGGACATAACTTACCGCACCTCTCGTATCAATGAGGTCTCGCGGCTTGTAATCCGAAAAAGCCTCAGAATTAAAATCCGTTGTGATTGCATCTCCAAGTGTGGTATTGCCACTTGTTCTCATCTCATCGGAATTTGAATCACTTGATCTACCGGTACCATCACTAGTGTCGACTCAGCAACCTCATGTTGTGTAATTTCCGCGAACTCATGTCGTTCCATAAAAACTTGAGTTCAACTTTAATAGTAGGGTGCTGATTAACTGTCACTTTTTGAAGTAGATTTTCTTTTCGACGCCATGTTATTTTTTGATACATAGTATCAGAGGGTCTAGACTTGTACCTAGACAGATTTAGCCTACCATGCGCCTAAGAATTAAGAATGTAATCGATCATGGAAACCTCAAGATCGCATTGTTTATACATATTTGAAACAATGATAACATGAATAATCGCAATCCAAATGCGTAGTACCCCTTGTGTGTATTGGCCATATGCCTAAATGGGAAAAGAGGTAATTCGTTGAGGAGGAGAAACCAAACGGTCGCATCCATCCTTACAATATATATTTCCTACCTCAGGGACCTCAATCGTCCCAAGTAGGAAAGTCCTTCACCGTGCTAACCCGTGTGACGAATACATTGATATCCATTGAGCTCCACGAGCTCCAAACAAATTGTTATAATTTCCATAGATGTCGGATAAAATGCAATGAAGGGGTTGTAGCATGGCCCATGCCATATCATCCCTTGGAATAAGGCAAATGTCAAACGACGGAGTTTAATGTAATCATTTCCAATAACTAAGATAAGGTAAGGTGTCATAGACACCAAAGAACCAGCCCATGTACAAGAGTTCTGAGAATGTTGAGGAAAATCCTCCATGAGTGGCCAACAAGTTTTGTTTGCTTTTGATGACTAGTCTCAAACGACTCGTGTTATAGATCGAATGTTAGGTGTGAATAATACGTGTGGTCTTCCTGTATCGTAGAGTGTTATAGTAACCATCCCGGTTAGTGTTCTACAAGATAGAAACTTGAACGACTTAAGAATTTCGAATGGATAGTGATCGTTAACTTGACCCGCAGAGCCCACCAGGATTTTCATACACTACAAGTTGTTATTACATGGGCCCTCGTAATAATAAATTCTCTTGCATGGTCACCCTAGCATTCTCTCGTTCAAGCAGACGATCAGTCAAAGAGAGTACATTGTTGTTTATATACCTTCAACATAGGCGGGGCCTTCGTGATGGTCCACGTGCTAACGACCGTTGTCATTTCTCGTGATAGGGCACAAAGTTAGATGAAATATAAGTAGAGAGAATCCGCCACGATAGCAGCTGGAGGGGCACCTTTAAGATGAGTACTTCATCTTCCTTGTCTGGACGAGAGTGTCATCAATCACGATTAGTATGAGCCTCAGGGACCTCGTCCTACTAGTAGAGTTGTTGTCCAAGGCCGCCACCTCCGGCTCTTGTCACTACCGAAGCCAGGCATATACCACCCGAGGGTAAACAACCATCTTCCACGGGATCAATGTGTTAGGATCTTGCTTTGGGACCACGTCCTCCATAAGCTTCGTAATAGACGCGAGGTCGTCATTTTCCTTGCGTGAGTCAAGGGTAATAAAAGAATTCGTAGTCGAAGGTATTTTTGTCATGGAAAAATATTCTGTACAACACGTATATAAATTCATTATATATATAATCACTAAATCTCATGCTGTTTTTGTTTTTCGTGTTTCACATGTAATCCTTAATGTTTTCAAGTCTATTCCTTATAGACTACCCATGTATTGATCCTTCTTGTTACTTATGATTGAGCTCGCATGATAGATCCTCATGTTATAGTGACACAATGAAAACCTTTTGTCATTTTTGTCATACTTTTGAAATCACTTTCATAATGTTATTGACCTTTGTTTTCATGAGAGCCCTTGGTGATTGTAGACCAAACTTTGTTAAAGTTTTTCCCCGGTTCACTACAATCGGAGCTCTGATAGCAATCTGTCACACCCTGCTAGTAGCAGAAGCGTATTGTGTGTGACGTAAGAAAGGTAATCACTGCATCCAAATGAGTAAACATAATAAACCACAACGATGCCATAGATATATTGTTTTCAACAAAAGATTACAAGTTTTCCAACATAGTTTCCAAGTTTCAACAACGTTTGACATAGTATAGTTTTAAGTCATTTTACACATAACAAAATATAGTTTTTGACATAAAACATAGTGAGGTTTTGTCCCCTATATACCCATACTAAGTTGGGATATAAAAGACAAACCTTCCAAAAGTGGCCATCGTTGTCATTGACTTTCCCGTTTCCCATAGTGTATCACCGGCTCAAGACCTGTTTCCTGAAATACATGTAGTTTTAAAAAGTCAACAAAAGTTGAGCGAGTTCATGCAGTTATAGTTATCATATGAAATCTTTGCATTCTTGTAATGAAATCCCGGTATGTTAATTGCATATATGGAGTTTAAGGATCTATCAGTGGGTAGCGAGCCCCCTGACTATATGTACCATAAGTACGTAACCAAGCCGAGACAACTTTGACATCATGGGGATCACAAAAGCACTCCATGGTTAACAACTAGGAGTGGAGCGTGTCTCAAGCTCAATAGATCTACACCTTTTGCACCTTGGTCACTAAGTGATTAATGGTTACTATGTTATCATCCTACTTATGTACATTGATCGTGTTATCATCTAAACCCATAGCTAACATACCCATAGTTTTGTCAGGTATTTCCCCTCGACTGTTTTAAAACAAAACATTGAAATCATTGAAAGGAGGGACATGAACTCACAAATTTGCGTTCCGTATTATGTAATACCGTAGGTGAGCGTCCGTACGCGTGAATAACCTACATGTGCACTAACCTGATTAGACACTAGGTCTTATCGGACCTCGTACAAGTTGTTCATCTTGAATTCTTTATTATGTTATCGCTTGTCATCTTTGGAACAACTTTGTATTTTTAGAGCGTTGGTAGTTTACTCGCTCGATTGTTATATGTATTGAATTCATAAGTGTATTAATGTATTCTATGTGTATTGAATTATGTGTGAACGGGCTTCGCCCTTCACATGTCCTCGTGCTGTGCACGCATGTCATTGAGCCTTTGCTCATGTCATTGGGCCGAGCCCATGTCATTGGGCCGAGCCCATGTCATATATGTTATTGGGTCTAACCCATGTTTTAATGTTATTGGGCCGAGCCCATGTCTTTTATGTTATTGGACCTTACCCATGTTTTAATGTTATTGGGCCGATCCCATGTCTTTTATGTTATTGGGCCTAACCCATGTTATAATGTTATTGGGCCGAGCCCATGTCTTTTATGTTATTGGGCCGAGCCCATGTCTTTTATGTTATTGGGCCCTTGCCCATGATTTATTGTTATTGGGCCATTCCCATAATCAGTTTTGTGAGTCCATTAATAATCTTGCATTTTTATCCAAATTTTACTAAGTATAGGACTTTCAAATGTGTTCTTGTCCTAAAATAAATACTTAGTAATTTTATAGATTTTCAACTTTCCGGATTTTGTTATCGGTAGTATATATTTGTATTCGTTAAGCGTTCTAAAAATATATTATTTTTAGACGTGTCGTCGTAGTTGCTTTATAGGTATATTTCCATGTCGAAGAGTCACCCAAATGTCGTAGTAGTTTCCCGCGGTGACGATACACTCATTTTATCGTCGTCGAGTGTCATGTATTACCGTTTCGACCATTTCGTTTATTCGTCTGTTTTAATAGCATTCCATTGGAATGTGAAGGAAACATGTATATGTATTTTTGTGCCATATTATACTTGTTTCATACAAGTATTTCTTGTAATCATGGGTGTGTTATTTTGATCACCCTAAGTGTATCTAATTACATACACATAGCACATAATACTTATTCTTAATGAGTTTTCCAAATATATATAATTTTTGCCCAAAAATATATATATGTATGGTTATTATATTCACCATTTATTTTTGTGAAAATACATGTTTTAGTTCCTAAGAACACTTTAACATTTAAGACTTAACCATTTTCATGAAAGCTTCTATAATGACGTTTAAAACCATTAATCGCATTTAACATTGTTAATCACCCATTAATCCCCTCTTTAATCGCGATTAGATTTTTAGAAAAATTCGCCATAGTTTCCCCTAAAACTATGACATTTCCACGTTATAAAAACGCGTTTAAACCATGTTTAAACCCATAATCATAATCAATTTCCAAATCAAGTTTCATTACACCAACTTTGCATGCATGATTCATGCTCTTTTCCTCTTTATTTCCATGAACTTTTATAAGTATATTTTTAACAAGTTGGTTAAAAATAATGAAATCTTCATATATTTATTAGGACCTTAAAGACACCATTTTCATTATATTTTCTAATCAAAATCTCCTCTTTAAACCACTTTGTTTACTAAACTTTTAGGATGATCATAATAAGAATCATGGTGGTTATTCTTTATAAAAGTCACTTATGTGTAATAAATCATTTTTAAGTTGTAGTAAAGTTCATGGATCAAGAGGTTGATGATCTTGTTTAGATTTAAACATTACCATGTTTAAATCATCATTCATATTATTAATCATACAAGATCACCCACTTAAAACAACTTACTTTAACATAATCAACATAAATTATGCTAACTAGCTGTCACAAATCTAATAAATCAACACATAATATAGTCATATTTAGTGTTTATTAGCTTTGAGGTTAGGGTTTTTGGTGTGATTTTTTTTTAATCTTTTTGATGATCAACTTGTACTTCCATAATCTACTAGTAATATGAAGCTTAAAAATGGTGATTAGAAGACTTACAATATTGCACCATCTAGACAAGAAAATAAGAAGATGTTTAAGCTCCAAAATGCTCCTAATAAAGCTCCATGTTTAACCCATGTGTGTGTGATCTTGTAGTGGCTAGATTTAGTGAATTTTGGGTGTTTAATGGAAATTTTATGGTGGATTTATGGAACTTGTTGGCTGCCGTGAATAAAGGTGGAGATGGAGGTGTTTTTGTGTTTAATAATTGTGATAAAATGGATGAGATATGGTATGGTTTCAAATATATTAAGTATGGTGTATATGATCATCTTTTCAACAACCACTAAATCAAATGCCATGCTCTAAATCTCACAATTTCAAAATTGTATCTTGTAGGTGGGACCCCTTATAATGACCGAGATCTTGAGTTAGAAATGTGGTTTCATTATTATTTTTTTTTGTCAAGTTTACTTATATATATAATGTTAAGGGTGATTATTTTGGTAACTATATTTACTAGGTAAAGTAGGGTGTAATTATTTTTTTAGGATGTTAAGTGATGTCAACTAGTTCACTAGACTAGTTGGTATTAGTTTTGGATGGTAAAAATACGACTAGTTCGCTCGTCGGTTCGATACCGGGTAATATACAAAAGATGCGGTATAATACCGGGAGCTATGGTTTTATTTTACCTTCGATGTCATGGTGTTTATATAAGGCGTTTACGACGCCAAAATATGGTTAACTAGTTCACCAAAGTTTTCATTTGGTTATTTAGGCGTCGGAAAAGTCGTTTATTAGCTTGTCGGTAGATATACGGACAAGTTGTGGGGGTTGCGACGCCGCGCCGAAAGCTTATGTTTCGGACACCCCATTATCATTCTCATATTGTTTGCATATGCTTGATATCATTTGTCATAATTCCGAAGTTCCGGAAATGCTAAATTATAGTTTCGGACGAGTTAAAATGTTATATTTTTAGCCGAAACGGACATTTTTGTAATTAGGGCGTCGTACCGGAAAGTCTCGTATCATTGCAAGATATGTTTTCGTATTATTGTTTTCTTATATAAATGGACTCAGTTATGTTATCCGTGTTTCATTTTTCAGTGTTTCGTTCTGTTTTCACGGTTTTGCTGGCATGAATAGTGTAACCGTGAATAGTGCGCGCAACACTTTCTACCAACACTTTTAGGACATTGTTTGACTGGTTTCGAAATACGACGAAAACCAACATATGTTTTAGCATTGTTTTCTTGTCCTAACATTGTTATCTGATTTACGACACAGTTACGTAATTAAATTACGTTAAATGCATGAGATTATGAAATAAAAATAGCGATTAGTTTGTACGGAATTACCGGTTATTTGCCAGTTGTCACACTGCAGCACTGAATCCTTCAAGGTATAGGTAGCATAAGGAAAACACACCACCAACAAAGACAATTACACAAAAAAAAGTACAAGGAAAGGAACAAAACAACAATAAAACAAAAAGTTATAGAATAAAAAACGCTAAGTAAAGCACCAGGCCACAAGCATCAAAACAACACTTGGATGCCTTGAAGGCTTCAAGCAACAAGTAGCTTAAACAGCTCCTTCAGAAGATGCATAATATTAAACCAAACCAACATAAATAGTCACAATATAGCACAAGTGTTAGAAAGTTAAAACATAGCATAAAGGGCCTTAAAACCTACATAAGTGTTCAACGAAGCCTTCAAGGCTTCAACCACCATAGGGACCTAAACGGTTCCCTTCAATGTGACAAGTTTAAAACATACAAAATGTGAAATTGTTTTAAGTGCTAAGAGAGCTACGAATAGATTGTTTAAACATCAGAAGAAGGCTTTGAAGCCCCAACTAGGGTTGTTCATTTTTATCCAAAACCCGAAACCCGACCCGAATTCAAAGCCACCCGAACCCGAATTAACGAATACCCGAAAAACCCGAACCCGAGAAACCCGAATCCGACCAACCCGAACTTTAAATGGTTCGGTTATCGGGTCACTTTTTCCAGGCCAAAAACCCGAAACACGAAACCCGAAAAAAAACCCGAACATTTATTGTTTTTTTCTTATAAAAGTGTTTAGATTTGGAGTCTTTAATAGATGTAACACTAAATTTTGAGACTTTTAAATATTATAATAGCATATTGTCAACTAATCTTTGAAATTTGATGATATTTTTAAAGTAACAATATGAATTTTGACGATATTTAGTAAAAAAACATTTATTTTAATTTTACATCTAAACCCGAAAACCGAATAACCCGACCCGAACTAACCCGAACAACCCAAACCCGACTAACCCGAACTTTAAAATGGGTTGGTTATCGGGTCAATTTTTCCCAGAGAAACACCCGAACAACCCGACCCGAAAAACCCGAAACCCGAAGAAAAAACCCGATGAACACCCCTAGCCCCAGCACCATCACCCTTGCCCTTCTTGGCTTTCTTCGCCTTCTTGGCCTTAGGGCCACCATCACCTGCAACCGCCGATCCTTCAAGGCTTGCTTCTTTGGAGACATCTACATCCTCCGAGAAATCTCTTCACTATCACCTGAACGGGAACGCTTCTTGGACAAGGAATCAGGCACTTCAGCACAAACTTTCTCATTGAGCCCAGCTAGTTTCAGTTCCTGTAACACAGAAAGAGGTTTACTGAAGCAAGAGGAAACTTCACTAACATAAGGATAGGTTAGCCTTTCCATCTTATGAACAGACTCCTTGAAATTTCTGAAGCTTCAGGGCGAAACAAAGGAGATTGTTCTAAAGCCTGACCCGATTCATGCAGTTTGAAACCAGCAATGAAACCCAAGTGCTTCCATAGTTCAACAACTTCGTATAAACATCCCCAAGGGCAGAGTTAAACTCATTAGAATGAAGGAGATAATGAAAGCCTTGCTCAATAAGCCACTGGTTATCACCAGTAGCTTGAACCACAGAAGCCTTTAAGCCTTCCTTCTCTTCTGCAAAGGCCTTCTTCTGAACATCCAAGGCTTCCCTATCAGCCTTCAGCTTTAACTTATTTGCCTCGAAACTCTTCTTTAAATCCCCAATCTCAATCTCATGCTTACGGGTCAACTTACCAACCTTCTTAACCCAAGCTTCCTCCTTATTTGAAAAACTATCAATATCCTTCTTCATGGCAGCCATTAAACCCTTCATCTTTTCCTTCTTCTTTGAAAACTACTCATATTCCTGCATCCCCTTACGAAAACGAGTAACGCCTTCAACCACTAAGGCAGAAAGGTTGCACGAGCTCAGGATCAACCTTGAAAGCATGGTGTCACCCTCCATCTCCGATATGGAACCTCGAACACCGGGAGGAGCAAAATTAGCCAATACATCAGCGCAAACATTGGCATCTTTAAAACTGTCCCCAACCTTATGTGACAACCGGCACACAAACGGTAATTTTCGTACTATTTTAATATTAATTATTATCTGCAATTATGTGCTTCAATGTCAACATGGTCTGATTTCATGCTATACATATGAATTCATGCATGTTTTGTACTTCAAAAATTGCTTTGTGCATTACTTTAAGCGTTGCGTCAGAAAGACCAGTAAACTCACCCGTAAGACACTTTGTGTCAGCAATTCTGCAAAAAGCAGTCAGACAATAGAATTAGGGCCTAGGAGTAGGTCCAACCTCTAAAATACATTAAAACCCAACTATGGATACAAGGGTTAGCATATAAACTTCCCGGAAGCTAAACTATGCACTAAAAAGCACCCGAAACTCATTCTAAATGCAGAAATCTGCATAATTCAGTATTTTACACCAAAATATCATGCTGAATTTATGTTTTATTGCCCAGAATAAGTTATAAAGTGTCGGGAATTGAAACTGTCACAAAAGGTGCTTCATACTTAGTGAAACTGCGCAATTTAGCACTTTAACGAACCGTAACGAAACGAACAACCGGACACTACCCAAAACACCAAATTTTCACTAGAAGCATTGGTTTAGTGTTACGAAGCTAGTTATGGTCACCGAACATCATATTACATCTCATAAACACTAGATACATAAAATACCTAACTAGCACCATTACCTTCCAACAAAATCATGTAACTTATAATTGAAATGTTACACTTTACCCCCCCCCCCTTTTGGACGGTTAGGGACAAGGGTCCCACTTGGGGATTTTATTTGATTATTTTTGATCCTTTGTTGAAGAATATACCAACATATTATACCTTATGCTACCTTAATGTTGGAAGAATTATATAAAAACCATAAGTTAATGTATTAACATCATTCTTCATCTTCTAACTCACCATCAACCTCCTTCTCCTCTCCCTTACTCTCGGCTCAAATACACACACCCACATCCACCATTTTCAAGCTCCAAACTCATAATCCAAGGTTACTAGAAGGTGTATGGAGACTATCTAAGGAAGCTTGAAGTGTAGAAACTTGAAGGACCTCTTTGTGGAGCCTTAACCACTCATTTTCTTCCATAATCATCTTCATCATTCTTGTGCCACTTCCCTAGCCATTAGAGCTAGTAGTAAGCTTCTTGATCTTGTTTTTACTTCTAATCATAATGGTTAAAGTGTTATGTAAGTGGTTAAACTCAAAAATCACAAAGAAATATTAAGAAGATCACTAACATAAAGCTAAATAACATGAAATCTAAGTTGATTAAGTGTATGTATGAAACTTTTTTGTGGATTTCTTATGTTTATGATGTTGATCATCATAATAACCTTGCTAGATGATGATTAAACACATGATCTAGCAAGTATAAGGATGGATCTTGAAGAAATCATAATGATCATCCTTTATGTGAATCATGAACTTGAAAATGAAGTTGTTTTAGAGTATGATGATGATTGATACATGTTAAAAATCTTGTAAATGGATGATTTCAAAAATAATTTTCTCAAGAAACCAAGTTTATTTACAAGATGTACAAAGTCAAGATTTCTAAGGAAACTAATCATATTTTTGGTGTTAAATCGAGACTAGAAACATGATTGTAACAATAAGAATACAAGAAGAAACATTTTTAGAAAATCTTCATACAAGTTGTGAAGAACTAAAAATCACAAGAATGAAATTTATAAACAAATAACCATATTTTTAAGGGTAACTAAATCTACTAATTAACATATGAAGTTACTACAAACTTTTACAAAATTTCAAGTACATGATGTAGTGTAAAATGCATGATTTTGACTCATAGTAAGTCTTGATTGAGTTGTTGATGATTGATGATGATTTTAAAAGAAAATGATATGCATTTAAAGCATGGAAACCTCCATTTTTAAGGGGAAACTATGGCAAAATTTTTGTAGAAATTAAACACTTGGAAAAATATTTTTAAAACAAGTGTTTTTAAGTAAATTTTGAACATGATTTTCATATAAAAGTTTGCCATAATTTTTATTACAAAAATTACAAACTTTGGAGGTTGATTTTTGATAAATAAAAGTGACTAAGTATATATTTAGGAAAATATATTTAGATGTCACAATTTGTGTGTTACATGTATATTATGTGTAGTAGTTATATTATTTTAGTAACTTGAAAATAATATAACACACCAATATACCATAAATTTGGAATACAAATACTACCAAAATTCCAAGAAAACACATATATAAATTATACCCGAATACCGGACAATCGGACAAACAGACTTATGGACTATAAGTAAATATATTCTGGAAATAAATCTCTAACTTAACAAATGTGACAAACGGTATTTTAAAACCAAGGGAATGGCAAGATATGAATTTTTACAAGTATAACAAAAATATATCATATTTTTGTCAAGTAGAAAATATATTATTTTGAATGGAGAAAAATATATATTTTCTTAAACAAGAGAAAAATATATCATTTTGGGTAAAAACTAGAAAAATATATTTTCTAAGGCTAATCTTAAAAATAATTTATTTTTGAGATTTATATGGAAATATACTTATTTTTGCCAAATAAAATATATAGATATTTTTCTATAAAAATCCTCTCAAAATATGTATATTTTGAGAATATAAAATGGTGATTTTTAGTTGTCTAAAAATAATGTTCCGGAAAAATAATCACAAATTTAAGTATAAAATACTTAATGAATACAAGAAAATACGTATCCTCATACGTATAAATACATACCAGAATACACCACCAATACTTGGCAAAATACACAAGTATGAATGTACACAAATACAAGTATACCTATGCTTGGAAAATATACATGTGTAGAAAATATATAAGAAACCAAGTTGAAAATATATTACTTTAACAATATTCCAAATATTGGGATGAATATAAGTTAAGTTAAAATATTATTATTTTAACTAATAATTATACACTTGGAATTATATAATGTACATCAAGGATGTAACTCAAAATATACCAATGATTCCAAAATAAGTCTTAATAAACAACTAAGACTAATAGTCGTTACACGACCTAAACTTTTACTTGTTTTCTAAACTTGGGGAAAATACATGTACTGTGGTATGTTGAATACAAAAACTAAGGAATGATACTATAGATCTTGTGACGTATAGGGTGCCATAAGCACCATTAATCAATTACATACCTAGACCGGGGAACAAAATGTTAGATCTAATGGGTTTCAGGCAACCACACATTTGACCACACTTTCACCAAGCAGTGCTTTTGTGTCTCTAGTCGTGAATTGACAAGTTAAAATGGCTATGGTTTGGATGCTTCCTATGTTAGTGCATATGTCTATTGACTTCGTCTTGTATCGAGTCTTGTAATCAGATAGAATAAACCAGTGCTCGTTAGGCTAGAAATCAGGTTAGTGTGTGTGGAAGCTATTTCGCACGAAATGGCCAAAGCCCATTTCGCACGAAATGGAGAAATCCATTTCATACGAAATGACATGGTCTATATATATATATATATATATATATATATATATAGGGGTGCTTGGTTTGTCATTTGGAACTTTTGGAAATCGGTAGCGAAGCTCTGCCGGATTGTCTCCAGGTGCTGTAAGACTATTGTATCAATACAAGAGACATTATAAGTGAATCAAGTTGTAAACAAGTCCGTATCTCTGAATTCCGCCTTTGATTCAAATCCAAACTCTTCTGAACGACTCATTCAGGTCGCACAACGATCCTACAAGTGGTATCAGAGCTCAGGAGGAAGAGTTCTTAAAGATTTCAACTTGATTTCATCAGATTTCTACACCTTCTTTTTCAAAATTAACAAGTTTTTACGGACAAAATGGATTGATTTTCATACATTATACGCGAAATACAGTTTTAACAAAGCCTTGAAAGAATCAGATCTTAATTGGACCTATAACCGGATCAATTGGACAAAAACTTGATCGAAAGTGTGACATCATCATCATTCCGCACGAAATCAGCAGCTCATTTCGCACGAAATAACCAGTTTGTATCTCATTTCGCACGGAATCAACAAAGAGAACGGTATTTCGTACGAAATCAACATATCAATTTTCATTTCGCATGGAATAGTCATCTGAAATTTCATTTCGTACGAAATCAACATTCATTTCGTACCAAAGTTGCTATTTCGCTCCAAATCTACCATTTCGTGTGAAAGATACTTCATTTCGTTTGAAAGGGTCATTCCGCACCAAAGAGTCATTTCGCATAAAAATCATTTCGCACCAACTGTATACCTGTTCAATTCAGTTAATTGTCAAGTGTTTTAAACTGATTTTGTTTGTTTGTTTGTTTATCATCCAGGTAATTCAAGAAGTTCACATTATGGCTGAAGAATTTTACAACACGTTTTACAAGGCGTTTACGTCCGAGTCTTCCGAAACTTCAGTTGTTACACCAAAAACAATAACAAAGGCGATCAATGAAAACATTAAACATGATAACTTCTACGACACACATTCAAAACCACAAACTCTTGAAAGTATTGAAGATTACACTTGGTGGAAAGAACGTTTCATCAACTGGGCAAAAGCTTATGCTCATGAAAGCTGGTTCTGTTTAGAGTTTGGTTATAGTAGGCCAGTCAATGATAAAGGAGAAGAAACCCCACTCAAAAGCTTATCCAAAGAAGACACATCAGATTTTTCAGCTGAACAGAGAATGATTGCTTTAATCCAATCATCAATTAGAAATGACATGTTTGCTTTATTACAACATGATGGGTCATCAAAATCTGTTTGGGAAGCTTTACGGGTTAAAACTGAGGGGGGTAAACAAATCAAGAAAAATAAAATTGCTTTATTAAAGAAATAATTTGATTTGTTTGATAGCATGAAAGGTGAATCAGTTCGACAAATGATAGAGAGATTTGGTCATTTAAAAATTTAACTTGATCATTTTGGAATTGTTAAAACTCGAGAAGAAATAATCGATAAAATCATAGAAGCGTTACCACGAGCTGATCAGTGGCAAACGTTTGTGTTCATATTGAAAAATGATGTGTTATATGATGAAATTTCTCTTGATGTCTTGATAGAAAAAATTGAAAGTCATGAATTGGAGTTGCAGAAGCAAAACAAGATGAGCAGTTCTTCACATCAACAAAATGTGGGTCTTTATTTCAAAGGTAACATACCTTCTGTGAAAGTTGGGGATTCACCAAAGACAACATTCAGTGGTGAGAGGACAAAAGAACCACAGAAAAGTTCATCAAGTTACAATCCAGGATACCATTCATCTTCTTCAAAAGCAAACACTGAAGAATCTGAAGAAGTTCTATGTAACATTGCTCTCAAATTGAAGAATTCTCCGGCAATGAGCATTAATGCAGCAAAATAGCAAATGAGTTTCCTTGCATCTGTTCTGGAATCATATGAAGGTCTAGTTGCTGGCAAAATTGGAAATTCTAAATTGACCAAAGAAGACTACGACCAGATTGATCCGGAAGAAATGGAACTCATAGATATTCGCTGGTGTTTGGCAAGTTGCATCCGCAGAGCCCAGAGATACATGGAGATTACTGGGAAATAGACAATTGGTGGACCATCAACAAAACTTAGATTTGACAAGTCCAAAGTGACCTGCTTCAAATGTAAGCAAAAAGGTCATTTCAAGAGAGAATGCAACAATTCTGCAGTTGATGGAAATGAACATCCTTTCAATGATGATTATTACCGAAAGGCAATTTACCATCGAAGCAAAGAAGAGCCAAAAATGATCGAAAACAATCCCAAAGAGAAGTCAAGAGCATGTGCTGTAATTCATCATGATGAAGGGTATGATTGGAGTGAAATTCTTCCAGAAGAAGATCGTGTTGAAACAGCTCATGGCAGAACAACATCAAAAAGCAAACATTATGTTTTTGTTGCTGAAATCAAAGAGAAAACCAGAGGAAAGTTGTGTGATTTGAAGTGAAGAAGAGAAGCTGGCATGAAGCAAGTTCTCGAGAGACAAGGGAGAAGATCAGAGATTCAAGAAGATCCAGACTGATCAGAATATCCGAAATGAATGATATGGAATATTATTTATAGAGGAGGTTTCTTTCCAAAGGGGAAACCTTTGACTAGTGAACCCCTACTGCAGTAGGAGGCTTATCCATTTAAGGGTTGAAGGCTTTGAATCTATGGATAAAAGGCTGTTCTCTTTTGTACCCGCCACTTTTGCGGCTGAGTGAAGAGTTGGTGAGTTATCAACTGATGTGACTGATTACTGTGCTTGTTCTCTTCTGCTTACAATGCCTTGCGGGTTTTGAACCCTTTAACCATTTAACCTTTTAAGTTGTTATGTGTTTTAGTCATATTATTGAGATTTGGGCTACCCCCATCACCAGCCCTTAAGTCAGAGGTGTTTGGGGTGTATGCCCGAATGCTTCTGACTTTTACACATCGTTTTTTATTGCTTAAAGGCTTCAAGGCTTCAGGGGTTCGGATCAGTTGAGAATTTGAATTTTGAAATGACAACTGATGTGATTGGTGGCAGTTTCTCAAGCGGCGGTTGTAATTACACAGCAGGTAATTATAACTTCCTTTTTAATATTTATTTCCCATTTATTTACACTTGATAACTTTTCACTTATCTTCTCCAAGTGTTTCGTTGATTCCTTCCTTCGTTCAGGTTAGTCATTATCTTTCTTTCTTCGTTTTTTCTGTTCTTTGTTTTAATCATGGGTGCACGTAAGGATCTTTCTGTTAGTTTTTCTCGCCTTACTCAAGAGGAAGTAGAGGCCTTTTGTATGGAATGGGGCATTGGTTTGAAATTCAATCTGGTTGCACTGGGTTGTGACAAGTCCGTTGATCAATGCCCTTCTGGGTCGATTGCTTTATACTGTCGCCATTTCGAGTTCTCCAATCTTCGTCATCCGTTCTCAACCTCTGTATTGAATGTTTTAGAGTATTACCGAGTTTCGTTTGGTCAAATCCATCCCAAAGGTATGGCTAGGGTTTTACAATTTGAAGTTGTATGCCGGGCCTCCGGTTATGATCCCTCTTTGTTGTTATTCCGCCGGTTCTTCCGTTTGGCGAAGAACGGTGATTGGTTTACCTTTGAAACATCTAAAGTCGATACTTGTTTGATTTCTTCCATGGTTACCACCCTTGGTGCCTGGAAAGATCGCTTCTTCTGAGTTTCAGAGTCAATTGTTCCCTTTAAAATGGTGTGGAGACACCCAGACGTCGTTCTCAATGAACCGGAACCCTCTGAGTCTGATTTGAATGATTGTTTTCTTAAGGCCATTCGGGAATGTCCTTCAAGGATTTGGCCTTTTCCTGAACATTTGCTAGTTTTGTTAGGTATTAGCAAATTGTGGGATAAGCCTGATCGAGATTCGGTTCTTATGAGGAGTGGTAATGGTATGCATTTCCCCTGCTCTGCTTTTTTACATTCCTTTTGATTGTTTGCTTATATTTTGTTTCTTATAAATTTTGCAGTCATGTCTGCATTGGATTTTGTGAAGAGTGACGATACATCAGATGTTGTTTTTACGGATGCTCAAGCTGCAGAGGGTGATGATGCAGTTGCAAATGTCAAGGGTTTTACCAAGACTACTGATCCTAAGACTTTGACCCGTCATTTGTTGAAGAGTGCTACTCAATCCACTTCTTCTGATCCTATGGAATTGAGCGACGACATTGAAGTTTCTGAGGGTCAAGGCCCTGATGCTGAAAAGGAGAAAAATTTGGTTGTTCTTGGTAAGAAGAAAGCTTCAGGTAAGAAGGTTACAATGACTCCTGTTCAAGGTTCATCAAGCAAGGATGTTGAAGGCTTGAGTGAAGATGAGGTTTATGTTCCGAATTGGAGTGTTAAGGTTGGGGATAGTTTTAAGGATGCCAATGTTTGTGCTGATGCGTTGGCAAATTTTGCTCCTCCTGGTGTTCGAGGTGCCATATCAGAGATGGAGGGTGACACCATGCTTTCGAGGTTGATCTTGAACTCCTACAACCTTTCTGCCTTAGTGGCTGAAGGTGTTACTCGTTTCCGGAAGGGGATGCATGAGTATGAGGAGTTTTCAAAGAAGAAGGATAAGATGAAGGCTTTTATGGCTGTTATGAAAAAGGATATTGATAGCTTTTCGAAGAAGGAGGAAGCTTGGGTTAAGAAGGTTGGTGAGTTGACCCGCAAGCACGAGATTGAGATTAGTGATTTAAAAAAAAGTTTTGAGGCAGATAAGTTGATGCTGAAAGCTGATAGGGAATCCTTGGATGTTCAGAAGAAGGCCTTTGCTGAAGAAAATGAAGGTTTGAAGGCTTCTGTAGTTCAAGCTACTGGTGATAACCAGTGGCTTATTAAGCAAGGCTTTCAGCAGGTTGTCACTTATCTCCTTCACTCTAATGAATTTAACTCTACCCTTGGGGATGTCTACACGAAATTGCTGAACTATGGGAAGCATTTGGGCTTGGTTGTTGGTTTCAAAATTCATGAGTCTGGTCAAGCCTTAGAACAATCTCCTTTGTTTCGCCCTGAAGCTTCTGAAATTTTCAAGGAGTCTGTTCACCAGATGGATAGGCTGACTTATCCTTATGTAAGTGAAGTTTCTTCTTGCTTCGGTAAACCTCTTTCCGTGTTACAGGGGCTGAAACCAGCTGGGCTAAATGAGAAGTTTTGTGCTGAAGTGCTTGATTCCTTGTCCAAGAAGCGTTCTCGTTCAGGTGATAGTGAAGAGACTTTCTCGGAGGATGCAGATGTTTCCAAGGAAGCAAGCCTTGAAGGTTCAGCGGTTGCAGGTGATGGTGGCCCTAAGGCCAAGAAGGCGAAGAAGGCCAAGAAGGGTAAGAGAGATGGTTCTGGGGCTTCAAAGCCTTCTACTGATGTTTAAACAATATATTCGTAGCTCTCTTAGCACTTAAAACAATTTCATGTTTTGTATGTTTTAATCTTGTTATCTTGAAGGGAACCATTTAGGTCCCTATGGTGGTTGGAGCCTTGAAGGCTTCCTTTGAACAATTATGTAGGTTTATCTGCCCTTAAGGCCCTTTTATGTTATGCTTTGACTTGCTAGTATTTGTTCTAGAGGAAATTGGTTAAGCAACTTGCATCTTGAAACCTTTGAGGCTTCAAGGTGTTGTTTGATGCTTGTGGATAAGCGTTTTTAATTATAGGTTTCATAAAACCTTTTATCTTTGTGTTGTTGTTTTGTTCCTTTCCTTGTAGTTTTGTTTGTGTAATTGTCTTTGTTGGTGTTGTGTTTTCCTTATGTTACTTATACCTTGAAGGGTTCAGTGTTGTAGTCACTTAGCCTTGGTATTTTTAACAAGAAAGCATAACACTTATCCTATGTATCATTTCTACTTTGCTATATTTTGGTTCGTAAGCCTGTTGATGAGAGTTTGTTTTTTGGAATATTTTCTAAGGCTTAAGGAACATTTGGTGAAGGCTGTTCAGACCCGTATATGAGACAAGTCTTATTGAAAAATTTCTAAGTCTCATGGAGTCGTATTGATATAGGAACTCACCCCTTATATAGGTCCATTCAACCCTTGAACCTATTGAGCGATGTGGCCTGGGAGCTCATCCCCTTACATGACCCTTGTCATGGAGTTTTTTTGCTAGGTTCTCAACCTGATTATAGGATAGAAAGACAAATTTTAACAGGAACCTCATTGTTCATTCATCAAAGTGTGTAGATTACAAGGGAACAAAAAAAAAAAAAACACTTTGCCAACTTTTTTCTAATACATGTTTCTAGACGTGGAACCTTTTAAGGTTTTTGCCGTTCCAATGCCTGAGAAGCTTTTTGCCATTTGAGTCAGCTAACTTGTATGATCCTCCCTTGTGAGCTTCGAGAATGACATAAGGTCCTTCCCATTTGGGACCAAGTTTTCCCTGGCTTTCCTTCTTGCTTGCCTCATTGTTTCTGAGAACTAGGTCACTAGGCTTGAATCGTTCATGTTTTACCCGGGCATTATAGTAGGATTTCATCTTTTGTTTGTATCTTGCTTCTTGAATGGCAGCTTGATTCCGTGCTTCTTCTAGGAGTTCCAAGTTTAACATCGTCTCTTGCTCGTTTATTTCTAGATCAATGTTGACCGTTCTCTTTGTTGTAACTCCTATCTCTGCTGGGATTACAGCTTCAGATCCGAAGACCAAGCTGTAAGGTGTTTTCTTATGACTTGTTTTTTCAGTGGTTCTTATTGCCCATAACACGTTTGGGAGTTCTTCAAGCTAGTTGGTGTCATGCTTTCCCAATCGTGTTTTGATGCCCTCCACTATGCTTCGATTTGTTCTTTCAACCTGGCCCTTGGATTGAGGGTGGGCCACTGAGCTGAAGACCTGTGCTATTCGGAACTCTTTGCACCATGAGCTGAAAGGCTTTTTAGCAAACTGTTTTCCATTATCCGTGATCAATACTCCTGGTAACCCAAATCGGCAAATGATGTTTTCCCATACAAAATCAATGATTTGCTTTCCTGTTATCTTTGCTAATGGTTTCACGTCCAGCCATTTAGTGAAGTGGTCCATAGCTACTAGAAGGAATTTGACTCCTCCTTTGGCCGGAGGGAACGGTCCAATAATGTTCATTCCCCATTTGTGGAATGGCCAAGCAAATGAGATGGGAACCAAGTCATGCTTTGGGCTTTTTGGCACTGGGGTATGTATTTGACAAGCTTCACATTTTTTCAGCTGTTCATTTGCATCTCGGTGCATTGTGGGCCAGAAGTATTCAAGGTTCATTAATTTTGACACTACTGACCTTTGGCCGAAATGAGCTCCACAAATTCCCTCATGGACTTCCTTGATCAAGTATTAACTATGTTCTAGACCGACACAGCGAAGCAATGGTGCAAGGTATCCTTTTTTATAAAGGATATTTTCCTGTACCACGTATTGTCTTGACTTTATTCGAACCCTTTCGGCTTCTACTTGATCACTTGGCAGTTCACCATTTGTGAGGAATTTGATCAGAGGGGTCATCCAATTTGGGCCTTCCTCGGTGATGACGTCCTGTACTTCAAGCTCTTGAATTGATGATTGCTTCAACACTTCAACCAATACCTTCTTAGTAAGATGGGCAAAGGTCAATGAAGCAAGTTTTTTTAGGGCATCAACTTTTTTGTTTTGTGTTATGGGGACTTGTTTGATTGTGCATGTTTCAAATGCACTCATGAGCTCCTTTGCTTTTTCACAGTACTTCTTCATGTTTGGTTCTTTGGTTTATGTAGTTATTGCTTACTTGGTTTGAGACAAGCAATGAATCCGTGAAGACTTGAAGCCTTTTGACACCCATCTCTCTTGCAAGTTTAAGTCTCGTAATCAATGCTTCGTACTCAGCTTCATTATTTGTATTATGAAATTCAAACCAAAGAGCATACGTAAGTTCCAAATGGTTAGGATCAATTAGAACTAGCCCTGCTCCTGACCCTTCGACGCTGGAAGCTCCGTCAGTGAAGAGCTTCCAGGTGTGGGGGTCAGAGGGTTCTGTGGAAGCTGTGTTGACTTCTGTTGTCGTTTCATTGGGTATTTCCAAAATGAAGTTAGCCAAGACTTGTGCTTTCACGGCTTTTCTTGGAACATAGGTGATATTATGTTCTCCTATTTCCACAACCCATTTGGCTAAACGTACAGAAGTTTTGGGTTTTTCAAGCACATTTTTGATTGGTTGGTCCATGACCACTTGAATGGGATGTGCTTGAAAGTATCTCCGAAGTCTTCTGGCTGTTTTGACTAGTGTAAGAGCAAGTTTTTCTAGTGGGGGATACTTGGTCTCTGCTAACTTTAAGGTTTTGCTGAAGAAGTAAACAGGTACATGAGCCTTGTTTCTTTCGATGGTCAAGACTGCACTGATTGCTTCCTTAGCGATTGATAAGTAGACAGAGATCAGTTCCCCTGTTTTAGGAGCAGCGATGTCTGGTAATGAAGCTAGGTGTTTCTTCATTTGGTTAAAAGCTTCTTCTGCTTCCTCTGTCCACCTGAAGTCCCTTTTGTCTATACACCCTTAAAGGGTTTTGAAAAAGGGAAGAGACTTTTCTGCCAACTTGGAGGTAAAACGCTTCAACGCTGCCAATTTGCTGTTCAAGCTTTCAACCTCTTTTTTGCTTTGTGGAGATTTTGTTTCCAAAATAGCTTTGACCTTGTTGGGGTTGGCATTTATGCTTTGCTTGCCAACAATGTGTCCCAGAAACTTGCCCTCTTTGAAACCGAATGAACATTTCACGGGATTTAATTTCATGTTCATCTTTCTCAGGTTTCGGAATGTTTCCTGAATATCGTCAAGCATTTGACCTTCTGTCTTACTTTTGATTACCAAGTCATCCACATAAGCTTCCATATTTTTTCCTATCTGTTCCATAAATGCCTTATCCACCAACCATTGATATGTTTCCCCTGCATTTTTAGGCCTAAAGGCATTTAAAAATGCCTTTGTCTGTATGAAAGGCTGTCTTTTCCTCATCTTCCTTCTTCATTTGGATTTGGTGGTAGCCTTTATAGGAGAAAGCACTTGAATGGGAAGCCTGTGAGTGAGTCTACCTTTAGATCAATTTCTGGCAAAGGATAGCAATCCTTTGGGCAGACTTTGTTCAAGTCTTTGAAATCGATGCATATTCTCCGTGAACCATCGGGCTTCTTGACCATTACAGGGTTGGCTATCCAAGTATGCCATCTTGCACCAACCCTTTAACCTCTTTGCATGCTGCTAAGCGTCGATCACGGGCAAGGCTTTTTTTTGCTGAACAATGGGCTTCACGTTTGGTGGAATCTTAAGCTCGTGTTCGGCAATGTCCCTGGGGATGCTGGTCATGTCATCAGGACACCATGCAAAGATGTCCATGTTGTGGGTCAGCATCTTCTTGAGGTATGAGATAGTTTCTTGAGTGAGGTTGGTGTTTACCCTTATCCTTTGCTCGGGAAACTTAGGGTTAATGGCCCAACCTTGTTCTTCGCTTTCATTTTTTCTTGAGCTATGTCCTTCAACCAGGAAGGCTTCCTGGGTTGGTTGAAGGGTTGCAATTCCTCTTTTGCTGGGAAACTTGACAATGCCTTGGCCAACAGAGACAACCATGCTAAACTCGCTTTGGCCTGGCCTTCCTATGATAACATTGTAGGTAGAAGGCATGTTGATTACAATGAAGGTAAGTGGCTTGGTTCTTTCCATATCACCCTCATTGAAGCAAACGTCCAGTGTCGGTTGGCCTAAAGGCTTGATAGGTATGTCAGCGATGCCTTTGATGGACGACTTAGCTGGCTGAAGCCTTGAACGCTCCTGGTCGCTGAGTTGGTTGAAGTATTTTTCAAACATTATCTCTGTTGCTGCACCCTTATCGATGTATGCCTTGCTTGTCTTTAATGTTCCCACGATGGCTTCGACCACCAAAGGGTTGGAGTAAAGCCCCTTTTGTGGAGGTGGGAAGCACAAGCGCTGAAGCTCCCAAGCTTCCAAGCGCTGACGCTTAGTGGGGGTTCCTTCAATGACATTCACCATGTTTACTTCCTTGTTTTTTCCATCACCCATTTTATCTTTTACTCCCTTAACGAGGTGAGCGAGTTCTCCAGATTTGACGGCTTCCTCAATCCTCTTTTTTAGTTGGAAGAAATCATTAGTGTGATGCCCCTTTTCTTCATGGAATTCGCAGAACTGGGTAGAGTTTTCATTTCTTTTGATTTTGGGCAGAGGTCTCGGTGGTCGGAAGCTGTGCTTAACCTCTTCAGTGGCAAGTATTTCCTAAGGGTTTTTTGGCCAAGGCTGTGAAGTTCAGATCCTTGTCTCTACTCAAAGGGTTCCGAACTTCAGACCTTCGAGGATCTAAGCTTCGGGAACGTCTATAAAAAGAGCCATAGTTGCTTCTCTTCCAGCCGGGGCTGTTGTTCCACCAGCTGGGACCCCTCTTTCTCTGTTCCTTGATGTCAACCACCTCTTCTCCCCTGATGTGAGCTTTAGCCTTTTCAAGGGATTCTTCTAAGGTTTTGGGCAGACACTTGTTAAAGTCCCTGGTGAGATACTCAGAGGTGATTGCATTCATAAAGCCTGCAACCCTCATTTTTTCGTCAGCTCCCACATAAGTCAAACCTTCTTTTTTGTATCTTTTGATGAAATACCTGAGGCTTTCATCGTCCGTTTGTTTGATCTGGAAGATCACAGTGGCGTCCTTCACATATCTCCTTTGCTGTGAGAAATTAGCCAAGAAACCCTTGCTTAAATCATCGATGGTTCGAATGCTTCGGGTTGGTAAGTCGTTGAACCAGATCCGAGCAGATCCTACGAGGGTTTTCATGAACATCAAGCGACATTTGTCGTTGGACCATTTCTCTATCCTTGCTGCCCCTATGAAGATCTGAAGGTGTCTTCTGGATCTTCCGTTCCGTCGTAAGTTCGTATGTGAGAAGTCATCTTTATCCTAGTTTGAAAGTCGTAATCAGCAATTTGCTGAATAAAGCATGACAAATTGCTTGGTTTGTATGGTTTAGCCAAATCCACTTCCATTCTTATGCCCGGGTTGTTGTTAGAATTCCTTTAGGTGGCCAGCACCTGGTTAATGAAGTGCTGCCAAGGGAAGCTTGCCATCATTTGTGGCATGAGGTTGAAGCCTTGAAGGCTTTCAGCCGCATAGTTCACCCCTAGAGGAGCACTCATGACGGCATTTCGTGCTAATGGGAGGACAATGTCCCATCCCAACCGATGGCGGAAACATCGGGGCGCGACACTGAGCGAAATAGATTGTCCAAGAGAATCCATAACAACTATAATTACCAGATATTTAACGTTACGTCCCATACCATAACATATCAAATAAAACAGTTTTTACAGACATAGTGTTCTGAAAGATAATTAAATTGTTCTGACAACTCAGATTTAAATGTGACGTTTCTAGACCTCCTAACTTGATTCCATAACAACAAGCATAGCATAAGCATCCTAAACACCTGCCATATACGTTAAAATAAAAGTCAATACACATAGTGTAAAGGTGAGCATACAAGTTTAATAGAATATAGTAGCGAAAGCGATTTACACATAACCAGCATGTAACACGTAGAAATGTGAAGCAGGTAAGTTATCGACAATGAAATATGCACAGACGTGACTACAAGTTGTAGAATGCGCAACACATATCACCACTGCGACACACAAAGAAAACCCCTTAACAACCCCTGTCCACGACAGGTGCTGAGTCCAAACTATAGTACTATCATTGCTAAGGTGTCAGGCAACAATCACCATGTAACACGTAGAAATGTGAAGCAGGTAAGTTATCGACAATGAAATATGCACAGACGTGACTGCGAGTTGTAGAATGCGCAACACATATCACCACTGTGACACATGAAGAAAACCCCTTAACAACCCCTGTCCACGACAGGTGCCGAGTCCAAACTATAGTACTATCGTTGCTAAGGTGTCAGGCAACAATCACTATGTAAACATAACATATTAGCATTCATCGAATAACACGTATAACATGCGAGGGCGGTTAGCGTATAAAAAGTGTTGCGTTGTGTGATCGATGTGATTTAATATAGGTAACGTATGTAACACCCAAAAGTGTGTAAAGCAAAAAGGGATCGAGTATACTCACAGATCGTGTTTAGTAAATAAACACTTTCTTGGATTGAAGGGAGTGCTGGAGAGTTAGCCTGATCAGAGAACAATAGTGTAAGCGTTGAATAGTGCGTTAAACAGTGTGTCAGAAACATTTGTGACGAATAGTGATTTGGTCGGATGACCGTCCGAACGGATGGTCATCCAGATGGATGACCATTCGGTCAGAGGGTTATCCGTTTAGGAAGGATGTGTTTGTGTATGAACTTTGAAGTTTTCGTTGTAGAATTTTATAAAGTTTGAAAAATCTCTACACATCAGGCCATCCGGATGGACGGTCATCCAGACGGATGGCCGTCCGCTCGGATGGTGATCTGAGTGGACTGGTATTCTTTGAAGTTTTGAATTGTTTAAGTGTTTGAACATCACAAGTCATCTGGTTAGATAGCCGTTCGATCGGATGGCTGTTCGATAGGGCGACTGTTTTGGGTTGAAGAATTTGTAAAATCAACTAAGTTAAAGGTTTAACCGAGACGGCATGACAACGTGTTGAAAAACAGGAATCTCATCAAGCCCAGCTCTTCCGGTCAGAAGGGAATCACCCCGTTCGATCAGAGTTAACTGTTCTTCATGGAGTTTCATGTTCAACCCGTGAATCGGTCGTCTCTTCGTTAGAAATCCATTCTCAGTCCGGATCTCCACTAGAGAGTGAGTATCGATCCCGAACGAGTCCAGATTCTAACTGTTTTGAGTAAAAAGTGAAGAATGTTTGAAGAAAAGTTTGAAACATTTGAAAGATGTTCAAATTTAGTTGAAAATGATGTAAAAACGTGTAGAAATCCATCAGATCCGAACCATTTTTGATGAGATGAGGTCTCACTTCAATGTTCATACGAACTCCATGATGACATCACCTTAGAACAGCCCGAATCAGAAGATTTCTCAGTGGAAATGCAAGATTTGCTGGTGAAATTGATGAGAAAGTGTGTAAAGATCAAGGGAGTACAAGTTTTGGGATGAGAACTTACAAGAATCGCGAGGAATTGAGAGAAAAGTGGCTGAGAGTGCACTGATTTGGAGGGAGCTGTCACATCAAGTGAACAGTGATGTGACAGGTGAGATATTTATAGGGGAATGAGGAGAAAGGCGGTGTGGTTAAGTGGGTCAGATGGCGAGTGCGAGTTGGTTTCCGACTTTTGTTTCGTGTGTTGAGCGTTGTGTTTCGTTGCGAGTAAGCGATGCGATAGTATTACACATTAGTTACACAATTAACATAATCAACCTAACAATCATAAAAGTAACTTGTATTTCGGGTTGCGATGCGATATGATTGAGTTGCGATTGCGTTGGAGAATAATATTTCAAAACATATTTAAATCACACACAAGTAACACATAATAACCTAAACACGTAAAACAATATCCATAACCTGTAATTCGAATTGCGATGCGGTAGCGATGTGATTGCGTTTAGTAGATTAGCGTTAGTTACGTTTATCGCATTGTTACTTCACATATTAATAAATCGTACAACAAAATAGCGTCAAGCAAAGTATCGATTATCGAGTCAATGAATACAAGCAATAATTAAGTCAGGAACGACAGATCTGATTAGCAAACCTTTCTTCCTTTGACTTTGACTTGTACTTTGACTTGTACTTTGACTTTGACTTTGAAAAGTCGGGTTGTTACAGCCTCCCCTACTTTAGGAAATTTCATCCCGAAATTTAAGGCACAGGCGTAACGAATAGTTGAGGATATTTAGCCTTCATATAACTTTCGAGTTCCCAGGTGAACTCGGCGCTGCGTTTGCCTTCCCAGCGAACCTTCACAATGGGAATGCGTGAGCGTTGGAGTTTATTGGTCTCTCGGTCCATGATCTCGACTAGCTTTTCCACGAAGTGTAATGTTTCATCCACTTGTAGACCCTCAAGAGGAACATATAAATTCTGGTCGGCTAGACACTTTTTGAGGTTCGAAACGTGGAAAGTCGGATGCACATTGTTGAGTTCCTCCGGTAATTCGAGTCGATAACTTTGCCAATTCTTTCCAGAATCTTAAAGGTTCTAACGTATCGAGGCGATAGCTTTCCTTTCTTGCCGAATCGGACCACCCCCTTCCAAGGTGCAACCTTTAGGAGTACGTGATCACCAACGTCAAATTCAAGGGGCTTGCGGCGTTTATCGGCGTAACTCTTTTGACGACTCCGAGCTTTCAGGAGATTGTCTCGTATTTTGAGGATCTTGTCAGTCGTTTCTTGTAGTAACTCAGGACCGGTAATTTGCGCATCTCCGATCTCGTGCCATACAATAGGCGATCGACATTTTCTTCTATATAATACCTCAAATGGTGCCATTTGAATGCTAGAGTGATAACTGTTATTGTACGAGAATTCGACTAAAGGTAAATGTGAATCCCAATTACCATCGAAATCTATAACACACGAGCGAAGCATGTCTTCAAGGGTAGGAATCGTGCGTTCAGTCTGACCGTCGGTCTGGGGATGAAAAGCAGTACTAAGATTGAGAGTAGTACCGAGAGCAGATTGAAAAGTTTCCCAGAGGCGCAAAGTGAATCGACCATCGCGGTCAGAGATGATGTCACGAGGTGTCCTATGTCGATAAATGACTTCATCGGTGTAAATTCGGGCTAATCGTTCCACCTTGTAGTCTTCCCGTATCGGCAGAAAGTGGGGGATTTTAGTAAGTCGATCAACGATAACCCAAATGCTATCGTGATCTGATGGCGTGCGCGATAGTTTCGTAATGAAATCCATGATTATACTCTCCTATTTCCACATAGGGATCTCGGGTTACACGAGTAAGCCAGAGGGGCGTTGTTGCTCAGCCTTGACCTTCGAGTAGGTTAGGCATTTTGAAACGTAGATAGCGATATCCTTCTTCATTCCAGGCCACCAATACCTGGCACACAAGTCCTGGTACATCTTGTCAGCACCGGGATGAATGGAATATCGAGATTTGTGAGCTTCAGTCAGCAATATCTCCCGAAGTTTATTGCGACCAGGAATCCAGATGCGATTGAGGTAGTAGTAGATACCGTTCTATTTGGTGACAAGTTGGGTTTCAGCACCACATTTCTTCATTTCCTCTCTCAAGGTATTATCAATGAAGCATGCGTGCTGTGCGTCACGGATTAGAGCTTCGAGGTCATACTGGGCTTGGGTATTACGAACACGATGCAAATAGCTACGTCGACTGAGAGCGTCGGCAACAACATTTGCTTTGCCCGGATGGTAGCGAATATCACAGTCGTAATCGTTGAGAAGTTCAAACCATCGGCGTTGGTGCATATTCAACTCCTTCTGGTTCAAGATGTGTTGCAGGCTCTTATGGTTGGTGAAGACCGTACACTTGGTACCGTAAAGGTAGTGTCGTCAAATCTTCAACGTAAAAACAACTGCACCAAGCTTGAGATTGTGGGTTGTATAGTTCTTCGCGTGGATCTTGAGCTATCGAGAGGCGTACGCGATAACCTTGTCTCGTTGCATGAGAACACAATCAGGACCGAGGTTAGAGCCATCGCAGCAGACTAAGAAGTCGTCATTTCCATCGGGTAATACGAGTACAGGAGCGTTGCTGAACATGAGTTTCAGAGTTTGAAAGATTTCCTCTTGTTCGGTTCCCCAAATAAAAGGTTTGTCCTTGTGCGTAAGAGAGGTGAGAGGAACAACGATTTTTGAGAAATCAGCGATGAATCAACGGTAGTAACCCGCCAATCCGAGAAAAGAACGAATTTCGGTGGGTTCTTTGGCGTAATCCAACTCTTAACTGCTTCGACCTTCGTGGGGTCGACGTGAATACCTTGACTATTGACAATATGACTGAGAAATTGAAGCCAAAATTCACACTTGGAGAACTTGTCGTAGAGGCGGTTTCCTTGAAGTAGTTCAAGAACCAAACAGAGATGTTGCGCGTGTTCGACTTTTGACTTGGAATAGATCAGGATATCATCGATAAACATGATGAAGAAGCGGTCGAGAAAGGGACTACACACGCGATTCATTAGATCCATAAAGACTGCGGGGGCGTTAGTTAGACCAAAGGGCATAACAACAAACTCGTAGTGGCCATATCAGGTTCGAAAAGCGGTTTTGGGTATATCTTCTTCTTGAA
Organism: Helianthus tuberosus; assembly: GCA_030545235.1. Lineage (NCBI taxonomy): Eukaryota > Viridiplantae > Streptophyta > Magnoliopsida > Asterales > Asteraceae > Helianthus > Helianthus tuberosus. Next base: position 818,410 of record JARYGA010032281.1, read on the forward strand.
TTCGTAATTGACGATTGCCAGAGCGTAGGTCGATCTTGGAAAAACACGTAGCACCTTGCAATTGATTAAACAAATCATTGATTCGAGGTAAAGGATAGCGATTCTTGATAGTCAGCTTATTGAGTTCCCTATAATCGATGCACATCCGGAACGATCCGTCCTTTTTTTTGACAAAAAGGACAGGTGCGCCCCATGGTGTTGTGCTAGGGCGGATGAAGCCTTTATCAAGCAATTCTTGGAATTGACTGGAGAGTTCGCGCATTTCAGATGGGATGAGACGATAAGGCGCTTTAATAATAGTATTTGCCCCAAGAATGAGGTCAATTCGAAAATCGATATCACGAGACGGCGGTAAACCAGGTAAATCATCAGGAAAGACGTTAGGAAAATCACGAACCACGAGCACCTTTTCCATTGCCTTCTCTTTCTTTTCCTTCTCTGCTACTATGATGTGTGCCAAGAAATCCCTGTATTCCCTGCGGAGATACTTGCTTGCTTGGGCACACGACAAGAGTTTCAGTTTCTTTGAAGGAACTTCTCCATAAACACAGAGTTGATCACCATTCCTAAGAGAGAAACAAATCATTTTATCGAAACAAACAATTTCAACATGATTTTCACGAAGAAAATTCATGCCTACTATGACGTCAAAACTACCAAGCTGCATCGGAATAAGATTGATCAGGAAAATGTGATTGTTAAGCTCAAGGGTACAATCACGCAGAACGGAACTAACAGGAACGGTTCTTCCAGTGGCAATTTCTACGTCAAACGACGATGAGAGGTTAACACGTTTACGGTTTAAGAGCCTTTCGAATTCGAACGATACAAAACAGTTATCGGCTCCAGTATCAAACAAACACGAAGCATAAATACCATTTACGAGAAACGTACCATTAACCACGTTGTTGTCTGCTTGGGCCTGGCGAGCGTTGATGTTGAAAACTCTCCCACGGGCTGCTTGTTGAGCTGGCTGTTGCTACTGCTGCTGAGGCTGCTGCTGTTGGTGTTGTTGCTGTGCTGGTTACTGATGTGGCTCTTGCTTCACCACTCTGTTCGGGCAGACATTCGCAAAGTGGTTTGGATCACCACACGCATAGCAGGATCTTGAGTGAGCAGCGGGAGAAGGAGCTGCTTGTTTTCCCTGAGGAGCGGGAAGTGGAGCTGGCAGAGCAGGAGGAGCTTGAACTTGAGCTTGATGGGGGCCAGTGCGGCATTTGGCGGTAAAGTGTCCGTAAATGTTGCAGTGGACACAAAAATGGCTAGTGATCCCCACTAGATGATGGTAAGTACAAGTAGGGCACAGTGGGTGAGGTTCGGTGTACGCACATTTGGCGGGCGGTCCGTTGGTTACTGGTGCAGTAGCTTGGCGGTTCTGGTTTTGGGATTGAGAAGGGATAGCATTGAGTGGAGCGTCAGTTGTGACAACACAGTTCTTGTTATTGTTGTTGTTCTTCCGCTTGCGACGTGAAGACTTTGAAGCTTGAGGTGAAGCGGTTTCAGCGGTGGGAGTAGCAGGGGTAGCAGTGACTTGATGAAGACTCTTGGTGTAGTTCTTGAAGTAACCAACCCGAACTCGCTTGTCATTAATCTTGACAGCGAGCAGGAAGGTCTCCTCAATGGTAGTAGTCTTTGCTGCTTGTACAAAATCGGTAACACAATCAGGTAATGCGCGAATGTATTTCTTGATTGTGATGTTGGGAGTCGTGACTTGGCCAGGGAAGATGATGCTTAGCTGTTTAAAGCAGTAAGACCAACATTGTCGCCACCCTCTTGCTTGATGTGCCAGAACTTGTCTTCCAACTTCTGGAGTTCATGCGGAGGACAAAATTCTTTCATCATGATTTCCTTCAATTCCTCCAAAGTAAGTCCCTAGGCTGCGTCGTTCCCACGCCTGTTTCGCTCTGTTGTCCACCATTCTAGTGCCCAAGACTGGAAGACCCTAGTTACGTTAACAGTGCGAAGGTTGTCTGGACATCCGCTTTGTCGTAGAGTGACTTCAATTGAGTCAAACCATAAAAACATTGCGCTCGGCCCATCTTCCCCAGTGAAGTCTTTGGGTCCACAAGCTTTAAACTGCTTGAAGCTGAAGGTAGCTTTCGGATAGTCGGTCCTAGATTCCTCAGAGGACTTGCTAGCGATCTCATTAATTTCGCTAATGATTTGCGGAATGACCTTAGCCATTTGCTTAGTGACTAGTGAGGCGATGCATTTGTCAGCGTGATTGCGGCGAGCAGAGCGAGAAGTATGAGATCCGAATGAAGACATTGTCTACAACAGACATCATCATAGGATTTAGACAATACACTCAATCTCACCACACAACGCTTAACAAGTATATTGGTTAAAGCTCAGGAACACGTACACACATGACATATATAATCACAAGGCACATAAATCACGTATGCACAGAAGCACATAAGCAGGTAGGGCACAGAAACATGTAATCCACGTAAGCACATATTCCACTATATTTTGCATGTATTCACCAACATTTTTTGCACGTATTCACCAATCTTTCAGAGTTGTGAAAAGCGATCGAGAGTTGCGAGTAGTGATAGCGAGTAGCGTAAACAGCTATTAACGATGCGAATAGCTTGTAGTGTGTCTATGATTTGTTAGCGTTTTGAGATATAAATAGTTGTGTGTGTTGTGTGCGTTTAATTAAGCGATGAGCAAAAAGCGTGAAGTTCCAAAATCAAAACTCATAAACATTTAAAACCACATAAAACACATAAAATCAATAATTCACAGAGTCAGCGGTGGCGATCCTCAGAATCGAAACACATAAACACATAAAAATGATAATGCGTAAGATCAACGATTGCAGCTTGAAAATAGAATGCCTCAGGTGCGCTAGACTTTAACTACCCAAAGTGATTCGACTATTCCCAAGGACTTTGAATACACGTGCCGACTTAATAGACTGTGCTCTCGCCTCAATCCGGGCGATCGGCACGCATCCTTTCGGCCATTACGTGACCCTATTCGTTGGAACCCATCGAGACTTTGCTGAGAGTTTTGCGAAAACCAAGTTATTAATATGCGGGTTTCAACCCTAACTTAACAACTCCATTCCTGTTTGTGTGATATCATCAGGAGATAGTTAGGGAGAATCGTGTCGAGGTATGGTTTTCATACCTGACTCAACGCATATTCTCGTGTTTTATTAGTAAAAATGCCTGTCGAGTGAGTGATTCTATCGAGAGTTTACGGTTTTCACACCTAATCTTTACCAAATCACTCAAATATTCTAAAAAATCGTTCATCGTGAGCCTTAGGGAAAAGGCCGAGTGTTTGCACGAAGCTGTAGTATGCGATGTTCGTGCAAGGTCGTAACTTTAGCAAGTGTAATTGAGAGTATAAGGGATAAGCTTGCGCGGAACCCCTATCGGGTTCGCACAAGACGGCCTGTTGATACTTAGAATATAGACTAGGTTAATTCTAGGACATCGACCCGGACTAGGTCGAGTCTTGCCTAATTCCCAATAGTTATGGCTCTGATACCAATCTATCACACCCCAACTGATGGCGGAAACATCGGGCCGCGACACTGAGCGAAACTGATTGTCCAAGAGAATCCATAACAACTATAATTACCAGATATTTAATGTTACGTCCCATACCATAACATATCAAATAAAACAGTTATTACAGACATAGTGTTCTCAAAGACAATTAAATTGTTCCGACAACTCAGATTTAAATGTGACGTTTCTAGACCTCCAAACTTGATTCTATAACAGCAAGCATAGCATAAGCATCCTAAACACTTGCCACATACGTTAAAATAAAAGTCAATACACATAGTGTAAAGGTGAGCATACAAGTTTAATAGAATATAGTAGCGAAAGCGATTTACGCATAACCAGCATGTAACACGTAGAAATGTGAAGCAGGTAAGTTATCGACAATGAAATATGCACAGACGTGACTACGAGTTGTAGAATGCGCAACACATATCACCACTGTGACACGTGAAGAAAAGCCCTTAACAACCCCTGTCCACGACAGGTGCTGAGTCCAAACTATAGTACTATCGTTGCTAAGGTGTCAGGCAACAATCACTGTGTAAACATAACATACTAGCATTCATCGAATAACACGTATAACATGCGAGAGCGGTTAGCGTATAAAAAGTGTTGCGTTGTGTGATCGATGTGATTTAATATAGGTAACGTATGTAACACCCAAAAGTGCATAAAGCAAAAAGGGATCGAGTATTCTCACTGATCGTGTTTAGTAAATAAACACTTTCTTGGATTGAAGAGAGCGCTGGAGAGTTAGCCTGATCAGAGAACGATAGTGTAAGCGTTGAACAATGCGTTAAACAACGTGTCTGAAAGATTTATGACGAATAGTGATTTGGTCGGACGACCGTCCGGACGGATGACCATTCGGTCGGAGGGTTGTCCATTTGGGAAGGATTTGTTTGTGTATGAACTTTGAAGTTTTCGTTGTAGCATTTTATATAGTTTGAAAAATCTCTACACATCAGGCCATCTGGACGGACGATCATCCGGACGGATGGCCGTCTGCTCGGATGGTGATCCAAGTGGACTGATATTCTTTGAAGTTTTGAATTGTTTAAGTGTTCAACATCACAAGTCATCTGGTCGGATAGTCGTTCAATCAGATGGCTGTTCGATCGGGCGACTGTTTTGGGTTGAAGACTTTGTAAAATCAGCTAAGTTAAAGGTTTAACCGAGATGGTATGACAACGTGTTGAACAACGAGAATCTCATCAAGCCCAGCTCTTCTGGTCGGATGGGAATCACCCCGTTCGATCAGAGTTAACTGTTCTTGACAGAGTTTCATGTTCAACCCGTGAATCGGTCGTCTCTTCGTTAGAAATCCATTCTCAGTCTGGGTCTCCACTAGAGAGCGAGTAGTGATCCCGAATGAGTCCAGATTCTAACGGTTTTTAGTAAAAAGTGAAGAATGTTTGAAACATTTGAAAGATGTTTAAATTTAGTTGAAAATGATGTAAAAACGTGTAGAAATCCATCAGATCCGAACCATTTTTGATGAGATGAGGTCTCACTTCAATGTTCATAAGAACTCCATGATGACATCACCTTAGAACAGCCCGAATCAGAAGATTTCTCGGTGGAAATGCAAGATTTGCTGGTGAAATTGTTGAGAAAGTGTGTAAAGATCAAGGAAGTACAAGTTTTGGGATGAGAACTTACAAGAATTGCAAGGAATCGAGAGAAAAGTGGCTGAGAGTGCACTGGTTCGGAGGGAGCTGTCACATCAAGTGAATAGTGATGTTACAGGTGAGGTATTTATAGGGGAAGGAGGAGAAAGGCGGTGTGGTTAAGTGGTTCGGATGGCCTTTCGATCAGATGGCCATCCGATCTGATGGTCATCCGGTCGGATGACCATTCGATTTAAGGGTCATTCGATAGGATGGCGAGTGCGAGTTGGTTTCTGACTTTTGTTTCGTGCGTTGAGCGTTGCGTTGTGTTGCGTTGCGAGTAAGCGATGCGATAGTATTACACATTAGTTACACAGTTAATATAATCAACCTAACAATCATAAAAGTAACTTGTATTTAGGGTTGCGATGCGATATGATCGAGTTGTGATTGCGTTGGCGAATAATATTCCAAAACATATTTAAATCACACACAAGTAACACATAATAACCTACACACGTAAAACAATATCCATAACCTGTAATTCGAATTGCGATGCGGTAGCGATGTGTTTGCGTTTAGTAGATTAGCCTTTAATTACATTTATCGCATTGTTACTTCGCATATTAATAAATCGTACAACAAAATAGCGTCAAGCAAAGTATCGACTATCAAGTCAATGAGTAAAAGCAATAATTAAGTCAGGAATGACAGATCTGATTAGGAATCCTTTCTTCCTTTGACTTTGACTTGTACTTTGACTTTGACTTTGAAAAGTCGGGTTGTTACAGACGGACAAGGCTTGCTCCCACGTGGTTGTTGCTGGAGGTGGAAGGCTTGCAACAGGAGATTGTAACAACTGATCCAAAGTTAGCTGGTGCCCCAATGGTGCACCGGTTGCAACTGGCTGGGAAGAATATAAAGGAAAAGATGTTGGATCTGGCCTTGCAGATGTATATGGACAGGGGTTTGGAGGTGGATGGCTGGGACCAGCTTCATTTCTGGACACGGCTGGTTGTGAGCCTGTGAAAGGAAGAACATGTGGTCCAGGCGACAATGACGGTTCTGGTTTGTCATAATCCAGCCTGATCCTTACCCTTTTGTCCCTTTCACTGTTCAAGTATTGGATAAGGAGAGACCTTAACTGTAGGAAATTGTTAGCGACCCCTTCTGGGGTGAGGTCAATACATGTGGGAGTGTTGGATGCACAAACATTAGGATATGGGACTCCCGAACAAGACGGGGTCGGTGTTTGGAAGGAGAGAACTCGGGGTACGTTGCTCCTTTTGGAGTGCTTCCCAGTGTCGAAAATGAAGTAGGTATAGCCACAGGAGTTTGGCTAGTGCTGGGGGTAGAGGTACGTGGGACTTGAGTTACCTCTCCCTGTAGGATCGTGAAACGACCTAACGAGTCGATCAGAAGAGTGCTCAGACAGAATCAGAGGCGGAATTCATTGATTCTGTCTTTGTTTAGCTTGAAACACACTGGAAATACTATTTACTGTCTCTTGTATTAATCTCTGAAAGATTACAGACTTGGAGACACCTCGACAGCACTTCTGTGTCGGAAACCAACTACTGAACTGAAACTTATCTACTTATTACGCTTCAGGCTTCAGGGTATTTATAAGCATTGAGATTTCGCTTGAGCACTGTTCAAGCGAAATCATATCATGTAGATTTCGCTTGAACTTGCCTGAAGCGAAATCTCTTATAAATGTCCCTTGAAGCGAAAACATCACTAAAACACACTAAATCATTACATTTTCTCATATAACAAGCCCTAATCAATCAATTCTAATCTAAGACTCGAACCAAGATGAAGTCGACAGACAACTGCATCAACAGACTCCCCCTTGAATGTTGACGGAATCTTCAGTGAGAGTCTTCAATGAGACAACTCTTCAATCTTGATCAGTCTTCTTCAGAACTTTCTCCTGAAATCAAAATACCCGGATCTTTTCTCTAGCTCTAATTTCATCAGACTCCCCCTTTCATCAAGCTGGGATTTTCAGTCTGGAATTAGCTATCACCTTTGAAATTAAATCCTGGATTTTTCTCAGATTAAGCTTTTCACAGGTTCTGATGCATCTCCTGGCTTTTCGTAGCAACAGGATCAGAAACCTTCCTTTCCCTACACACATCTCTCTACCAAAACATAAGTTTTCACTTAAATCAATAAGAAAAACTTACTAGCAATAGTTACATCAAGTTCAAATTAATGACCCTGATTAACTAATCTCAAATTCTTTTTTAAATCAAAATTTTTCAATTCAGCACACACACTCCCAAACCAGTTCATCATGTTTAGCACTTGGAATTTCGAAAATCAGCTCATCAACATCAGTTGTCGAAAATCTTTTTGTATTTTTCTAAAATATAAAACAAAAATGCAATAACAAAAATTAAATGCAGAAATGAAATATGTACAAACACTATTTTTGTGAGTTCACGCAAGAGGATCATATCAGTTTTTGAGACCAATCACCAACACCGTTAAGCTTCATTGCATTTTCAGCTCTAAACGATTCACGTTGATTGACGATATTGTTATCCACTTAAACTCAATCTAAAACTTTCAATCTGCTTACCGATACTTTAAGGTATATTAAGATAGCACTAAGTTCTATGGACCCCACGATCTCAGCATATCCCCTCATCATGCAATACACTGACTCAAGCAATGCCTTTAAACTTTATCAACTGTGATTTGTGCGAAAACAAAGCAGAATGTTTAAACATTAACAATCAGGTCGATACTTCCGTATACGCAGAGAAAGTCCAATGTTTAAACAAAATAAGAAAAATAAAACAAGTTGAAGTTGTTTAGGCTTTAACCACCAGGTCGATACTCCCGTATACGCAGAGGTGATCCAAAGCTTAAACGAAACACCAAAGAAAATAAAGCAGAACGTTTAGGCAACAACATCCAGGTCGATACTCACGTATACGCAGAGGATGTCCGATGCTTAAACAAAATAAAGAAATAAAACAAATTTAAATCTTTGCAAAATAAAATGCACAATCACAGCGACTTTTTAGCAAAGTTGTGAAATTTCACAAACTTAACCAGTTTTATGTCTTTCGACAATCAGCGATTACTGAGTAGGTACACAGTCAAGAAGGATAAAACTAAGTACTATGCTTTCGACCATGTTTCCCACTAGAACTAGGCTTTTTCATTTAAGTTTGTATCGTTATTGCAAATCTACTAGTCTAGCTGAGCCTACCGTCACATCTTTAGTGAGACCGTTTATCACATTTTATCTTTACATTTCTTTAGCATGCTGTGACAGTCCAACTGATCTACTATCATTTCCTCTTTTATGCAACAAAAACTCATTTTTGAATTTTATCATGTTTTTTTTCTTTTTCAAATTTTCAAATGTTTTTGGATTTTCTAAAAATTTCTACTCCCCCTAAAATTCAAACACATTAAAGGAAATTTGAAAACAAACTATACAACCACTTGACAACTTGATGAGAATCACTTCAATTCTCCATCCACTAGGCATAAACAATCAGAACTCCCCCTCACAACAAACTATTTTCCCATAGTGATTTCAAAACACTTAAGTTTGTTTTAATCAAAATGGTTTTTCCGGAAAATTAGTTTTGTTGATTTTACCACTTGTAAAATTGGGGTTTGGTTCATCACCTTGTCTATCAACCATTTGTAGAAAATCAGATACAACTTAATGTCCCTGATTTACCACTTGTAACATCATTCCAATTAAACATTTTCAACCAAACATCATCTGTTAGTTGAATTCTCAAGATGCCGATTCCTACTCCTCGCTTACAAACCTGGGAGTTCCGGCAAGTCAGGTTTTTCATTTAAACAGATCTACCCAAGCCTGACCAGCCTTGGGTGATTTTGAATTCTTGTTTAACAATGGTGGAAAGTTTGCCTCATCCATTGTTAGACTAGAACTCTCATTCTTTACCTCAACAACTGGCTCTTCTGGCTTTACCACACCAGATTCATCGCCTGAATGTGGCTTGTCTGACTTTGATGAGCCAGATTCATCGCCGACATGTGGCTCCTTTGTTTCTGAAGAAACAAATTCATTGCCAACAACTTTCTTCTTCTTCTTTTCCTCTTTCTTTTCTGTCCTCAGATTTGTATCTGATAAATTCGTTTTGCTTGATTTGTCATTCTTTGGCGAGCAAGACGATTTATCAGAACTTTTATCTGTTTTACCAATTGTATCCGAGGACGAAATCCTTTCCAGGTACTCTCTGACCTTCTTCCTCTTCTTCCTCAGTCTGTCTTTTTTCCCTTGAGAAAGCTTTACTTTCGATTCTTGAACTTTCAGTTCTTGAACTTTACGTTCTTGAACTTTCTGTTCTTTGGGCTTGACAGAGACTGGAATCTTTACCAATTTCTGAGAATTAACCCTCAATCTGTCATATGATCTCCTTGGGCAATCTCTGGCAATGTGACCTCTGATGTTGCAATTAAAGCATCTTCTCGTCTCATAACTCCAACTCTGGCAGTTAACAGCAATGTGTCCTTGATAACCGCATCTGTAACACACTCTGTTATCGTACCAATCACCATTTTCAGCCCAAACATTTAGATCAAAGCACTGTTTGGCTTGGTGATAATCCTCTCTCCTCCTGTAAGCTTGATTTGGCCTTGAAGCACTGTGGTCCAACCTGCACCACTTTTCACCAACTATTTTTGAATTTTCATTTTTTACTTTTTGTAATTTTTGATTGTGATTGGATGATCGATCTGATGAACTGTTATTTTCTTTTTGAACATTTTTCAAATTTTTAATTTTTTGTTTCTGTTCCACATTCTTCTTTAAAGGTTTTTGCTTAGAGCATTCTCCCTTTTCAGTTGATTGTGGAACAGTTTTTTGAAATTTTTCTTTTAACTTCAAATGTAAATTCTTTTTGTCAATTTTTACTTTTTCATCATCAGATTTTTCATCGCAATCTTCAACTTTGACATTGTCAAAGTTTGTGACATTGTCACTTATTGGAACAGAATTAACAGGTTTTGGGCAAGGAATAGCTGAAGTATTAACAAAAACCTTCAACTTTTCTTCCCATTCCCTGATTTTACCTTCTAACTCTTTGATTTTCTTTTGAGCACACTCTGCTTCTTTTTCAAGTCGAATAATCTTTTCAAGATGAGAATTAATTGCAATTTGTTTTTCAAGATTGTCTTTACCAAACAAATCTCTCTCATCTTCTAAAATTTTTAGTTGACTTTGAAAATCTTTTTCAATCTTTGATTTTTCATTTTCAAAACTTTTCATTTTCTCTTCAAAAACTTTGTTTTCTGATGTCAAACTGTTCAAATTACCCAACAGTTTGTCATTTTCAATTTTCAGCTTCTCACAATTTTCTTTCAGAATAAAAATCTGCTTATCATCAGTTTGCTTCTCGTTTCTCAACTTCTCGACTTCCAGTGTCAAACTTTCCGCATTCTTCAAGAGTTTGTCATTGTCAATCTTAAAGTTGTCGCATTTTGAGCACACTGATTCTGAACTTGAAGATCCAAGCTTCACAGATTCTTCATTCTTTTGAATTTTTTCTGTCTCCATCTTGTATGTTCCTGCACAAAAGAGTTTAACGAAATCAAAAGGATTCATACTATCATCAATATAACATTTCCTTTTGATATCATATTTCAGAGTACTCTTTGTTGCAAGAAATCCACAAATTCTTTTATCAATTTCAATAAGTACATCCAACTCCAATTTATTTAAATTCTTTTCCATCTTGGACAAAAAATCCCTCCTTTTCTTTTCTTCTTTACGACACTCTCCATGAACCTCATTAAAGAACTGATGTGGATTAAGCTCTGGAAAAAAATCTTTCTGTTTTAGCTCAACCATGAACTCATCCCATTTAGCAGGTAATGTAGTTGTCAATTTCAATATATGTTCATCATTTGTCATTCTAATACCCGTTCTCCACAAATTGTCCGTTAAAATTTTAAACCGTGTTTCCATCTCATTCAACGTTTCATCCTTTTGACAAATGAATAATTCATAACTCTTTATCCAAACATCCACATCTACATTCCTGTAATTACCGTCCACAGTTCTCATATACCAACGGTTTAAATTTTCAAGATACTCATTCTCTTTCTCATCAAATATCATTGTCATCTTTCAAATACAACCTGTTCAAATTTTACACAAACTTTCAAGCAAAATACCTGCAAACAACCTTTCAAGCGAAATCAAGATATTAACTACAATATCAGTTCAAGCGAAATATTCACTTGAAGCGAAAACAAATATTTGATTTCAAGCAAAATCAAATGAATAGTCTTCTCAAGCGAAATCACTATTTCGCTTCAATCATTCAATAACCTTTCAAGCGAAAACTTTGATTTCGCTTCAAAACTCTTAAAGCAAATCCCTGAAGCGAAATCAAGCAGAATCTAGTCAATTTCTCAAGCGAGACCAAGATTTCAAGCGAAATCAACCTGTCAAATTCGCTTGAATCATGCTGACATCATCAAGTCGGTCTGAATTTTGCAAAAATGATCAAGTTCTAGGTCGAATTAAGGTCTGAATCTTTCAAGGATTTGTTAATTCAATGTTTCGCACACAATATGTGAAAATCAGTCCATTTTAACCACGAAAACTTGATTAATTTTGAAAAGAAGGTGTAGAAGTCAGAATTTTCCAGTGAAAACGAGCTAAACGGTAAGAACTCTTCAACCTGGCTCTGATACCACATGTAGGATCGTGAAACGACCTAACGAGTCGATCAGAAGAGTGCTCAGACAGAATCAGAGGCGGAATTCATTGATTCTGTCTTTGTTTAGCTTGAAACACACTGGAAATACTATTTACTGTCTCTTGTATTAATCTCTGAAAGATTACAGACTTGGAGACACCTCGACAGCACTTCTGTGTCGGAAACCAACTACTGAACTGAAACTTATCTACTTATTACGCTTCAGGCTTCAGGGTATTTATAAGCATTGAGATTTCGCTTGAGCACTGTTCAAGCGAAATCATATCATGTAGATTTCGCTTGAACTTGCCTGAAGCGAAATCTCTTATAAATGTCCCTTGAAGCGAAAACATCACTAAAACACACTAAATCATTACATTTTCTCATATAACAAGCCCTAATCAATCAATTCTAATCTAAGACTCGAACCAAGATGAAGTCGACAGACAACTGCATCAACACTCCCAGAGATTCTACTTCGGACATGATGATTTCAGAGAGAATGGAGCTAAACTACTGGTCTTCTTTTGAGAAAAAGGAGCCGCGTAGCCCCATGGTGGGTGCCAACTTGTTGTTACAACAAATATGAGACTTGGAGAAGTGGGAAAGTTTCACATCCTGACTTTTGTAGAAGCGTGGTTATTGGTGTGACTTACTTAATACCATAGCATTCAATCATAACAACGCTATAAGATAAAACCATAAGATGTTCATCCATAAATTAAGTTTGGAAATAACACAACATACTAGTCTGGAACGTAGACACCAAGTTTTAAGTTACAACCACAACATGTTTGAATGAGTTCACAAAGACTCAACAAAAGATCTTAAATAAAACCGAGTTTAGGAACATGTATCCTGTCCAGGAATAGGATACATCTCCTAAACCCTACAACCACGGATGACATCCTTTATTCATGACGCATCTTGAAAACATGCACACTCCTGCCAGATCCACTTAGTTCCCTGTAATACATGTAATTTGAAAACATCAACAAAAGTTGAGCGAGTTCATGTGTTTGTATAAGTACGTAATAACCTTTGTAAACAGTTTATGTATGTATGTTTGTAAATCCCGGTATGAAAGCAAACAAGGAAAAGATCACCAATGGTTTGCAAGGCCACTGATATGTGTGACGGTGTAGGAAGACTTAAACCTAGCAAATTTGTACCGGGCTTCCGGCTGGAAGACATAGTCACCCTATGGGCCACCCTGGTCCTCATGGGTGTGGGCTCGCTACACCCAAATAGATCTATCACTCATGCCCCTCGGTCCTTATACGAGGATTAATGGTCCAAAGTATCCGCCTACACATTCACATGATATATGGTTCTTTCCTAGGCAAACCATACCAATTGTATTTGTATGTAATCCCTTTGTAACATGTATTTCACCCCCGAAGTTAATAAACAAAACAGTTTAAAGAAAAGGGGGACATGAATTCACAGTTTTGCGTCTTCACAATCGTAACTCTTGTCTCTTCAGCAAACACGACTCCCTACAATGTACTAGGGTCTATTAGACGAACGGGCCGTGCCTTGCCTTAGTATTTACGTTTTTGAGTTACGTTTCTTTTAATATTATCCCAAGTTATAATTTCTTGTTAAAATAATAATTATTTTAACTTTATATTATATTTAATTTCAGAATAATTTGTTAAACAATATTTTGTACTAATACTTCTCAAGTATTTATTTTCGTATTTCCTTCCCAAGGATGGGGGTATCCTATACATGCATATTTGTATTCTTGATTTGTAGTTCCAAAATAATATATTTTTAAGTCTAACTTAGAAAATATATTTAAACTTATTTTGTCCAAAAATAATGTATTTCAAGAAAATATATATTTTTCTCAAAAATCATATATCTTCTAAATATTCTAGGAAAATATATTTTAACTTCCAAAAAATAATATATTTTCTTCTTGTCGAAAATATTATATACTTTGTAACAATAATAAAAATCATATTTTCATTTCTTTCGTATCCAAAATAATATTTACCAAAAATATATTTATAACGGTATTTTCCGGAATATTTTGTATGTTACGTTCTTGCGTTCGGTTTCACAATATTAAGCGTGTAACTTATATATTTATTCCATGTGATTTTTGGTATTATTTTGGATTGTAAATTCTTGGTATTTTGTTAAGTTATATTACTTTAAATCCTAAAATTATATAACTAATACACAACGTATACAAAGAATCACACACAATGTGTCTTCTAAATATATATCTTTCAAATACATATTTAGTTATTTTTATTTACAAAAACCAACCTCCAATACTTATATTTTTGTAATAAAATCTATGGCAAAGTTTATATTGAAAACCATAGTTTAAACATACTTGTATATATTTGTTTAGAAAATATTTTCTAAGTGTTTATATTTTTAGAAAATTTTGCCTTAGTTTCCCCTAAAATGGAGGTGTGCATGCTATTAAAGCATATCATTTTCTTTTCAAAATCATTACAAACAATCAACAATCAACAATCAATCTACACTTACCAAGTGCTAAAACAATGCTATCTACATAATAATCATGAACTTGAACTTTCATAAAAACTCGTAGTAACTTGGTAGTGTGTTTAGTAGGTTTAGTTACCCTTTAAAGTGTGTTTACTTCTTTAAAAATCTCATTCTTGGAAGATTTAGGTATTTACAACTTGTAAACATGTTTTACAAAAACATTTCCTTATGACATCTTCTTGTTTCACAAGTGTTTATACACTTGTTTTACTACCAAAAATAGTGTATGTTTAAGTAAGAACCGAGATCTTCTAAAAATCATATTTTGAACTTGATTCTTTTGGAAAAACCATTCATAAATCTTAGATTTATAAGATTATTAACTCACTTTGATTCTTATTTTTCAAGAAATCACTTTATTTTTCAAGTTCATGATTACACATGAGGATGATCATCTTGTTTCATTACATAATCATCCTCTTACTTGCTAGATCATGTATTTAATCACAATCTAGCAAGCTCCTTATAATGATCAACATCATAATGACAATCAAGTATCATACATACACTAAACAAGATAGTTTCATCAATATTTCATCATATGTCAAGCTCATGTTCATGCTTCTTGGTTATGTTCTTTAGTGTTCTTGTGATTAACAACATACTACATCTTTTAACCAACTAAATTAGAAGTAACAAAGGGTTATGAGAGTCTTACTACTAGCTCTATGGCTAGGGATGAACACAAGAGATGGTGATGACAAAAGTGGAGGATAATAGCAATTGATGAAGGTCCTTGAAGATCCAAGACCACCAAGCTTCTTTGTATGGCTCCTTACACCTTGAGTGCACTTGGAAATAGATGAGAATGAAATGGAAATGATGATGGTGTCTGGTTGGGGGTTCGGCCGAGAAGAAGAAGGGAGGGAGAGAGATGAGTGGAGTGAAGGTGGTGAGATGAAATGAGGATGGTGATCTAGTGGTTTATACTTATAACTTCCAACAAGTGTTTAACCCTTGGGTTTTATATTCTCCAAAGTACAAGATAATATCTAATAAATAAATCAAATGAAATCCACCAATTAGGCCATGTGGCCGTTTACTAGCTTGGGGGGGGGGGTCTATGTGTAAATTCAAACCATTAAGTTAGATTAAAGTTCAAATCCAAGTATGTAGTTAGTTAAGTTAGTTACTAGATATTTTAGTGGGTGTTAAGGTGTTCGGGGATCATAACTAGCTTAGAAATAATAAAACAATGCTTCTAGTGTAATTTTGGTGTTTCGGGTAGTGTCCGGTTGTTCGGTTAGATACCGGTTCGTTAAAGTGTCAAACTATTCCGTTTAGTAAACTTTATGTACCCTTTTGTGACACTTTTAATTCCCGACACTTAGGAAAGCATTCAGGACCATTTTGCCATATTTTTTTCATGTTATCAACTTGTTAAAATGCTGATTTTTTGCTGAAATATGCTGTATTCTACACTTTGGGTGAGTTTTAGGGACTTCCCGGCACTTAAACTATCACTTAGGAATGCAGTTTTGTGGTCCTTACTTCCCTACACACTATACTAGTGTAGTACTTGGTTTCTAGCTCATACTGGGTCTCAAAACACTGTCTGTCTATGTACTGAACCCCGTCAGCATATTCCTGTTTTATCCGTTAACTGTGCTAACTGTGCTTCGTGCATCATATATGTTAATAAAGTTTGCATGTGATAATGAGGTGACATTCTTTAATATGTGATGCACATGTAAGTATGATGCAGTAATCAGAAAGCAGTTTAAGTAATTAATTGTAATTCAGCACAGTCATTAAGCACTAATCAATATTAATTAATTGTACGGATACATGTATTTTTGACGTTTGTCACATTCTCCCCCTGTTAAGAAAATTTCGTCTCGAAATTTTAGTTCTTCTACTAGCTGCACAGGGGTGGTTGGGGAACAGGTGTGGATATTTTGCTTTCATGCGATCCTCACGCTCCCAAGTGAACTCTGGTCCGTGTCACGCGTTCCAACGAACCTTGACGAGTTTAACACTACTCCTGCATGTCTTGTTAACCTTCCAGTCAGTAACCTCAACCGGTTCTTCGGTAAAGTGGAGTGTGTCGTCAATGTGGACTTCATCGGCATGAATGACAACTATTTCTTGAGTTGGACTCTTTTTCAGATTTGATACATGAAATGTATCATGAACTCCATTCAGTTCTGTGGGTAGATCCAACTTGTAAGCTACCATACCAATCCTTTCCAGGATTTTGAACGATCCAATGTATCACGGGTTCAATTTTCCACGCTTCCCAAAGCGTGCTACACCCTTCCAGGGTGAAACCTTTAATAAAACCATATCCCCCACTTGAAATTCCAAAGGTTTTCTCCTTTGGTCCGCAGAGCTCTTCTGTCGATCACGAGCCGCCTTGATGCGCTCTCAGATCTGCATAATCTTGTCTGTCGTCTCTTGAACCAATTTGGGGCCAACAAGCTGTCTATCACCCGCATCTACCCAGCACAACGGTGATCGACACTTGTGTCCATAGAGAGCTTCAAACGGTGCAGCTTGAATGCTTGCATGGTAGCTGTTGTTATACGAGAATTCTACCAATGGTAGATGAGTGTCCCAACTGCCATCCAAATCCATTACGCAAGCTCGCAACATATCTTCTAGCGTCTGAATCGTTCGTTCGCTCTTGCCGTCTGTCTACGGATGGAATGCAGTACTCAGATTCAACTAAGACCAAAAGGATTCTTAGAAGGATTGCCAAATCCTTGATACAAACCTTCCGTCTCTATCAGAGATAATCGAGAGAGGCACTCCATATTGTGCGACTATCTCTCTGAGGTACAGCTCAGCAAGCTTGCTAGTGTTATCCTTTTCCTTGATCGCCAAAAAGTGCGTGGATTTTTTCAGACGGTCTACGATTACCCAAATTGTATCATGACCTCTAGGCGTCCTTGGTAACTTCGTTATAAAATCCATTGAAATCTGCTCCCATTTCCACATGGGTACTTCAGGTTGTTGCAGAAGTCCTGAAGGCTTCTGATATTCGGCCTTTACTTTGGCACAAGTTAAGCATTTGCCAACATATGTTGCAACATCGCCTTTCAATCTCAGCCACCAGTAGAAATCCTTTAAATCTTGGTACATTTTATCCGATCCTGGATGGATCGAGTACCGCGACTTGTGGGCTTCATCGAAAATTACTTCTCTAACACCACCAAAGAGGGGAACCCAAATTCTTCCCATGAAACACAACGTTCCTTCCTTATTTGGTACTAACTGTTTCTCCATCCCACGAATGCGCAACGAGAGGTCCGTTTGAATAATCATTTCCAAAGCCCTAACCCTTATGGGTTTGATTCTTTCCTTCCGACTCAAGGCATTTGCGACTACATTCGCCTTCCCTGTGTGATACTTAATTTCACAATCGTAATCGTTTAACAACTCAACCCATCGTCTCTGTCTCATATTAAGCTCTTTTTGATCGAATATATGCTGTAAGCTCTTGTGATCAGTAAAGACTGTGCATCGCGTGCCATACAAATAATGTCGCCAGATCTTCAAAGCAAACACCACAGCGCCTAGTTCCAAATCATGTGTGGTGTAGTTCTTCTCATGAATCTTCAACTGGCATGAAGCATAAGCTATAACCTTCTACCGCTGCATCAACACGCAGCCTAAACCTTGACGCGAGGCGTCGCAATATACCACGAAGTCATCAGTGCCTTCGGGTAGGGACAAAATCGGTGCATCGCAAAGCTTGTTTTTCAACAACTTGAATGCTTCTTCTTGCTTGTCTCCCCATTCATACTTTTTGTCCTTTTGAGTGAGGGAGGTCAAAGGTTGAGCGATCTTTGAAAAAATCCTCAATGAATCTGCGATAATATCCTGCCAAACCTAGGAACTGTTGAATCTCGGTTGGTATCTTCGGAGTCTCCCAATACTTGATCACCTCGATCTTTGTGGGATCCCCATGAATTCCATCTCCGTTAACCACATGACCAAGGAACTGAACCTCGCGCAGCCAGAATTCGCACTTCGAGAACTTTGCGTACAATTTGTCTTCCTTGAGCAGCTCTAAGATAGCTCTTAGATGTTGTTCGTGCTCTTCCTTCGTCATTGAATAAATCAAAATATCGTCCATAAACACAATCACAAACTTATCGAGATACGGCTTGTAGACTCTATTCATCAAATCCATGAACACTGCTGGCGCGTTTGTTAAACCAAACGGCATAACCAGGAACTCGTAATGTCCATACCGAGTCCTAAAGGCAGTCTTTGGAATAATCTCCTCTTGAATTCTCAATTGGTGATAACCCAGTCGAAGATCGATCATGGAGTAAAAACTCGAACCTTGTAGTTGATCAAACAGGTCATCAATCCTTGGCAAAGGATACCGATTCTTAATGGTCAACTTGTTTAACTCTCGGTAGTCGATACACATGCGGAAACTACCATCTTTCTTCTTAACGAACAAAACTGGAGCTCCCCAAGGCGAGAAGCTTGGTCTGATAAATCCCTTGTCTAATAACTCCTGAAGTTGTGTTGACAGTTCTTGCATTTTTGAAGGTGCAAGTCGATAAGGTGCCTTAGCTACAGGCGCAGCGCCTGGAACTAAGTCAATGTGAAACTCGACTTGTCTTTGCGGCGGCAATCCTGGCAAGTCTTCGGGAAAGACTTCAGGATATTCCTTCACGACTGGGATATCTTCCAACTTCGGCTCAGCGGCTTCTTTGTCCACAATGTGGGCCAAGAAGGTGACACATCCTTTCTGCAAACAGCTAATGATCCTTAGAGGCGTATCGTGCTTCTCTCCATGTACCACAATTGTTTCTCCATTCGCCATCGGAATGCGAATGACCTTCTCGTGGCATAAGATCTCTGCTCGGTTGCTTGACAACCAATCCATCCCTACTACCACATCGAAGCTTCCCAACTCGACTGGTAGCAGATCAAGCGTAAACTCGTGCTCCCCAAGCTCTATTACGCAACATCTAATGACTTCATTCGCTTCTACTAGCTTTCCATTAGCTAGTTCTATTGAATACGGAATGTCTAGCTTACTAGCTACCAACCTAAGTATATTCTTAAATTCTAGGGATACAAAACTATAATCGGCACCGGTATCAAACAGTACAGATGCAAAGCATTGGTTGATAGGGAACGTACCAGTGACCACATTTGGATCTTGGCGAGCTTCCCTCGCTCCGATGTTGAAAACCCTTCCCTGAGCTTGATTGAGCTTTGGGCACTCTCTCTTGAAATGCCCCACTTCTCCACAGTTAAAGCAACCTAGTCCCCGACCATTTCCATTCCCATTACCCTGATTATTATTTTGGTTGCGATTTCCACTTCCAGCTTGGTTTCCAAAATTACCACGATTCCCATTACCGCCATTTCCTCCTTGAGGGCGGTTTCCATACCCGTTACCACCGCAGTTACCGTTTCCATTCCCACTACCATAACCTCTCTGGCCACCATTACCACGACCAGCACCAACCCAGCACATCTCCTTCGAATGACCAGCTCTTCCACAAGACTCGCATCTTCCAGCTCGGCATCGTCCATTGTGATGCAACTCACACGCATCGCATTTAGGCAAGGTGCCCATATACCCTTTTCCTTTGTTTTCAACACCAGTTTTGACCTTGGCTGGTGCGTTTGCCTCTTCCTTCTTGTTAGCACTGCTGGTACCCTTCTTAAAATTTGAGAACTTCCTTTTGTTCTCACCTGATGACTCAACGTGAGTCTCTTTCTTCTTCTGGTCAGAGATCGAAAACTTGTTTAACCTGATCGCTTCCTCAGTTAGCGCCACACTTAGATCAATAGCCTCGGTGATTGTGGCAGGCTTTGACGTCGTCACCATACTCAGAATCTGAGGTGCCAACCCCCAAATAAAATGCTCAATGCGCTTGAATTCTGGATCAACCATGTATGGTACCACGCGAGATAGATCGTGAAATCTCTGCACATACTCTGCAATCTTCGGATCATCCATCTTGAGGTTCCAGAATTTAGTTTCTAACTTTTGGATTTTAGCCCTGGAACAGTATTTCTTTCGCATGAGTTCCTTCATTTCATCCCATGTCATGGCATAAGCAGCCTCTTCTCCCAAGGTCTGGACTTGGAGATTCCACCAGGATAACACTCCGTCTAAGAACAATCCAGAGATATAGGTGACTTGGTGCTCTGGCGCACATTTGCTCATTCTTATCACAGAATCAGTCTTCTCCGTCCATCGAACAAAAGCCACAGCACCCCCAGTGCCGTCGAAATTTAGAGGCTTACAGTCTAGAAACTGCTTATAGGTACAGCCTGTATAAGCAACATCATTCACATAAAGCATTAGCGATCACACATGGAATATCCAAAGGTAACGTAATGTGTCTTTTAGTGACTTAAACATTACCAAGAGGTGGGTTGCTTCCCGATGTACCTCCGCTATGTTCGGAGCGTAGGGCCTCGTGTTGTGCTATCGCTCATGAAATCCGTTCTTGTAACTCAGCCTCAGTCGCAGGCAGTGTGTTGTCTCTTCGAGGAGGCATCTTCTAAAGAAGATTATATAGGTCAGGTCTTGTGCATATAAATATGTAGTACGTGTAAGTAATATTATTCATCAACACAAGTAAACACATAACATCCCAATCATAACGTAAACAAGTAATTCAACAATGTATGTAATGAGAATGTTGCGATTGAGCTTTCATATATCAATGACCACAAATACAGTTTTACATGTTCTACAATGTACCATACATCGGAAGGGACTACAGGGTCACATCACCCTTGTCCAAAATATCCATCAAACTACAACAATCAAAAGTCAAAAAGAAAAGTGGTCTTCAAAAGGTCGTGTAATCTGGGCTCAATAGCGACACTCTCACCAAAAGTATACTACCTTCATAAAACCAAAAACCTGCTAAGCTGATGGTGGAGGAGGAGGAGATGGAGGAACGAAAAGCAAACCGCGCTGATGCGCTAACTCCTCCTCAAGAGCATGAACGGTACGCAACAGATAGCTAATCTGCTGCTCCAGAGTAAGAAAATGAACGTCAAAATCTGGGTATGGCAGAAGAGGAGCGGGTGGAGTCGCGAACGGTGACTGACAAGGACACTGTGGAGGACACGGAATCCTCTCAAGATCCATGACTCTGCGACACAACGTCTCCTGGTGGAGCTGTAGCGACAAAAGCAGATCATCCCTCATATAACCGGTGTAATGTGAAGGATGGTATGGACCAGAAACAAACATCGTGTTGGGCGAAAACCAGATAAGTGGCTCGCCTGATGGTGCAGAAGCAAAAGGTGCAGTATGTGTAGCAGGTGCAAATGGTGGCATGAAAGGAAAGGCTGCTGACACAGGTGGGGCATGGCCAGGCGGCTGGCTGGACGGTCCTTCCCCTGTATGGGATGGAGGGATATCCTGTAAGAACGTGATCGGTAGATCGGTGCGGTGTATGTCAGACACATGTGGGTGCAACGGAGCAACGTCAACTGGTGCATGTGTAGGTGCAGGTGGGGGAGTAACGGGCTCAACGAAAAGGGGTAAGTCATCATCATCCTCTATCCACCCATTGCGGGTGAATGCGTAACGGGGATCTATATGGTCAGCAAAAGGAGCATGGTCAGTGGCTGCGGGGATCGGATCGGGTATAAGTGGGGCGATATCAGGTACGCCAAAAGGTACAGGATCAGTATCATGTAAAGGCTCAGGTGCTGGGGCAAGATCAGGCTCAGCAGGCATCGGCTCAGGATCGGCCGGTATCATCTCAGGATCAGCAGGATCCATCACATGATCAGCGGGTGCATCAAAATGCTGATCGTCGGGAACAAAATCAATCTCATTCTCAGGATCAAACTCATCATCAAACTCAAAGTCCTGTGGAGGAACAGGTGCGGCAGACATAGCCGTGTCAGAATCAGAATCGGTGGGATAACGCTGCAATCCCAGTGCGTGCAAAGTAGTAGATGACACAGACTCGAATGAATCAGGACCAGAATGATCGGATGAAATCTCAACGATAGGAATCTCAATAAGCGGAACAGCAATGACATCATCGACTGGAACTCCATCATCCTGGGCACCCTCAGGGAGGCCCTCAATAAAAAGATCGATGTCATCGCCAGACATAACATCAAAAGGCAAATCCTCGAGAGGAAATGCAGCAAGAGGAAAAGAAGCGGGGATCGGAACAAGAAATAGATCATCGCCAGGTAAACCATCAGCTAGCGGTATATCATCGCCAAAATCCGGCAAAGCAAACGGCTGGAAATCATCATCATCGCTACTCTCAGTGTCAGAAGTGAAAACCTCAGGGTCCGGGACAATCTCATTGTCCGAAACTATGGCCATAGGGTCTATAATGTCTGACAGCTCACTCTCAGAAGAGGACATGGTGTCTGTAACAAAACAATCACTCATATGCACATATATCAACAATCATCAAATAAGCATGTAAGCAGTAACAATGTAAGCATGTATGCATCCTAATCTTCCCAGACTATCCCACCCAACCTCTCAGACTGAACCACCTAGTCTCTCAGACTAAACCTCCCAGTTTCTCAAACTGAACTACCCAGCCTCTCAGGCTGAACCTCCCAGTCTCTCAGACTGCCCCAACTAGTCTCTCAGACTACCCAGTCTCTCAGACTGCACTACCCAGTCTCTCAGACTGAAATATAAATGAATTCCTTGAAATGTATTTTGTGTCTTTTATTTGTAAAAATATTTGTTTCCTGGATCTGGACATTTTGTGTATGCAATGAAAACATGTTTGTGAAAACATTTTCGTGGTAGCCCTAATGATCGTAGTCTAGACTCGAGAAAGAATCCTAGTTCGCTACGATCGAAGCTCTGATACCAAGCTGTCACACCCTGACTTTTGCGGAAGCGTGGTTATTGGTGTGACTTACTTAATACCATAGCATTCAATCATAACAACGCTATATGATAAAACCATAAGATGTTCATCCATAAATTAAGTTTGAAAATAACACAACATACTTGTCTGGAACGTAGACACCAAGTTTTAAGTTACAACCACAACATGTTTGAATGAGTCCACAAAGACTCAACAAAAGACCTTAAATAAAACCGAGTTTAGGAACATGTATCCCGTCTAGGAATAGGATACATCTCCTAAACCCTACGACCACGGATGACATCCTTTATTCATGACGCAGCTTGAAAACACGCACACACCTACCAGATCCACTTAGTTCCCTGTAATACATGTAATTTGAAAACATCAACAAAAGTTGAGCGAGTTCATGTGTTTGTATAAGTACGTAATAACCTTTGTAAACAGTGTATGTATGTATGTTTGTAAATCCCGGTATGAAAGCAAACAAGGAAAAGATCACCAATGGTTTGCAAGGCCACTGATATGTGTGACGGTGTAGGAAGACTCAAACCTAGCAAATTTGTACTGGGCTTCCGGCTGGAAGACATAGTCACCCTATGGACCACCCTGGTCCTCATGGGTGTGGGCTCGCTACACCCAAATAGATCTATCACTCATGCCCCTCGGTCCTTATACGAGGATTAATGGTCCCAAGTATCCGCCTACCCATTCACATGATCTATGGTTCTTTCCTAGGCTAACCATACCAATTGTATTTGTATGTAATCCCTTTGTAACATGTATTTCACACCCGAAGTTAATAAACAAAACAGTTTAAAGAAAAGGGGGACATGAACTCACAGTTTTGCGTCTTCATAATCGTAACTCTTGTCTCTTCAGCAAACACGACTCCCTACAATGTACTAGGGTCTATTAGACGAACGGACCGTGCCTTGCCTTAGTATTTACGTTATTGAGTTACGTTTCTTTTAATATTATCCCAAGTTATAATTTCTTGTTAAAATAATAATTATTTTAACTTTATATTATATTATATTTAATTTCGGAATAATTTGTTAAACAATATTTTGTACTAATACTTCTCAAGTATTTATTTTCGTATTTCCTTCCCAAGGATGGGGGTATCCCATACATGCATATTTGTATTCTTGTATTTGCAGTTCCAAAATAATATATTTTTGAGTCTAACTTAGAAAATATATTTAAACTTATTTTGTCAAAAAATAATGTATTTCAAGAAAATATATATTTTTCTCAAAAATCATATATCTTCTAAATATTCTAGGAAAATGTATTTTAACTTCCCAAAAAGAATATATTTTCTCCTTGTCGAAAATATGATATACTTTGTAACAATAATAAAAATCATATTTTCATTTCTTTCGTATCCAAAATAATATTTACCTAAAATATATTTATAACGGTATTTTCCGGAATATTTTGTAAGTTACGTTCTTGCGTTCGGTTTCACAATATTAAGCGTGTAACTTATATATTTATTCCTTCTGATTTTTGGTATTATTTTGGATTGTAAATTCTTGGTATTTTGTTAAGTTATATTACTTTAAATCCTAAAATAATATAACTAATACACAACGTATACAAATAATCACACACAATGTGTCTTCTAAATATATATCTTTTAAATACGTATTTAGTTATTTTTATTTACAAAAACAAACCTACAATACTTGTATTTTTGTAACAAAATTTATGGCAAAGTTTATATTGAAAACCATAGTTTAAACATACTTGTATATATTTGTTTAGAAAATATTTTCTAAGTGTTTATATTTTTAGAAAATTTTGCCATAGTTTCCCTTAAAATGGAGGTGTCCATGCTATTAAAGCATATCATTTTCTTTTCAAAATCATTACAAACAATCAACAATCAATCTACACTTACCAAGTGCTAAAACAATGCTATCTACATAATAATCATGAACTTGAACTTTCATAAAAACTCGTAGTAACTTGGTAGTGTGTTTAGTAGGTTTAGTTACCCTTTAAAGAGTGTTTACTTCTTTAAAAATCTCATTCTTGGAAGATTTAGGTGTTTACAACTTGTAAACATGTTTTACAAAAACATTTCCTTATGACATCTTCTTGTTTCACAAGTGTTTATACACTTGTTTTACTACCCAAAATAGTGTATGTTTAAGTAAGAACCGAGATCTTCTAAAAATCATATTTTGAACTTGGTTATTTTGGAAAAACCATTCATAAATCTTAGATTTATAAGATTATTAACTCACTTTGATTCTTATTTTTCAAGAAATCACTTTATTTTTCAAGTTCATGATTACACATGAGGATGATCATCTTGTTTCATTACATAATCTTTCTCTTACTTGCTAGATCATGTGTTTAATCACAATCTAGCAAGCTCCTTATAATGATCAACATCATAATGACAATCAAGTATTATACATACACTAAACAACATAGTTTCATCAATATTTCATCATATGTCAAGCTTATGTTCATGCTTCTTGGTTATGTTCTTTAGTGTTCTTGTGATTAACAACATACTACATATTTTAACCAACTAAATTAGAAGTAACAAAGGGTTATGAGAGTCTTACTACTAGCTCTATGGCTAGGGATGAACACAAGAGATGGTGATGACAAAAGTGGAGGATAATAGCAATTGATGAAGGTCCTTGAAGATCCAAGACCACCAAGCTTCTTTGTATGGCTCCTTACACCTTGAGTGCACTTGGAAATGGATGAGAATGTAATGGAAATGATGATGGTGTGTGGTTGGGGGTTCAGCCGAGAAGAAGAAGGGAGGGAGAGAGATGAGTGGAGTGAAGGAGGTGAGATGAAATGAGGATGGTGATCTAGTGGTTTATACTTATAACTTCCAACAAGTGTTTAACCCTTGGGTTTTATGTTCTCCAAAGTACAAGACAATAACTAATAAATAAATCAAATGAAATCCACTAATTAGGCCATGTGGCCGTTTACTAGCTGGGGGGGTCTAAGTGTAAATTCAAACCATTAAGTTAGATTAAAGTTCGAATCCAAGTATATAGTTAGTTAAGTTAGTTACTAGATATTTTAGTGGGTGTTAAGGTGTTCGGGGATCATAACTAGCTTAGAAATAATAAAACAATGCTTCTAGTGTAATTTTGGTGTTTCGGGTAGTGTCCGGTTGTTCGGTTAGATACCGGTTCGTTAAAGTGTCAAACTATTCTGTTTAGTGATCTTTATGTACCCTTTTGTGACACTTTTAATTCCCGACACTTAGGAAAGCATTCAGGACCATTTTGCCATATTTTTTTTCATGTTATCAACTTGTTAAAATGCTGATTTTTTTTGCTGAAATATGTTGAATTCTGCACTTTGGGTGAGTTTTAGGCACTTCCCGGCACTTAAACTATCACTTAGGAATGCAGTTTTGTGGTCCTTACTTCCCTACACACTATACTAGTGTAGTACTTGGTTTCTGGCTCATACTGGGTCTCAAAACACTGTCTGTCTATGTACTGAACCCCGTCAGCATATTCCTGTTTTATCCGTTAACTGTGCTAACTGTGCTTCGTGCATCATGTATGTCAATAAAGTTTGCATGTGATAATGAGGTGACATTCTGTAATATGTGATGCACATGTAAGTATGATGCAGTAATCAGTTTAAGTAATTAATTGTAATTCAGCACAATCATTAAGCACTAATCAATATTAATTAATTGTACGGATACCTGTATTTTTGACGTTTGTCACAGCAAGCTGGTTAGGCAAAAGGCTTCAAAGGTTGAAGTTTGCCTAGCACAGGTCGTGGGGTCCCCCTACGTTTGCTAGATGTAGAAGGAGGTTCACTAGTAGTGTTTGTTGTTTACTTGGGATCTTTGGCTGAAGAAGGTTCAACCTCGGATGTAAGGGTAAGTAAAGTTGTGTGAATTGAAGTGAAGAAGAGAAGCTTGCATGAAGCAAATTCTCGAGAGACAAGGGAGAAGATCAGAGATTCAAGAAGATTCAGATTGATCAGAATGTCCGAAATGAATGATATGGAATGTTATTTATAGAGGAGGTTTCTTCCCAAAGGGGAAACCTTTGACTAGTGAACCCCTGCTGCAGTAGGAGGCTTACCCATTTAGGGGTTGAAGGCTTTGGACCTGCGGATAAAAGGTTGTTCTCTTTTGTACACGCAACTTTTGCGGCTGAGTGAAGAGTTGGTGAGTTATCAGTTGATGTGAGTGATTATTGTGCTTGTTCTCTTCTCCTTACAATGTTTCGTGGGTTTTGAACCCTTTAACCATTTAACCTTTTGAGCTGTTATGTGTTTTAGTCATATTATTGAGATTTGGGCTACCCCCGTCATCAGTGTGCCAATAAAGCCATCCACCGGTATACGAAATTGAATAATTTTAACTCGTTGTATTATTGGTATTGAAAAATTAAATTGACACCTTTAATATGGTAGTATAGGTCTAGTTTTGTACGACCCGTATAAGACATTAACAATTTTTAAGGTCAGTTAAAGGCTGACACTGTCTGTCATGTGCAAACCCTATACAAGTCGTATAGGTCTATACGACCCGTATTAGGTATGAGGTAGTACGATGTCACTCAACAGTGACAAGAGTGATGAATGTGATATTACGTCAGCCAATACAGGTCGTATAACCCTACACGCCTCGTATTGTCTCTGAAAATGAATTCAACTTTCTCTCTTTATAAACGACAAAGGGAGACGAAGGGAATATTGTTTCAACTTCTATTCTTTCATTCTTTCGACAGACAATTCCACTGTGTCTTGGTTTGACCTCAATTGCGTGTTTGGCGAATCTTCTGGCAACAACACGGGCACGTTTATTTCGGAAAGCAGTGTGATATAGTATTTATTAACTTGTTTTGTTTATTAAATACTTACCACGTCGTTGTTTGAAAAGCAGATGTCTGTTGTCCCTGATTCTTACAATGGGAGAGTAAATGATGATCACGCGGACGAGTTCATGTTCGGCTTTTGTTGTTATCACAAGGAACCGTTGTTTTCAGGGCTGAACGGGGTAAACATTTATTTACTTATTTGTATTAGGCGTTAAATGTACCATTATCTTTTATCCGTTGGTTTTTTTTAGTTTGTTATGCCAAGCGGGCTGTTGTTGCCAGACCTTTACGAGGTAAGCATTTATTTACTTATTTAAATTAGGCTCAGATTTGTCGTTATCTTTTAACCGTTGGCTTTTTAGGTTGTTTAGGCCTAGCAATAATTATTGTTACAGGTGCCCGAGTTATGAAAATGGGTATGATGCCTCGTATGGACAAGAAAACTCCGTCAACAACTTTTTTATTAGTGATGCCTCGTATGTACAACAAGACGCTGATGAACCTTCTTACACCCAAGAGTCATTGGTTGACAAGCAACCCGCTTACCTGGAAGTTTCATTCAAAACTAATCAGGTATGAATGTTATATATTTTGTTAAAATATTACTATAAATGTCATATATATATATATATATATATATTTACAAAAATATTATAAATGTTATATATTTTTGTTAAAATATTATTGTAAATGCTATATATATTTTCCATTTATGTTGTTTAGGATTTTATGTTCCGCGATGAGTTAGAAGTTTAGGTAAAACAAAGGGGTTTAGATAACAGATACATTATTGTTACTAAACAGCGAGCATGAGAGTAAGGCCATGGTAAAGAAAACCGACATAAAAAATGTGGATGCCATTTTATGGTGACAGGGTTTCTCAACCAAAGTCGTCGCACTTGGCAAATAGATAATCAACACAAGAATTGTACCACGAAACATAACCACGACCCTGCTGAATATCTTGAGGGTTACGCGTATGCCAGGAGACTCACTCGTAGTGAGTTTAGATTGGTGCAAGAGCTGACAGATAAAGACATAGAGCCCCGTAAAATGTGGAAAACCATAACCGAACAGAACCCTGAAAACAAGTCTATTCCAAAGGACGTACATAATGCTCGCCAAAAGATTAGGGCTGTAAAGTTTGATAAAATTATCTCCCATGCAAAGACTGGAACAAATCCTCTAGGAGAAACGGAGGAGCCATTACACATAGGAGCATCCCTCCACCAAGACTGTTGAGAATATATTTCTTTGTCATAAAAGTCCTTCGAAATGTGGCAGACATTTCCGCATGTGCTTATGATCGACACGACCTACAAAACTAAGATGTGCAATATTCCATTTTTGCAAGTTGTGGGTATGATGTCGAAAACCAGACCTTTTGTGTTGCGCATGTATTTCTTTCAAACGAGCAGGAAATAACATACATCTGGGTGCTAGAGATGATCAAGTCTATGTTGCGTAAGTGTATGAAGTCGCGTGTAATTCTTAAAGACAGAGACTAAGCCCTGCTAAACTCTTGTAAAAAAATATTCCTGAACGCACATAAATATCTTTGCAGGTTCCACATTTTACAGATGATTGTAAAATACTACAAGAATGCATTTACTCAACCGGAGTGGGAGGACTTACTTGTGCATGGTTGACAATATGTGAATATCCAAACGAGGATTT
Organism: Helianthus tuberosus; assembly: GCA_030545235.1. Lineage (NCBI taxonomy): Eukaryota > Viridiplantae > Streptophyta > Magnoliopsida > Asterales > Asteraceae > Helianthus > Helianthus tuberosus. The sequence continues at coordinate 848,111 of JARYGA010032281.1, forward strand.
ATATGACTACAAAATCACCAACCTTCATAGAGACCTTGTAAGAGACCAACGTAAACGTAAGTTTTGTTTTAAATTTATATATTCATCTAAATAGATAGATACCTAATTTAATTATGTTTTATATTTTCAGATGTTTTTGCTTACCTATGGGATAATTGGTTAAAGACGTCCCGCTGAAATTTGTATATGCATGGACCAATCGAACGATTAACTCTCACCAGACTACGACAAATAAAGTCGAGAGCGCACATTATGATTTAAAAAGACAACTTACTTCACCTAAATACAGTCTGGATACCCTGGTGAAAAAGGTCGATGAATTGGTATTAAAACAATATAAACAAATAAAGAAAAGTTTTGAAGAAAATAACTCCAAGCGAATGAACAACCACCTTGCGATTCCTGTGTTTCGCAATCTACTTCGTAAAGTTTCCATCCATGCTCTTAACCAACTAGAAAAAGAGCTAAATCAGAGACTATCCACCTTGAGGTCATTTGGATCAACATGTGGTTGTCAGCTGTACATGGGGTGTGGGTTGCTCTGTGCCTTTCGTCTAGAAAAATTGAAAAATATAGGTACTTATAAGCTTATTTTACGATTTATTATATTATTTTAATATACGAGCAACTGTTTAATCGTTTTTTGTTTGAAGAATGCATTATTCGGCTCGATGATATAGACAACTTCTGGAGAAAACTTAACATGAAACCATCAATGATTGATAATAAAGTGGTTGATCTGGAAAAAGAATTCGATGATGTGAAACATAAAACGTGTTCTGAACCCCCGCAAGTGAAGAAAAGCATGATGTCTAAGATTAAGGTGGTGTTGAACACACTTATGAGCGATAAAAAACCTCCTGTCATACAGGAAAACACTTGGGGGGGTCCAATATCGAAGGTCCAACAACAAAGGAAATAACATGCTGCTAGACATAGCTTAGTTGGGCCTTCCGAACAAAGAAGGTGCGACCATCGCTGACACAACTCTTATGTACCGCCACAAGACTTTCTAATACCACCTACTGTTGCAATGTCTCACAAGTCCCAAAAGTAGCTAATGCGACGTAGTCATTCAACGGCTTCATGAAAAAAAGAGCCACACGAGGACCAAAGGTTTTGTTAATCCAGGCGGATGAATCTACTAGGACCCGAATACGATTTTTAGATAGAAGTTTGGATAAAGAAAATACTAATTCAGTAGCATAACGTTTAGTCAACTCGATTGTTATTAGCTTCCATTCAATACCGAATGAGCATACGACATTAAACACTGGGAGCAAACACACAGTTAGGTCTCCTCTCAAATCCTAAAACTACCAAACTTATGAAGTCATGTGCATCACCACCCTATATATAGGCGTAGGACACCAAGCGCACGGCTCCTGTGCACACACGACTCATCTGTACGTAGGACTTCTGCATGCATATGAGTTTTACGCTCCTCTCTCACTAAATCTCACTTTCAACTATACAATATTCAACACACGCTCTATCTAGCCTATTCGCATAGTAACGAACACACAAAATGTACTAAATCCTGTATTAAACATTAAATTCTCAAAAAAAAAAAAACAAATTCTATCACCAAATTTTTTTTGGGCACTTGTCTCGTCACCATGAACAAAAAAATATCCTTCGCCTAAGGATATGACTCGTGCGCGCATATGACTTCTACATTTATTCTCCTACGCTATGACAACCGGCAAAATTTCATGGTAATTCCGTACAACTTAGTCACTATTTATACATTTAATTGTGTTCATTTGACTTGATTTATGAATGAATAAGTCGTACAAAATCTAGCAATGATTGGACATGCTTAAACATTACAATTTATATTGCTACTTTCGTCGTGTCGCAAAAACAAACTACAATGTCCTAATATGTTGGTAAACAATGCGAACACACTATTCATGCGAACACAATATTCATGCCAGGAGAGTTCAGAAACTCCCTGAAACGACTAACAAATGATATGAAAGCATACAAAAAACCCTAATCAGGGGCAAAAATTTTAGTGATAAATGAACTTTCCGGAAAAATGACTAAACACATAAATTGTCTGATCCGAATAATAAAATAGCTAATTCGGCACTCCGCAGCATTTTTCAGCATTCCACAACGCTAATAAAGCTTGTAGACACTGTTAATTATCTTAAACGATGGCGAGGATATCGAATACTTACTTAAGATATTATCACCGGTATCATCGGACACCTTCCGTATCTTGACCGGTAATGACCCGACAACGAAACTAGAAGCTAAATTATCATCCTAACACTTAATTAACTAGTCTAGTGAACTAGTTAGGATTAATGTAGCATACTAATCATGATTATCCTCCTAATGATGCAAGAACATATCTAATGGTCTAAATATCTACTTAAACATTTCAACACATGCTCCTTTCCTTATTTTATTTGAAACACCATCACTAGCTTACCCCCCCCCCCCCCACCATTTTCGTTCAAAGAAGGGGCCCCACAAGCCCCTTCCCTAATATTAGAGGATGATGATGATGGTATGGCTAAGGATTGTGTCTTCACTTAGGAAGATTTTGCACCTTATAAAGAACTAACAACACCATAACCTACCATCACTTTACAACTTTCAAACATTACAAAACATCCTATCTTGAACCTACAGCCCAATACTCATCTTTCTTCCTCTTCACCTTCAATCACTAAACTCATAAAACCAAGCCTCATTCATCCATTTTAAGAAGATCTAAGGTGGTGTAAGGACTTGGAAGCTTACTTGGAGCATCACACATCCTCTTGGAGCATTAAGATCTTCTTATTTTCTTCATCATCTTCACCTTGTGCTTCTCTTGCTTAAGTGCTAGTTGTAAGACCATCTAACCACATCTTTTTACTTCTTATACTTACTAGATCATAGTAGATCATAAAAGTACACTTTGATCATCTTGAAAGCTCACTAAACAAATACATGAAACCCTAAAATTTAACATAATTATCTTACATAATTATGTGTTTTATGTGTTGATTATGATTTTAGTGTAGTGTAGTGTAGTTTGTTTAGACTTGATGTTTTTGCATGATTATGCTTAGAAATGTGATCTAAACATAAAGATGTTTAGATCTAGCTAGATCACCATCTTTGAAGTTCATGAACTTAAACAATGGTCCTGAAAATGATTTTTGAAAAATATAAACTTATCAAGAAGCTTAGAACATGATTTTTAAAGTGATGATCTTAAAATATAACATAAACAAGTTATGTTAAGTGGTTAAACTAGAAGATGAACATAAAAAGTATTATTTTTTTAGTGGTTTTGATTAATATATAAGAAAGGTTCATGAAACATGAAGATGTATTTGTATTATTTGCATAGAAAAGTGTTGTTTAGGAACTTGATTGTGTTGTTGATGATATTGGGATTAAAAGTGGGTTTAAAATACGGTTTAAAATGTGGAAAATGTCCAAAGTATAGGGGAAACTATGGTGAAATTTTCTAAAATCCTAATCATGATTAAAGAGTGGTTTTACAAGTTATTATCTTAACTAAATATGATTAGCAACTTTAATCAATATTAGGAAAACTTGGATAAAATTTTTTAAACTAAACACTTAAGGGTATTTTTCATAAGTATGTGGATATATATATATATAGGGGAATGTTCAAATGAAAACCACTAGTTAACGCGAAAACTCGAAAACTAACTAAAAAAAGCCTAAAAAACACACAAATTTTTTTTTTTTTTGCAAACCAAATTTCGCAGGTTTTTTTATATATATAAAAAAAAAATTTTGTGTAGTGCACATGTGTTACACATGTGTATTATTACACATGTGCACTACACAAAAAAAAAAATTTTTGAAATTTTTTTTATATATAAAAACCAGCGATTTTTATTAAAAAAATTGAAAAAAAAAAATAAAAAAATTTTTGTGTGTTTTTTAGGCTTTTTTTAGTTAGTTTTCGAGTTTTCGCGTTAAAAGTGGTTTTCATTTGAACCATCCCCTATATATATATATATATACACACAAAAAATGTAAAATACATTACGGCTTAACGTACATCACATACGACAACGTGCATGATTATGTGTATAACGTGCGTGATTAATGTTTTCATCAATCGTGATTAATGTTTTCCAACATGCGTGATTTGGGTTGCGTGATTTTGAAATGAACGTGCACAATTACCTGTCGTACGTTAAGTCGTAATGTACGTTAACTGGCCTATATATATATATATATATATATGAACAAGATTAGGAGAGAACCATTTGAAGTGTGAGAACAGTGAGAACGATTTTCAGCCATAGGATTTTTGTGATTTGTGGCTAAGATGATGCGGTGACATTTTTGTAAATAATGGGAACCTTATAACTACCAGGAGGGGTAAATTTGGAATATCCAAACAAGGGTGCACATGCTAATCACATGCCATTTTCCCTCATCATCTTTAAACGCCAATAACTTTTTTATACGTGATTATTTTTCTAAAAAAATTATACCATAAAACTTAGCGTTTTTTATCTTTCCAACGAGTATACTATTGATATACTTTTCGAAAAAAAATTAAATACGTTTTATGGCGTTTTTCTGAACTGGATGTTTTATGGCGTTTTAGACTAGTTATTTTTATGGCGTTTTTCTGAACTATGTGTTTTTATGGCGTTTTAACTAGGTATTTTCATGGCGTTTTTCTGAACTGGGTGTTTTATGGCGTTTTAAACTGAGTTTTTCATAGCATTTTTCTGAACTGAGTGTTATTATGGCGTTTTAACTAGGTATTTTCATGGCGTTTTTTTTTGAATTTGGTGTTTTTATGGCGTTTTATATAAACACTCAGTTCATGTGTGTGGGTTTTTGACAATATTACCCCTTAGTGTAATTTAGCATCAATGCCACATGTCAACTCCAAAATCGTTCTCGCCGTTCTCACACTTTTCATCGTTCTCTCTAAATCCTGACCCTATATATATATATATATATATATATATATATATATATATATATATAGGGTAGGGATCCTAAGAGAAGTCCACCCTATTTGAGAAACTTGAGAAGCAATCTGGACCACACATTTTCCCTAAGCAAAAAATGCAAAAAAAAGTGAAAAAAATGCAAATTTTTTTTTTTTTTTGGAGGAAAAATCGCAGCTTTTTCTTTAAGGATTAAATTTTTTATTATTATTTTTTAATTTTTTTTTTAGGATTTATACACATGTGTATATTGTTAATCTTTTAACTATACATATATGTATATTGTCAATTATACATATATGTATATACATGTTTAAAATTGAAAAAATATGTGTTATAAATCCTAAACCTTAATGCTAAACCCTAAACCCTAAAGCTAAACCCTAATTCTAAACCCTAATGCTAAACCGTAAAGCTAAACCCTAATTCTAAAACCTAAAGCTAAACCCTAATGCTAAACCCTAAAGCTAAACCCTTAATGCTAAACCCTAATGCAAACCCTAAAGATAAAGCTAAACCCAAAAGTTAAAGCTAAACCCTAATGCTAAACCCTAAATACTAATGCTAAACCCTAAATAACACTTATTTTTCAACTTTAAACATGTATATACATATATGTATAACTGACAATATACATATATGTATAGTTAGAAGATCAACAATATACACATATGTATAAATCCCAAAAAATTTTTTTTAAAAAAATAAAAAATTAAATCCTTAAAGAAAAAGCTGCAATTTTTCCAAAAAAACAAAAAAAAAAAAATTTTTGCATTTTTTTACATTTTTTTGCATTTTTTTGCTTAGGGAAAATGTGTGGTCCAGAATGCTTCTCAAGTTTCTCAAATAGCCTACTACTTCTCACATGATCCTTATCATATATATATATATATATATATATATATCTAGAAATAACCATCTTATGTGTATATATACATGTGTGTATTTATGTGTATGTATTTAGAAGCTAGGAAGGTTGTTTAACAAAATACATAAATACTAAATACTTGAAGATGACCAAGTATAAAGATACATATGGTTATATATATATATATACACACACATCCTCAAAGCTTGTTGCATGGAATGTTAATACAAAAAGATATATATATATATATATATATGTATGTATAAATACACTTATTTTATATCCCTAATCATAAATTCGGACAATGGACAATTCGGACAACGGACAAACTTACTTAAATATATATATATATATATCCTAAACCGACACTAAAATATATAATAAAAGTTCGGTAATAAACTAAATATATCGTCACTGACAACGACCGTTCATAATGTCACGACGAGGATCCTATACGCTTTACCGACAACGCTTGGGCATTTTCGCCATGAAAATATATATAAACGAGTACGACGATGAATTCTAAAAATAATATATTTTTAGACACTTAGAAATATATATGTTTTCATCAATCTTAGAAATTCAGAAAGTATTATATACATAACCCACTAAGTGAAGATATACAAGTATATAAGAATATAAGAATATACTTATACGTATAAGAATACGTACACTAAAACACTTAGTGAAATTGCAAGATTGTAAGTAATATACATGGTATACGTATAAACACACAAATATAATGGATGCATACATTTACACTTGATGAAGTGTACGCATACAAGAGGATACCATACATGTACACCGACATGAATACGATGTTAAAAATAAATATTTTAACTAATATATCTAGTAAATATATATATATATATACACACACACACACACAAACGAAACGAATGCACTTATACAAGTGAACGACGTTCACCATCTTTAAATATATATATTTGAAGAATATATATACAACTCATAACGACAAAACACCCGTGCGAGATACAAAGACGCATATGGGCTAGGTCCACTTACACTGTGCGGGACACGGAGACGTATATAGGCTAGGCTCATTCCTAATCATGCAAGGCACGAAGACACATATGGGCTAGGCCCACTCATACACGAAAACAATACATACATACATACATACATACATACATACATACATACATACATACATACATACATACATACATACATACATACATACATACATACATACATACATACATACATACATACATACATACATACATACATACATACATACATACATACATACATACATACATACATACATACATACATACATACATACATACATACATACATACATACATACATACATACATACATACATACATACATACATACATACATACATACATACATACATACATACATATATATATTAACAACAAACTTACGAATCAAATTCCAACGTATTAAAAACAAAGAAGGGTTCCAAATAAACAACAAATACAAACTTAATGACATTCAAGATGACAAACGTGTACATGGTCTAGTAAAGACCTCTAATGAGTTAGAACACTTTTAGGTTACACTACGTATTTGGATACCCCTTTTGCTAGGACCCTTCTTTCGGATGCAAAACTGTGTGTTCATGTCCCCCCTCTCTTTTAAATGCTTTTCGGTTTCACAAATTCTCGGGGGGGAATACATGTTACGTTGGTATGATTAAGCTAAGGAATGAAACACCTAGATCATGTGCAAATAGGGTGGAACTTAAGCACCATTAATCACATACAGACTAGGGAACGAAAGGGGTAGACCTATTGGGTTTTGGCGAGCCCCACTCATAGGTCCGTGTGGCCACATGAAGTGCTTTCGTGTTACAGTCGAGGTTAATCGACACTAAATCGTCAAGATTTGAGTGCTTCCTTTGTCGGCACACATATTAATTTCCTTGCAAACATTAATGATCAATGATTTCATATACGCTTTACATACCACACTTTTACATACAGTTTTCTATACGAACTTTCAAATGCTTTTAAGATTCATTTGATACGAACTCAAATACATAATGTAGGTCCCGATATCTAAGGATCGATAACAAACCAAATCACTTGTTTATAGCAAACACGGTCACGTGTGCGGAATCCACGTAACTATGCCAAATCAAACATATAAAACAGTAACGACACAGTATTAATCAATGAAACACACTCGATTGATTAAACGGGATGAGAACCGATAACAAACTGATACAAACACAGTTTAGACAGAATTTTGACAGAGTTTCTTTAAGGGTATGCTCTCATCTGCTTTCAAAGTGAAAGCAGGATGTGTTTATATACTCCCTGGGCCCAAGTCTCGGCGAAACACAAGGTGGATCGACGAAACAGCATATGGGCCACACATTGGGCTTGAAGCAGCCCAACAGACGACGAATCAAGTGTGATTCGTCATGACTGTCGGCGATACAGATCTAATGAATGTTGTTCTGTTTCGTCATGATGTGTTCGACGAAACAGCCTGTTTCGTCGAGGGCTGCATCAGCTGTTCTGTTTGCTGTTGACAGACAGCAAACAGATAGAACATATAAACATCATTAATGACCATTCTACCCTTTAATGCAACATGCATTGTTCGTTATACATTACATACCAAACGAAGACAAATAAGTCAGACACAAGTGGATAGGAGGATATCCGACTTGGTCGACGTCAAATACATACTCGATAATTCATAAAGACCGTACAAAATACATCGTTAAGTACAAGACTAGTTACAGACACTAAAAATGCATCAACAAACTCCCTCTTGTCTGTTACTCGTCTTCGGTCTTCTAATCTTCCACCTCAGTGTTGTTCGGACCACGAACTGCCCGAATGAATTCCCCGGTAGTAGCAAAAACACGCTACGCGCTGAAACTTCAAAGCTTGACGTGCATCCTGATCTTCATAAAAAATGTCGTGACGATATAATCTGTTAATGTCAGCCTCGGACATGTTGACGATCCACATCGGATCCAACATCCGGTAATTTGGACGATTATCTCTAAACACAATCACGGCTTCATGAGTGTCGGAGTCGTAGCACCATAATGCCATATCTTCAAGAAAATCCTGTTGCATCGGCATTAATGGGATTTTATCTACGACTCGCGGTGGTTGATATACAAGCTTGTAGCGCCCTGTGTTCGTTTCTGGATCAAGAGTAAACTTGATCGGTTGATAGATGGGGAACTGTGGCTTGTATGATTCATCCTTCCATCCCGACTTCTTGTTTACTTTTATCAGTCGCTCAAATAAAGTAGCGCCGTCAAAGTTTGAACGATTAACAAGCTCAAGCCTCGTCAACGCTGCAACATCATAAAATGGCAATGATAAAATGCTCAACAATGACCGGAAGTATTGTATACCGTATTCACGTTTAATGGCTACACAATGTATATCCTTAACAAACATCCAGCATAGAATTCTTCCACTTGGCTTCCCCTTCTCAAACTGCAAGTAGTCAACTTGAACACTTTCCGGAACAGGCTTGGAGACTTTTGATAGAAACTGTTTTCGCCATTCAGAGAATGCATCTGTGGCTTTTTCAGACGAATCAGACGAATCACGCTTCCTTAAGTGTTCATCTATGTCATCAACATTCTCCTTCATCCAATCTTCATCAAACGGAGCGAATTCAGTACCATCTTTTCGAACATACGTTGATTTTGTTGCTTCGCCTTCAAATACGATCTGATCGATATCTTCAACATTAGTTGTTTCAGTCTCAGTCGACATTTTATCTATCTCAGCATCATCAATCTCTCTCATAGCATTTAGAGCAAGCAATTGCTCATGAGTAAGATCTTCTATTAGTTCTCCTTCTTCAAGTAACTCTCCCGTGACTGGATGAATAGCCTGTAAAGCAATATCAGCGCTGCTTTGAACAGAAGATGTACCTGTGATCTGTTGAACTTTGCCAGTAGAGGTTCCCTGAGTAGATTCGACTACTGGAGGTTGAACTGCAACGACTTCAGAAGAAGTTGCGGCTGGCTGCTGTTGTGATGTACCAGAAGTGTCAGGATTCCCTTGATCTTCAGGGTCTTCATCCCTTTTCTTCAGTACTTCTTGTTGCTTACAATGATAATCCCATAGAGCAGCAACCCGCATTTGAAGTATAGAGTTATTTCTCTCTCTCTCTTCTTCAGCAGCCTTCAAACCAGCATTCTCGGCTTTAAGCAAATCAATCTCAGCTTGTTGTCTCTCAATCACCGTTTGCTGTTGACCAACGGTGGACTTCAATTTGTTTATTTCCACCAATTGGCTGACCTGATCATTCTTCGTGAGGTTAATAAAATGAGTTTGCCTCTGAACACGATCAGCAGCTGTTTCAAGTTGAGAGAATAGATATTTGTTCTTATCATCATGAGAATATGCGGAAAATACCCTATGACGTTCAGAACTAATCTGCGAAGTGGTTGCTCTGATTGCAGAAGCCATAGTTCTTTGAGGAACTGCCTGAGGGGTAACAGTTGGAGTTCCAGCAGCTGATGTAACTACAGGAGTTTCTGCAGTTGATGTAACTACAGGAGTTTCTTGTACAGGCTCCTGAGGTACAGATGAAGGCTCTTGAGGCAAAGATTGCCGAGTAGAAGTAGCTAAGTATCTTCTTGCTTTCTTCTTTTGAGTTGCAGCAGCTTTCTCAGCTCTCCTTTTTGTTCTTCTTTCACCTACGGGATCCTCTGGAACGTATTCTGGATCATCTTCAGTTCTAATCTTTCTATATCTTTTCACTCCACGTTCACCGATATACATCTCGTATCCAGGCTCGACTATATGATCACTAGAGCTAGAATCAGATTCATCATCGCCACTTGCTGAAGAACTACCAGCTGATGTACCACCAGCTGCACCTTTGCTCGATACACCAACGGCACCAGTATCACCACCATCATCGCCTTCATCACTACTGTCATCACTATCACTCCCAGACTCATCAGAATCAACCGGATCAGGAACAAATTTTTCTATCCTTTTTCTCTCCAATTCAGGCTCTTCGTTGTCAGATTGGCTGTCATCATGACGCCATTTATCATTTGCTGGAGCAACATAATCAGGATTCTCAAGTGCGCCAAATAGCTTCCTTGGAGGAACGCTTTCTTTGTATCTTTTGGCGGCAAGGTTCTTGATTAGCCTTAAAGAGTTGAAATTCATCGCCTCTATCTTCAGAAGATCATTGTCGGCTTTAGGAAGTCCCGGATGTTGAACATTCATAATCATTTGAAGAAACCGCGGATACATCCAAAACTTGTTCCCGGTTGTTCTACTTCCAGTCCTTGTCATATTTTCTTTCATGTTGCTGAAGATATACTTTGAGATGCTAAACGGTTTGTTTAACACCAATGCAACCATGAAACCAATGAGATCATCTCCAGCCATATCATATCCAGCACGTCTATTGCTGAGACACTGAATAAGAATGTGTAATAAGAACTTGTAACGTAATGGCAGATCACCCTTGTTGATTTGTTTGAAGAAAATGTCTCTAGTACACTTCATCCGTAGCAAACAGCCTCGTGAACACATGATTGGGATTGAATATGGAGCATCCGGTTGATCTTGTAGTTGTAAGACTTCGTTCAATATATCCGGAGAAACAACAACATCCAAATCATTCACACGACCTCTTATAACATCCTTTCCATCCACTTGTACAACGCTTGCAGAATCCCAGAAAGCCTTGATCAGTGATTTGTAAACGGGCGTCGAGAATGTAACGGCATGATTAATACGTGACTCCCTGATCCACTTTGTGATATATTTCAATTCCGTGAGCTTGTCATCAGGATCCAGATATGCAATTTGATTATGACGCTTCTCGGACATAATCTCCTCTTCAGTTTTGTTTTCCTTCTTTATCGCCTTCTTGCGTTTTCCTTCTTTCGGTGCCTTCAGTGCCATCTGTACATGAAAATGTCCACAATAAGTCATATTTGATATAACATGTGTATTATACATGTATATATACAGGTTATAACATCAAATGATCATTAAACATAAAATTTCAAACATTCTGTGAACAAACAGCAGAACAGAAAAACTGCTAAGGCATGGACGACGAAACAGAAACACTTCGACGAAACAGAAGATGTGCGACGAAACAGATCTGATTCGTCATTGTTTTGATTCGCCATGTCTGTTTCGCCGTTTCTGATTCGTCGATGTCTGATTCGCCGGAATTAGGGTTTAAGCGATTCGTCGATTTGGGGGTTTTTCTGTTTCGCCGTTTGTGGTTTAAACGATGATCAAATCATCACACTTTACACACTGTGACTTGTTTAACCCAAACCAAGTCGAAAACATACCCAAAATCTAATGGGGATGAGATTTCCGGTCAAAAATCCGTTTAGGACGCTAAACCCACCACAAACAACAACCCCTGTTTTAAGTTACTTAAACCACAACCCAAATCAAGGCAAACCTAACATATATAACCAAGATATAACAGATACAGGAAGAAACTACAACAAGTTCAATCATCAAAACATAATGTATCAAAGAAAAACACAGTCTCAGAGGGTCTCCGAGGGTTTCCGATGAAAACCGACGGTGCAATATATGAAAAACATGAGCATTAGCAAGTTTGCACCTTTGAATATTATGAGATTTCTGAAAAAAAAATGGATGATTTGAGTGATTGAGAGGGTGACCGTAGGTATGGGGGTTTTTGCGTGTTTGGAGATGATGAATAGGTGTTATTTTGAAAAAGAGAACACAGGGACCCCTTTTATCACCGCCTCATCTCGATGAAACAGAGATATCTCGACGAAACAGGATTGGGCTCGACGAAACAGAACGAAGTTGGGCTTGACTTGGGCCTGAAATTAGCCCACGACGAAACGGACTTTGGGCTGTTCTGTTTCGTCATGTCTTCGACGAAACAGGTCTGTTTCGTCGTTAACTCAAACAGGTTTGACTAAGTTTACTTTGACCTTGTGTGTTTCGTCGACCAGATTTTGATTCGTCGACTAACATTTGTTTCGTCGTCAACAATTTTTCAAAAACACAGAGGCATAAAAGATTTTGCAGACAGAACAGATTTTGCTTAAAATGAACACATTTCCATTTTGTTTTAGTTTCCAAATGCAAGAACGTTTTATGAAGTAGGTTTCAGGCTTCCAGCAGAAAACACCAAGCAACAACTTCGGCTTAATCAAAAACGAACTTTACAAATAACACTAAAAACGAATTTAAAGCGCGGTAAACTAAACGAAAAGGCAATAAACTGTGAAAAACAGTGAGCAACTGTACAAAAGCATTCTTTTTGCGAATCTCAAGGATAAGGAATCATACCAGCTTACGGTCTTAGTCAACGTGATTGTGATTTCTGTTTAAAGCTCTGGATAAGTATACTACCTCGATTATCGGTACTGTGGTCCACATAAGCTCAAACTGATCAGACGTAATCATAATTTAAGAGATACGATTAACGGTAAGGATTATACTTACTTGTCGATGTGAATCCACTCATGACACATTCCCGTATCAAGGTATGCACGAGAATTCATCTTACCGGTGAGTATACCGTTTATCATCCGTTTGACCGTATAAAAATGTGAGAAACTCACTTATTTGATTGAAAACAAGCCCTATGTGATAGAATCACTTATTGATGAGGAACTTGATTTTCAGATGCATGAGGGCACAGGAGCAAGTCCGTGAACAGGTCAGTACTTTCGTACAGCAGAGAGACGAACTTGACTCCCGCAAAGAATCTGTGATATATAATCACTTATTTTGTTTGGATATGTGATTGTTGATCACTTATTGAGGTCGAATGCAATATGTACACGTATGTATAGTATCATGGAAGATCTAGACTTCGTCTCCGTTTGTTTCGGTAAAAGAAACAACCATGATACTCAGATGATAAACAGCATAAAGACCGAATATTTCAGATCTCGGCAATCTCTCAAACGAAATTTCGGTACTAAGACCATATGCCAATGAATGGTTCCCACCTGACTTGAAGTCTGTTAGGTTTGTATCATCCTGCACATTTTAGTCTGATTGTGAGCCTACCGATACATCGTTAGTAGAGATACTTATCATTTCCCAATTTTGTTTTTCATTTTGAGCACATTGACCGACCACACCAGTGAACTTCATCATTTTCCTTTATCCAAGAAACTCATTTTTGGTTTTTTTTTATATATATATTTTTTTAATTTATCAAACGTAAAGACAGAAAGTAAGAACATCTTTTTGGATTTTGAAAATTTGCAATGTTTTTGTATTTTCTTGAAATTTCTCCCCCTAAAAAGATAAAAGGTTATGAAAACGAAAATCTTTTTTTAATTTTTAACGTTTTAAAGAAAATAATTACAAAAACGATCAGCCAAAGAAGTTTACTCGGGTATCACCTTAATGCCATTTACCAAAAGTAGATAATCAAAATGTGATTTATCAAAAGCTTTTGTAAACAGGTCGGCACGTTGGTGATCAGTGGGGACATGAACAACATCGATTAATCTCTTGTCAAAACAATCACGTATGAAGTGATATTTAATGTCGATGTGTTTAGTCTTGGAATGCTGCACAGGATTTCTAGTGATCTGTAAGGCAGCATTATTATCAACAAAAATATGAGTAGATAGGAATTCTAAACCGTAGTCGCGCATTTGTTGTTGTATCCAAAGAACTTGGGAGCAACAACTCGAGGCAGCAATGTATTCTGCTTCACATGTTGATGTAGCAACACACGTTTGCTTCTTGCACTGCCACGTGACCAGGCGATTTCCTAAGAACTGACATCCTGCTGTTGTCGATTTGCCATCAATTTTGCAACCACCAAAATCAGAATCACTGTATGCAATTAATTCAAAACTATCATCCCTAGGGTACCAAAGACCGAGGTCTGGGCATCCCTTCAAATAGCGAAAGATCCTTTTGACAGCTGACAGGTGAGAGGTCTTCGGGTTTGCTTGATATCTGGCAAGCAGGCATGTTGGATACATGATGTCAGGCCTCGAAGCGGTGAGATACATGAGAGATCCGATCATGGCACGATAGTATGAGGAGTTGATGCTTTCACCCTTCAAATCCGGAGTAATCCCGTGATTCTGTGGAAGAGGGGTACCAATGGGCGTTGCATCTGACATTTGGAATCGGTTCAAAATGTCACCAACATATTTAGTCTGATGGATGAAAATCCCAGACTATGTTTGTTGAACTTGTAGGCCCAAAAAGAAATTCATCTCCCCCATAGCGCTCATTTCGAACTTTTCCTGCATAACACGTTCGAATTGCCTGCACAAAGATTCATTAGTAGAACCAAAAATTATATCATCAACGTATACCTGCACCAGCAGAAGATCTCCATCTAGTTCCTTGATAAAGAGTGTGCAGTCAATAAGACCTCGTCGAAATCCATTCTCCAGAAGATAGTTGGATAAGGTTGCGTACCAAGCCCTAGGTGCTTGATGTAAACCATAAAGAGCTTTGTTGAGCAACCAAACCCGATCGGGGTGAATAGGATCTTCAAAACCTGGAGGTTGTTCGACGTGCACCTCTTCTTGAACGATACCATGAAGAAAAGCACTTTTGACGTCCATCTGATAAACTTTAAATCCTTTGAAAGAAGCATAAGCTAAAAAGATCCGAATAGCTTCCAGACGTGCAACAGGTGCATAAACTTCATTGTAGTCAATGCCTTCAATCTGACGAAAACCCTGAACAACCAATCTCGCCTTGTTGCGAATAACAATTCCACGGTCGTCCTTCTTGCATTTGTAAACCCATCGTGTGCCAATTTTCTTGTAATTATCCGGCTTTTCAACAAGCTTCCAAACACCAAGTTTTTGAAATTGTTGCAGTTCGTCCTGCATGGCTTCAACCCAAGAATTATCTTTTAAAGCTTCCTTCCAAGATTTCGGTTCTTCTTGTGAAACGTAACACGCAAAGGACCAATCGTTTTGAAGACCAGATTCTCTAATGGCTGAATATAAACCAGCATCCTGGTTAGTTCTCAGCTGATTACGCGTCTGCACACCTTGTTGGACATCTCCTATAATGTTCTGCTGGGGATGGGTATTATGAATCCTCATTTCAGGATTTTCAGAAACACGAGCATTAATACCTAAATTGTTAAGATTAAGATCAGCAACCAACTCCGCACCGAGAATATGCGTGGAAGTGGATGCATTCCCTTCAGCAGTATCAACATCCTGCACATGAGGAGTGTCAAAAGAAGTACCCTGAACAGGAGCAACTGGAGCTGAAGTGCCTTCAGTCGCATCCAGATTTTCATCATCTTCTTCTGATGACTCATTGTATTCAGTAGCAACTTCAACTTCCTCATTTTGAATTGTGTTGTTAGTCGAATTAGAACCTTGTGAGTTAACAACAACAGGTCTAACCAATGGCGAGTCAGCAGCATTGTCACTATCAAATATCATTCTAGCAGCTGCGGAATCTTCATCAAAGGTTGGCAGATCAAAAGAGTTGAATAGCCCATCGTAGTCGAACATCCAAGGATCACCCGGAGCTTTAACAGGACTTGTATATCTCTGAACCCTTACTTCACTCCATAGCTCAATCTTTTTGGTAGTCAGATTCCAAACACGAAAATTTGGAGTAGCATATCCAAGGAAGAAACCCTCGATAGCTTTTGCGCCAAACTTTCCATCTGGCTCAATCATAGTGCATGGACCGCCAAAAGGTTCTAGAATTGAAAGATCCGGTTTCCTTTTCTGTAGAAGTTCGAAACAAGTCTTGCCATGTCTCTTAACCGTAAGAACTCGGTTTAATGTGTAGCAAGCAGTCGACACAGCCTCCGCCCAGAACTGAACAGGAAACGCCGACTCTACCAACATTGTTCTTGCAGTTTCAATTATCGTCCGATTCTTCCTCTCCGCGACACCATTTTGTTGTGGAGTGTGACGAGAACTGTATTCATGAAGAATGCCTTTAGAAGTACAGAACTCATCCATAACACGGTTTTTGAATTCAGTTCCATTGTCGCTTCGGATCCTCTTAACTTTTAACGAGTAGAGATTTTCCAACATTGTAAGAAGATCCTTGAGGATGCCAGGAGTATCACTCTTGTGTGCCATAAAAGCTACCCAAGAAAATCTAGAGTAATCATCAGTAACTACTAAACAATAAGCATCTCCGAACGTTGTCTTGTGCTTCATAGGTCCAAAAAGGTCCATATGAAGACGTTCGAGAGGCATGCTAACAGTGTTGATTTTCTTCAGAGGGTGAAATTTCTTTGTTTGTTTCCCTTTTTGGCACGAAACACAGATATCTTGTAGATGAAAGCTTCTCATAGGCACACCATTCACAAGGTTATTTTTCACCAAATGGTTCATTTTTCTTAAGTGAATGTGTCCCATTCTTCTGTGCCAAGAAATAGACTCCTTCTCCGTGGCTTTCGAGACAAAACATGTGACTTGTGCAGAAGTCGTAATCGCTTGACTCATATCAAGAATATAAAGATCATTGATTCTTGGAGCCGATATGAGAATCCATTCATCAGGAATTTTGAAACCAGGTTTCAGTACATAACAACCGGCATCATCAAAATGCACGGTGAAATTCTTATCGCAGATTTGCGAAACACTGAGAAGATTGTGATCAATTTGACGAACATAATTGATCTTATCAAAACATACAACACCATTGGAGATTATTCCCTCTCCAGTGATGTAACCGCCTTTGTCTCCAGCGAATGCGACATAGCCTCCTTTAATATTTCTCACATCATATAGAAGCCGTAAGTCGCCTGTCATGTGCCTAGATGCTCCACTATCAACAATCCAATGACTATTAATAGTTCCTCCTGGAACATCCTGCACATATCATCAATGATCAGTTAAGGATGGGGACCCAAGCCTTAGTGGTCTTGGGTCGTCCCTGAGTGTCACACCCCCAAAAATCCACCTGCGGAGTACTACCGCTTGGAGGCGTGACTGACCAGGATCCGGCCACCAATCATATTGAACAAGCATATAAGTAGTTATAAAAATCCACCCAATACAATTGGTGTTCAAACAAAACATAGCAAGTTGCAAGCGGAAGCATAAGTCTTAAATCAAAACATAAGTTTAATTGTTTCATAGTTTAACATGGCACGCAGTCGTCCATGTCCCACAACGATCCTCCTCCATGCAAGCTCCAGCTAAGAACCTAAGGACCTGCAAAGCATGTAGTAACGAGTCAACAACAAGTTGAGTGAGTTCACGGTTGGGTGTTCGTTTTAAGTTGTTTCGAAAACAGTTTCCTTTATCTGGCATCCTGCCGTGGGGGTTACCCCATAGTTAAAAACGTGACTTGTTTATTCCCGGTTACTCTGGCAATCCTGCCGTGGGGGCTACCCCGTGTTAGTTATCTGGCATTTCGGCCGTGGGGGCTACCCCATGTATATACTAGACTCGTTACCATATCGACTGCTGACTGTAGTCATGTTTATGTGCCCTGAACTGTCAATGTCTATCATCATTGACGTGCCAGTAGTCCATTAGTTCACGCCCGTCCTCTGCGGCACGGTGTGAGGTTTGTCAAACCTAAATAGCGCTATCTAACTAATGACCCGCTCGCCATTGGCCTCGGCGATTAAGTCGATACAAAGATGAGGGACTTCGTGATAGAGTTTTGGTCTAGTACGAGTTATCTGTCCGTGAGGACGAGGAATTACATTCCTGAACCTTTGCTGTCCTACCCAAGGAGGACGAGGAACCCAGTTCCTTAACCCCAATTCCCGACCCCTGGGAATCCCATGCTTTGTAGAGGGTGTGAACTCACCTTGGTTTGCTCGGTAGATACACAGAAAAGTCAATCAAGCAATATTGTAGCTACTCACGTCCTATCATAGTTGTATCATACAATCAGGTTCGTATCCAAGTAGTGCACGTATGTTTCTAGCATAATGTATTCAAGTACCGTTCATGGCATACACGTTTGATCATAGCAGTTCAACAATATTCACGTTCAACAGTAACATATAAGGTCTGTGCATTAGGCCCAAGAGTCCGGCCCAATCTCTTAAGTCCGAAATGAGGTGCAAGCCCAAACGGCGTATATCTGCGTATTGTCTCGAGTCGCAACTAGGCGTTTGCGACTCGCAACCTGAGTCGCAATCATGGTTTCGGTTCGTGTTATTTTGATTACGAGTCGCAACTGGACTCGCAACCGTGGTTTCGAGTCACAAGGTTGGTGTGCTGATCAGGTGTGGTTTCGAGTCGCAACCAGGTGTTTGCGACTCGCAACCGATGTCGCAACCGGGAGATTTCGACTCATCATGCATGGTTTCGAGTCGCAACTGATGGTTTCGGTTGGACAACTGCTGATTCGGAACAGTGTACTATCCAATGAGAATTTGATTTCAGAAAATGGTTTGTACTATCCACTTAAACATGTTTGTTTGTCTAGTAATTTACTAATTTGGATCAAGCATATCAGATTTCAAATATTCAGCCACATTCTTATCATGTTCATCAAGTTCTTCATACATTCATCATGTTCTTCACACATTCAAGTAGTTCATCATCATTCATATGAACCTAAGTCTAACAAAGTCATGAACAACAATCAACCCTTGAACATATTCATCTAATAGTTTCAAATCATCACATAACATATCAAAAATCAACTCTACACTAATCTCATTAACATGGTACTACACATATGCAAGCCGGTTTTTATGAACATCAACACTCCATGGTTTGAATCATACTTAGACATAAAATATTGTGTGTTCATTAAGCAACATATCCGAAATCAAAGTATGTTAACCAAGCATCATCATATACATCATACACATTCGGTTCACAACCATCATCAAGCATACAACTACACTAGTTAAACCATATCATTCACACTATCATTTAACAACAACAAACATCATGAAATCACTAACCGATTGATGGGTTTCGAAGATGGGTGTGAAGCTTCCGAGTGTGTGTGTGTGAGAGCCGATCCGCTAGTCCTAGTGTCTCCGGTTTGGATCCGAGATGGAGGGAAACAATGTTGTAGCTTAGGGTTTAATGGTTTCTAGAGAGAGTGTAGAGGAGTGTGTGTGTGTTGTCCAAGAAAATGGTAAAGATGACTAACAATCGGATTATATACTAGCTTCAAGTGCACCCTAATGGGCTTCGACATAGGCTAAGTGTGTATGTGTGTGTGTGGCCCAACCGGCCCATATGTCATCGTTCACTCGAGACCACATGGTCTCGAGCCGGGTTCGTGTCGTTTCGGTTCATATACATACTCGCATACATACACACAAGCACACACATAGCATAACACATAAAAATCACATAGTCATATAAGAGGTTCGTTTGTCATTATCACATAAGTTAACTAGCCACACGTTTAAGCATACACGAAAGGTTCTAGATTTCGAGTTGTCACATCATCCCCAAGTTGAAAGAAATTTCGTCCCGAAATTTGGTAAGCACTCACTGAGGAAGCTAGTTAAGTTGTATGGTTTTCCTGGTTTTCCTGGGGTGTCACATCCACCCCCCGTTGATCTGGAATTTCGTCCCGAAATTCCGTAGCTTCGGCCTCAGTAGTGGGTGTACTGTTTGCGAACAGTCGGGGATACTTTTGTTTCATCTGATCTTCGCGCTCCCAGGTGAACTCTGGGCCGCGACGTGAGTTCCAACGAACTCGAACGAGAGGTATTCTAGTGCTCTTGAGGACCTTAACATCCCGGTCCGTGATTTCGACTGGTTCCTCGACGAATCGTAACTGCTCGTCGATAGTGAGTTCCTTCAAAGGAACTACGTGGGTCTCATCTGATGGACACTTCTTCAGATTCGACACGTGAAAAACGTTGTGAACTGCACCGAGTTCCGCTGGTAAGTTTAGTCTGTAGGCCACCCTGCCTATTTTCTCAATGACCTCGAAAGGTCCAACGTATCGTGGGTTAAGTTTACCGCGTTTACCAAAACGAACCACACCCTTCCAGGGTGAAACTTTGAGTAGTACCCGCTCCCCAACCTGGAGCTCAAGTGGTTTCCTGCCCATGTCGGCGTAAACTTTCTGACGTTCACGAGCGGCCGTCATGCGTTTTCGTATCTGAGCGATTTGCTCGGTTGTATCTACCACATATTCTGGACCAGTGATCTGACTATCTCCCACCTCTGCCCAGCAAAGAGGAGACCGGCATTTACGTCCGTACAATGCCTCAAACGGAGCAGCTCCAATGCTGGTGTGGTAGCTGTTATTGTACGAGAATTCCACAAGTGGCAGATGCTTTTCCCAGCGGTTGCCAAAGTCGATTACACATGCACGAAGCATGTCTTCTAAGGTTTGAATAGTGCGTTCGGACTGCCCGTCCGTCTGAGGGTGATACGCTGTGCTCATGTCTAATCGTGAGCCGAAGGATTTGTGCATTGCTTGCCACAGCTCTGAAGTAAAACGTGCATCTCGATCCGAGATAATGGAGGTGGGCACCCCGTGCCTCGAAACAACTTCCTTGAGGTAAATTTCTGCGAGAGTGGAGAACTTATCCGTCTCCTTGATAGCCAAGAAGTGTGCAGATTTTGTGAGTCGATCCACGATCACCCAAATAGTATCGTTTCCGCGCTGGGATCTAGGTAGGCCAGTAACAAAATCCATGGAAATTTGCTCCCATTTCCATTGAGGTATCTCTGGTTGTTGGAGTAGGCCTGATGGTTTCTGGTATTCCGACTTGACTCTCGCACAAGTCAAACACTTGCTGACGTAGGTCGCTATGTGGGCCTTCATGCTAGGCCACCAGTACGTAGTCTTGATGTCGTGGTACATTTTATCCGATCCAGGATGTACCGAGTAGCGAGACTTGTGTGCTTCATCCATCACCAGCTCTCGTAGGTCGCCATAGAGTGGGACCCAAACGCGTCCCGTTACGTAGTAAGCACCATCTTCCTTCTGTTCTAAGCGTTGCCTCGATCCGCGTAGGGCTTCAGCCCTGACGTTTTCTGGTTTCAATGCTTCCATCTGAGCAGCTAGTATCTGGGAGGGAAGACTAGAATGGATCGTGAGTTGTAGAGCTCGTACGCGTTTAGGCGCAGTGTCCTTCCGACTGAGGGCGTCAGCCACCACATTGGCCTTGCCCGGGTGATACCTGATTGAGCACTCGTAGTCGTTCAGCAGCTCGACCCATCGTCGTTGCCGCATATTTAGTTCCTTCTGCTTGAAGATATGCTCGAGGCTCCTGTGGTCGGTGTAGATCGCGCACTTGGTACCGTACAGGTAATGCCGCCATAACTTAAGTGCAAAAACAACAGCTCCCAGCTCTAAATCATGCGTAGTGTAGTTCTTTTCATGAACCTTGAGTTGGCGTGAGGCGTAGGCTATAACTTTGTCTCGTTGCATCAACACGCAACCAAGACCCTGAATTGATGCGTCGCAGTAAACCACAAAGTCGTCTGTGCCTTCCGGCAAGGAAAGGATAGGTGCGCTACAAAGTCTATCCTTTAGGTGCTGAAATGCTGATTCCTGTGCGTTTCCCCAGCGATAAACAACGCCCTTCTGCGTTAGTGAGGTGAGAGGCTGTGCAATCTTGGAAAAATCCTTTATGAATCTCCGGTAGTATCCCGCCAAACCCAAGAATTGGCGAATCTCCTTTGGTGTACGAGGTGCAGGCCAGTTCTTTATCGAGTCTACCTTGGATGGATCAACGTGAATCCCATCCTTGTTTACCACGTGGCCTAGGAAATGGACTTCTCGAAGCCAGAAGTCGCATTTCGAGAACTTTGCATAAGGCTGTTCTGTTCGAAGGAGTTCCAGAATAAGTCGCAGATGTTGCTCGTGTTCCTCCCGACTCTTGGAGTAGATCAGGATGTCGTCGATGAAGACTATAACGAACTTGTCCAGGTAAGGCTTGCACACTCGGTTCATCAAGTCCATGAAAACCGCAGGTGCGTTTGTCATCCCAAAAGGCATGACCAAAAACTCATAGTGCCCGTATCGAGTCCTGAAAGCTGTTTTGGAGACGTCCTCTTCCCGGACTCTCAGCTGGTGATAACCCGATCTCAAATCAATCTTCGAATAGTAGCTCGACCCTTGCAGCTGGTCGAACAAGTCGTCGATCCGCGGTAGAGGATAACGATTCTTCACCGTCACCTTGTTGAGTTCCCGGTAGTCGATGCACATTCTGAAAGTACCGTCCTTCTTCTTTACAAATAACACTGGAGCTCCCCAGGGCGATGAGCTAGGACGAATAAAACCCTTATCCAGGAGCTCTTGTAGTTGCGTAGAGAGTTCTTTCAACTCTGATGGAGCCAATCGATAAGGTGCACGAGCTATAGGCGCAGCTCCAGGAGCTAGTTCGATCTGAAACTCGACTTGACGATGAGGCGGGAGACCAGGTAATTCCTCAGGAAATACCTCTGGATAATCGCGTACAACTGGAAAATCTTCTATCTTCTTCTCTTTTTCTGAGGTGTCAGTAACGAGAGCCAAAATGGCAGTGTGGCCCTTTCGCAAGTACTTTTGGGCCTTAAGGAGAGAAATTACGTTCTCAACAGCACTCCTCTTGTCACCATGAATCATGAGAGGTTCACCACCGGGACCTGGAATACGGACAACCTTCTCGTTGCAAAGAATTTCTGCTCGGTGTTGGGACAACCAATCCATCCCAATGACAACGTCGAAACTACCCAAGACAATAGGAATGAGGTCGATAGAGAAGGTCTGGTCAGCGAGAATAACCTTACAACCCTTGACTACGTGTGTGGCTTCTAAACTCTTACCATTTGCTAGCTCTACGGTGTGCTTGTTGTTCAAAGGGGTTGGAATACGCTTAAGCATTCGACTAACTTCTAGTGACATGTAGCTAGTATCGGCGCCCGAATCAAATAAAACTGAAACATAAAAGTCGTCGAGAAGGAACTTACCCGCCACAACATTGGGGTCATTCCTTGCTTCACCTTGGCCGATCACAAACATCCGCCCCCTGGCGCCATTGTTGTTGTTGTTCCCATTGTTACCATTCCCCTGATTGTTGTTATTGTTGTTGTTGTTGTTCTGGTTCCTGTTCAGTTGGGGACAATCTCTCTTGAAGTGGCCCTCAGCTCCACACTGAAAGCACCCTTTGTTATCACCTGGCTGTTGCTGCTTCTGGCGCTGGTTCTGTTGAGCTTGCTGACGATTCTGATTGGCGGGGTATAAGCTCCTGCAATCCTTTGCAGCGTGACCAGGCTTGTTGCACTGATGACAGTTGCCCCTGGTGCATGGCCCGCTGTGGTGCAGGCTGCAGCGATTGCATTTGGGGTGATTTCCTTTGTACCCACCATGACTTTGACCACCAGACGATTGCTGATTAGGGCTCTTGTAGTCATCAGTCTTCCTCTGCTGAGACTGGGACTGAACAGAAGTCGAACCCTTACTTGAAGTTCCATCCCATTTCCGTTTGTTGTCACCAGAGGTACCAGATGTAGTTGCAGCACCTATGCGTTTTGGTAACTTGTTCTGCTCCACCGCCTGATCCGTGAGACGGTGAGCCAACTGAACGGTTTGCTGGTAGGTGGCGAGGTTCGCTGAAGTCACATGACTTTGGATTTCTGGCACTAAGCCCTGAAGAAATAGTTCGATGCGTTTGATGGGAGGATCCACCATAGTAGGGCACAGAATTGCCAGTTCGTTCGACCTTTTCACATAAGCTTCAATTTCGGACCCCGTCATCTTGAGGTTGAAGAATTCCACCTCGAGTTTGTGAATCTCATCACGACTGCAGTATTCCTCTCTGATCATTTCCTTAAAAGTTTCCCAAGGGGTGGCGTTGGCGGCAACCAACCCTAGCATTTGAACTTGAGCGTTCCACCATGTGAGGGCTAAACCCTCGAGAGTACCAGTAGCATACTTCACCCTGCGCGCCTCAGGGCATTCGCACATTTCGAAGACCGATTCTAGTTTCTCAAACCAGTGTAGGAGACCTACTGCTCCTTCAGTGCCGCTAAACGTAGTTGGTCGGCAGTCCATGAAAGTCTTAAAAGTGCACACGGGTGGCTGAACGTGCTGACCTATCGTAGGTGAAAGAAAAGACAGAGTTTAACACAAAGGTTGGTTCGCGAGAGTAGGATCCTAAAGACCCTAGAATGAGTTCGGACTGCAGGATATACCTCCTGCGTGTGCAGCTGCAAGTGCTGCGGCAACTCGTTCGTTGATCAGAGCCGTCAACTGGGCTTGTGTCAGGTTAACGCGTCCAGACATGATCTTCATATCAAGAAGAACGTGAGTGAGAGGGGTTTCGCGAAAGTACAATGATAGGATAGAGTAAGCACGCACGTGTTCAAGCAACAGTAGTTACACTAACCAAGTATACCATAAGCAATGTACTATGTAACTAGCAAGTAGGCAATATATACACAGATCATATCACCTAGAATGTCGAGCCTTGCATGTAGAGTGAAGCATCGTTGTGGATCGTAGAGCACTGTACAGGTTATAGTCTGATTTTAATAAAACCTTTTCCTTTATTAAAACCAAGTTCTCTATAACCAATGGCTCTGATACCAATCTGTCACACCCCCAAAAATCCACCTGCGGAGTACTACCGCTTGGAGGCGTGACTGACCAGGATCCGGCCACCAATCATATTGAACAAGCATATAAGTAGTTATAAAAATCCACCCAATACAATTGGTGTTCAAACAAAACATAGCAAGTTGCAAGCGGAAGCATAAGTCTTAAATCAAAACATAAGTTTAATTGTTTCATAGTTTAACATGGCACACAGTCGTCCATGTCCCACAACGATCCTCCTCCATGCAAGCTCCAGCTAAGAACCTAAGGACCTGCAAAGCATGTAGTAACGAGTCAACAACAAGTTGAGTGAGTTCACGGTTGGGTGTTCGTTTTAAGTTGTTTCGAAAACAGTTTCCTTTATCTGGCATCCTACCGTGGGGGTTACCCCATAGTTAAAAACGTGACTTGTTTATTCCCGGTTACTCTGGCAATCCTGCCGTGGGGGCTACCCCGTGTTAGTTATCTGGCATTTCGGCCGTGGGGGCTACCCCATGTATATACTAGACTCGTTACCATATCGACTGCTGACTGTAGTCATGTTTATGTGCCCTGAACTGTCAATGTCTATCATCATTGACGTGCCAGTAGTCCATTAGTTCACGCCCGTCCTCTGCGGCACGGTGTGAGGTTTGTCAAACCTAAATAGCGCTATCTAACTAATGACCCGCTCGCCATTGGCCTCGGCGATTAAGTCGATACAAAGATGAGGGACTTCGTGATAGAGTTTTGGTCTAGTACGAGTTATCTGTCCGTGAGGACGAGGAATTACATTCCTGAACCTTTGCTGTCCTACCCAAGGAGGACGAGGAACCCAGTTCCTTAACCCCAATTCCCGACCCCTGGGAATCCCATGCTTTGTAGAGGGTGTGAACTCACCTTGGTTTGCTCGGTAGATACACAGAAAAGTCAATCAAGCAATATTGTAGCTACTCACGTCCTATCATAGTTGTATCATACAATCAGGTTCGTATCCAAGTAGTGCACGTATGTTTCTAGCATAATGTATTCAAGTACCGTTCATGGCATACACGTTTGATCATAGCAGTTCAACAATATTCACGTTCAACAGTAACATATAAGGTCTGTGCATTAGGCCCTAGAGTCCGGCCCAATCTCTTAAGTCCGAAATGAGGTGCAAGCCCAAACGGCGTATATCTGCGTATTGTCTCGAGTCGCAACTAGGCGTTTGCGACTCGCAACCTGAGTCGCAATCATGGTTTCGGTTCGTGTTGTTTTGATTACGAGTCGCAACTGGACTCGCAACCGTGGTTTCGAGTCACAAGGTTGGTGTGCTGATCAGGTGTGGTTTCGAGTCGCAACCAGGTGTTTGCGACTCGCAACCGATGTCGCAACCGGGAGATTTCGACTCATCATGCATGGTTTCGAGTCGCAACTGATGGTTTCGGTTGGACAACTGCTGATTCGGAACAGTGTACTATCCAATGAGAATTTGATTTCAGAAAATGGTTTGTACTATCCACTTAAACATGTTTGTTTGTCTAGTAATTTACTAATTTGGATCAAGCATATCAGATTTCAAATATTCAGCCACATTCTTATCATGTTCATCAAGTTCTTCATACATTCATCATGTTCTTCACACATTCAAGTAGTTCATCATCATTCATATGAACCTAAGTCTAACAAAGTCATGAACAACAATCAACCCTTGAACATATTCATCTAATAGTTTCAAATCATCACATAACATATCAAAAATCAACTCTACACTAATCTCATTAACATGGTACTACACATATGCAAGCCGGTTTTTATGAACATCAACACTCCATGGTTTGAATCATACTTAGACATAAAATATTGTGTGTTCATTAAGCAACATATCCGAAATCAAAGTATGTTAACCAAGCATCATCATATACATCATACACATTCGGTTCACAACCATCATCAAGCATACAACTACACTAGTTAAACCATATCATTCACACTATCATTTAACAACAACAAACATCATGAAATCACTAACCGATTGATGGGTTTCGAAGATGGGTGTGAAGCTTCCGAGTGTGTGTGTGTGAGAGCCGATCCGCTAGTCCTAGTGTCTCCGGTTTGGATCCGAGATGGAGGGAAACAATGTTGTAGCTTAGGGTTTAATGGTTTCTAGAGAGAGTGTAGAGGAGTGTGTGTGTGTTGTCCAAGAAAATGGTAAAGATGACTAACAATCGGATTATATACTAGCTTCAAGTGCACCCTAATGGGCTTCGACATAGGCTAAGTGTGTATGTGTGTGTGTGGCCCAACCGGCCCATATGTCATCGTTCACTCGAGACCACATGGTCTCGAGCCGGGTTCGTGTCGTTTCGGTTCATATACATACTCGCATACATACACACAAGCACACACATAGCATAACACATAAAAATCACATAGT
The DNA here is from genome assembly GCA_030545235.1 of Helianthus tuberosus. Taxonomy (NCBI): domain Eukaryota; kingdom Viridiplantae; phylum Streptophyta; class Magnoliopsida; order Asterales; family Asteraceae; genus Helianthus; species Helianthus tuberosus. The sequence goes on from JARYGA010032281.1 coordinate 875,801, forward strand.
CATATAAGAGGTTCGTTTGTCATTATCACATAAGTTAACTAGCCACACGTTTAAGCATACACGAAAGGTTCTAGATTTCGAGTTGTCACATCATCCCCAAGTTGAAAGAAATTTCGTCCCGAAATTTGGTAAGCACTCACTGAGGAAGCTAGTTAAGTTGTATGGTTTTCCTGGTTTTCCTGGGGTGTCACATCCACCCCCCGTTGATCTGGAATTTCGTCCCGAAATTCCGTAGCTTCGGCCTCAGTAGTGGGTGTACTGTTTGCGAACAGTCGGGGATACTTTTGTTTCATCTGATCTTCGCGCTCCCAGGTGAACTCTGGGCCGCGACGTGAGTTCCAACGAACTCGAACGAGAGGTATTCTAGTGCTCTTGAGGACCTTAACATCCCGGTCCGTGATTTCGACTGGTTCCTCGACGAATCGTAACTGCTCGTCGATAGTGAGTTCCTTCAAAGGAACTACGTGGGTCTCATCTGATGGACACTTCTTCAGATTCGACACGTGAAAAACGTTGTGAACTGCACCGAGTTCCGCTGGTAAGTTTAGTCTGTAGGCCACCCTGCCTATTTTCTCAATGACCTCGAAAGGTCCAACGTATCGTGGGTTAAGTTTACCGCGTTTACCAAAACGAACCACACCCTTCCAGGGTGAAACTTTGAGTAGTACCCGCTCCCCAACCTGGAGCTCAAGTGGTTTCCTGCCCATGTCGGCGTAAACTTTCTGACGTTCACGAGCGGCCGTCATGCGTTTTCGTATCTGAGCGATTTGCTCGGTTGTATCTACCACATATTCTGGACCAGTGATCTGACTATCTCCCACCTCTGCCCAGCAAAGAGGAGACCGGCATTTACGTCCGTACAATGCCTCAAACGGAGCAGCTCCAATGCTGGTGTGGTAGCTGTTATTGTACGAGAATTCCACAAGTGGCAGATGCTTTTCCCAGCGGTTGCCAAAGTCGATTACACATGCACGAAGCATGTCTTCTAAGGTTTGAATAGTGCGTTCGGACTGCCCGTCCGTCTGAGGGTGATACGCTGTGCTCATGTCTAATCGTGAGCCGAAGGATTTGTGCATTGCTTGCCACAGCTCTGAAGTAAAACGTGCATCTCGATCCGAGATAATGGAGGTGGGCACCCCGTGCCTCGAAACAACTTCCTTGAGGTAAATTTCTGCGAGAGTGGAGAACTTATCCGTCTCCTTGATAGCCAAGAAGTGTGCAGATTTTGTGAGTCGATCCACGATCACCCAAATAGTATCGTTTCCGCGCTGGGATCTAGGTAGGCCAGTAACAAAATCCATGGAAATTTGCTCCCATTTCCATTGAGGTATCTCTGGTTGTTGGAGTAGGCCTGATGGTTTCTGGTATTCCGACTTGACTCTCGCACAAGTCAAACACTTGCTGACGTAGGTCGCTATGTGGGCCTTCATGCTAGGCCACCAGTACGTAGTCTTGATGTCGTGGTACATTTTATCCGATCCAGGATGTACCGAGTAGCGAGACTTGTGTGCTTCATCCATCACCAGCTCTCGTAGGTCGCCATAGAGTGGGACCCAAACGCGTCCCGTTACGTAGTAAGCACCATCTTCCTTCTGTTCTAAGCGTTGCCTCGATCCGCGTAGGGCTTCAGCCCTGACGTTTTCTGGTTTCAATGCTTCCATCTGAGCAGCTCGTATCTGGGAGGGAAGACTAGAATGGATCGTGAGTTGTAGAGCTCGTACGCGTTTAGGCGCAGTGTCCTTCCGACTGAGGGCGTCAGCCACCACATTGGCCTTGCCCGGGTGATACCTGATTGAGCACTCGTAGTCGTTCAGCAGCTCGACCCATCGTCGTTGCCGCATATTCAGTTCCTTCTGCTTGAAGATATGCTCGAGGCTCCTGTGGTCGGTGTAAATCGCGCACTTGGTACCGTACAGGTAATGCTGCCATAACTTAAGTGCAAAAACAACAGCTCCCAGCTCTAAATCATGCGTAGTGTAGTTCTTTTCATGAACCTTGAGTTGGCGTGAGGCGTAGGCTATAACTTTGTCTCGTTGCATCAACACGCAACCAAGACCCTGAATTGATGCGTCGCAGTAAACCACAAAGTCGTCTGTGCCTTCCGGCAAGGAAAGGATAGGTGCGCTACAAAGTCTATCCTTTAGGTGCTGAAATGCTGATTCCTGTGCGTTTCCCCAGCGATAAACAACGCCCTTCTGCGTTAGTGAGGTGAGAGGCTGTGCAATCTTGGAAAAATCCTTTATGAATCTCCGGTAGTATCCCGCCAAACCCAAGAATTGGCGAATCTCCTTTGGTGTACGAGGTGCAGGCCAGTTCTTTATCGAGTCTACCTTGGATGGATCAACGTGAATCCCATCCTTGTTTACCACGTGGCCTAGGAAATGGACTTCTCGAAGCCAGAAGTCGCATTTCGAGAACTTTGCATAAGGCTGTTCTGTTCGAAGGAGTTCCAGAATAAGTCGCAGATGTTGCTCGTGTTCCTCCCGACTCTTGGAGTAGATCAGGATGTCGTCGATGAAGACTATAACGAACTTGTCCAGGTAAGGCTTGCACACTCGGTTCATCAAGTCCATGAAAACCGCAGGTGCGTTTGTCATCCCAAAAGGCATGACCAAAAACTCATAGTGCCCGTATCGAGTCCTGAAAGCTGTTTTGGAGACGTCCTCTTCCCGGACTCTCAGCTGGTGATAACCCGATCTCAAATCAATCTTCGAATAGTAGCTCGACCCTTGCAGCTGGTCGAACAAGTCGTCGATCCGCGGTAGAGGATAACGATTCTTCACCGTCACCTTGTTGAGTTCCCGGTAGTCGATGCACATTCTGAAAGTACCGTCCTTCTTCTTTACAAATAACACTGGAGCTCCCCAGGGCGATGAGCTAGGATGAATAAAACCCTTATCCAGGAGCTCTTGTAGTTGCGTAGAGAGTTCTTTCAACTCTGATGGAGCCAATCGATAAGGTGCACGAGCTATAGGCGCAGCTCCAGGAGCTAGTTCGATCTGAAACTCGACTTGACGATGAGGCGGGAGACCAGGTAATTCCTCAGGAAATACCTCTGGATAATCGCGTACAACTGGAAAATCTTCTATCTTCTTCTCTTTTTCTGAGGTGTCAGTAACGAGAGCCAAAATGGCAGTGTGGCCCTTTCGCAAGTACTTTTGGGCCTTAAGGAGAGAAATGACGTTCTCAACAGCACTCCTCTTGTCACCATGAATCATGAGAGGTTCACCACCGGGACCTGGAATACGGACAACCTTCTCGTTGCAAAGAATTTCTGCTCGGTGTTGGGACAACCAATCCATCCCAATGACAACGTCGAAACTACCCAAGACAATAGGAATGAGGTCGATAGAGAAGGTCTGGTCAGCGAGAATAACCTTACAACCCTTGACTACGTGTGTGGCTTCTAAACTCTTACCATTTGCTAGCTCTACGGTGTGCTTGTTGTTCAAAGGGGTTGGAATACGCTTAAGCATTCGACTAACTTCTAGTGACATGTAGCTAGTATCGGCGCCCGAATCAAATAAAACTGAAACATAAAAGTCGTCGAGAAGGAACTTACCCGCCACAACATTGGGGTCATTCCTTGCTTCACCTTGGCCGATCACAAACATCCGCCCCCTGGCGCCATTGTTGTTGTTGTTCCCATTGTTACCATTCCCCTGATTGTTGTTATTGTTGTTGTTGTTGTTCTGGTTCCTGTTCAGTTGGGGACAATCTCTCTTGAAGTGGCCCTCAGCTCCACACTGAAAGCACCCTTTGTTATCACCTGGCTGTTGCTGCTGCTGGCGCTGGTTCTGTTGAGCTTGCTGACGATTCTGATTGGCGGGGTATAAGCTCCTGCAATCCTTTGCAGCGTGACCAGGCTTGTTGCACCGATGACAGTTGCCCCTGGTGCATGGCCCGCTGTGGTGCAGGCTGCAGCGATTGCATTTGGGGTGATTTCCTTTGTACCCACCATGACTTTGACCACCAGACGATTGCTGATTAGGGCTCTTGTAGTCATCAGTCTTCCTCTGCTGAGACTGGGACTGAACAGAAGTCGAACCCTTACTTGAAGTTCCATCCCATTTCCGTTTGTTGTCACCAGAGGTACCAGATGTAGTTGCAGCACCTATGCGTTTTGGTAACTTGTTCTGCTCCACCGCCTGATCCGTGAGACGGTGAGCCAACTGAACGGTTTGCTGGTAGGTGGCGAGGTTCGCTGAAGTCACATGACTTTGGATTTCTGGCACTAAGCCCTGAAGAAATAGTTCGATGCGTTTGATGGGAGGATCCACCATAGTAGGGCACAGAATTGCCAGTTCGTTCGACCTTTTCACATAAGCTTCAATTTCGGACCCCGTCATCTTGAGGTTGAAGAATTCCACCTCGAGTTTGTGAATCTCATCACGACTGCAGTATTCCTCTCTGATCATTTCCTTAAAAGTTTCCCAAGGGGTGGCGTTGGCGGCAACCAACCCTAGCATTTGAACTTGAGCGTTCCACCATGTGAGGGCTAAACCCTCGAGAGTACCAGTAGCATACTTCACCCTGCGCGCCTCAGGGCATTCGCACATTTCGAAGACCGATTCTAGTTTCTCAAACCAGTGTAGGAGACCTACTGCTCCTTCAGTGCCGCTAAACGTAGTTGGTCGGCAGTCCATGAAAGTCTTAAAAGTGCACACGGGTGGCTGAACGTGCTGACCTATCGTAGGTGAAAGAAAAGACAGAGTTTAACACAAAGGTTGGTTCGCGAGAGTAGGATCCTAAAGACCCTAGAATGAGTTCGGACTGCAGGATATACCTCCTGCGTGTGCAGCTGCAAGTGCTGCGGCAACTCGTTCGTTGATCAGAGCCGTCAACTGGGCTTGTGTCAGGTTAACGCGTCCAGACATGATCTTCATATCAAGAAGAACGTGAGTGAGAGGGGTTTCGCGAAAGTACAATGATAGGATAGAGTAAGCACGCACGTGTTCAAGCAACAGTAGTTACACTAACCAAGTATACCATAAGCAATGTACTATGTAACTAGCAAGTAGGCAATATATACACAGATCATATCACCTAGAATGTCGAGCCTTGCATGTAGAGTGAAGCATCGTTGTGGATCGTAGAGCACTGTACAGGTTATAGTCTGATTTTAATAAAACCTTTTCCTTTATTAAAACCAAGTTCTCTATAACCAATGGCTCTGATACCAATCTGTCACACCCCCAAAAATCCACCTGCGGAGTACTACCGCTTGGAGGCGTGACTGACCAGGATCCGGCCACCAATCATATTGAACAAGCATATAAGTAGTTATAAAAATCCACCCAATACAATTGGTGTTCAAACAAAACATAGCAAGTTGCAAGCGGAAGCATAAGTCTTAAATCAAAACATAAGTTTAATTGTTTCATAGTTTAACATGGCACACAGTCGTCCATGTCCCACAACGATCCTCCTCCATGCAAGCTCCAGCTAAGAACCTAAGGACCTGCAAAGCATGTAGTAACGAGTCAACAACAAGTTGAGTGAGTTCACGGTTGGGTGTTCGTTTTAAGTTGTTTCGAAAACAGTTTCCTTTATCTGGCATCCTACCGTGGGGGTTACCCCATAGTTAAAAACGTGACTTGTTTATTCCCGGTTACTCTGGCAATCCTGCCGTGGGGGCTACCCCGTGTTAGTTATCTGGCATTTCGGCCGTGGGGGCTACCCCATGTATATACTAGACTCGTTACCATATCGACTGCTGACTGTAGTCATGTTTATGTGCCCTGAACTGTCAATGTCTATCATCATTGACGTGCCAGTAGTCCATTAGTTCACGCCCGTCCTCTGCGGCACGGTGTGAGGTTTGTCAAACCTAAATAGCGCTATCTAACTAATGACCCGCTCGCCATTGGCCTCGGCGATTAAGTCGATACAAAGATGAGGGACTTCGTGATAGAGTTTTGGTCTAGTACGAGTTATCTGTCCGTGAGGACGAGGAATTACATTCCTGAACCTTTGCTGTCCTACCCAAGGAGGACGAGGAACCCAGTTCCTTAACCCCAATTCCCGACCCCTGGGAATCCCATGCTTTGTAGAGGGTGTGAACTCACCTTGGTTTGCTCGGTAGATACACAGAAAAGTCAATCAAGCAATATTGTAGCTACTCACGTCCTATCATAGTTGTATCATACAATCAGGTTCGTATCCAAGTAGTGCACGTATGTTTCTAGCATAATGTATTCAAGTACCGTTCATGGCATACACGTTTGATCATAGCAGTTCAACAATATTCACGTTCAACAGTAACATATAAGGTCTGTGCATTAGGCCCAAGAGTCCGGCCCAATCTCTTAAGTCCGAAATGAGGTGCAAGCCCAAACGGTGTATATCTGCGTATTGTCTCGAGTCGCAACTAGGCGTTTGCGACTCGCAACCTGAGTCGCAATCATGGTTTCGGTTCGTGTTGTTTTGATTACGAGTCGCAACTGGACTCGCAACCGTGGTTTCGAGTCACAAGGTTGGTGTGCTGATCAGGTGTGGTTTCGAGTCGCAACCGATGTCGCAACCGGGAGATTTCGACTCATCATGCATGGTTTCGAGTCGCAACTGATGGTTTCGGTTGGACAACTGCTGATTCGGAACAGTGTACTATCCAATGAGAATTTGATTTCAGAAAATGGTTTGTACTATCCACTTAAACATGTTTGTTTGTCTAGTAATTTACTAATTTGGATCAAGCATATCAGATTTCAAATATTCAGCCACATTCTTATCATGTTCATCAAGTTCTTCATACATTCATCATGTTCTTCACACATTCAAGTAGTTCATCATCATTCATATGAACCTAAGTCTAACAAAGTCATGAACAACAATCAACCCTTGAACATATTCATCTAATAGTTTCAAATCATCACATAACATATCAAAAATCAACTCTACACTAATCTCATTAACATGGTACTACACATATGCAAGCCGGTTTTTATGAACATCAACACTCCATGGTTTGAATCATACTTAGACATAAAATATTGTGTGTTCATTAAGCAACATATCCGAAATCAAAGTATGTTAACCAAGCATCATCATATACATCATACACATTTGGTTCACAACCATCATCAAGCATACAACTACACTAGTTAAACCATATCATTCACACTATCATTTAACAACAACAAACATCATGAAATCACTAACCGATTGATGGGTTTCGAAGATGGGTGTGAAGCTTCCGAGTGTGTGTGTGTGAGAGCCGATCCGCTAGTCCTAGTGTCTCCGGTTTGGATCCGAGATGGAGGGAAACAATGTTGTAGCTTAGGGTTTAATGGTTTCTAGAGAGAGTGTAGAGGAGTGTGTGTGTGTTGTCCAAGAAAATGGTAAAGATGACTAACAATCGGATTATATACTAGCTTCAAGTGCACCCTAATGGGCTTCGACATAGGCTAAGTGTGTATGTGTGTGTGTGGCCCAACCGGCCCATATGTCATCGTTCACTCGAGACCACATGGTCTCGAGCCGGGTTCGTGTCGTTTCGGTTCATATACATACTCGCATACATACACACAAGCACACACATAGCATAACACATAAAAATCACATAGTCATATAAGAGGTTCGTTTGTCATTATCACATAAGTTAACTAGCCACACGTTTAAGCATACACGAAAGGTTCTAGATTTCGAGTTGTCACACTGAGCATCACGGAGGATGATCTGGATTTCTTGATGATTTTGTAATAAAACAGCTCCCCCTGAACTTTCACCCGTCTTAGGTTTCCAAGTTTGTTTTTGTTTACCAGATTGAGTTTTATAAACAAATTTTGAAATTTCTGGTTTTAACGGTGAACTTGGTTCCCTTGGAACAGATTTGACCTCAGTTTTTAAGGCCTTTTCTATTTTCTTTATATTTTGACGTCGTTGCTTCGTTTCCCGTTCTTTAACAGTTTGAAAATCAGGTTTTGGCGAAATAGAACGACGTTGAGAGTGAACATTTTCAGGTGGTGCTTTCTCAACAAATTTCTCTTTTGGAGTGTTTGAGCAGGTTTTAATGATATGCCCAAACTCCCCACATTTAAAACACGTTCTCCTTTCTACAAACTTAGGAGAAACTGATCGACCAACAGATGTCGAACCTGTAGAACCCGAGGTACTGCCTTTTTCATCACACCCGTTTGAATATTGAGTGTAATTGTTTTGGTTATCACGTTTTAAAATTTTGACTTGTTGCACAAAATCAGTGTTTGACTTATTTTCAAAAGTCTCAATTTTATCCGTACCATCAGATGCCACAAATCTGACATCATTGCTTTTCTTCTGATAACGAGCTCCTTTTGTTTCAAATTTTGATTTAGAAACATTAGGCCTTTGAGCTCGTTGAAATGGTTGTTTACCCTTAGGAGCAACAGGTTGTTGCTTTGTTGGTAATTTTTGATTTCCAAATTTCTTTTTGATTTCAGTCTTAGGAATTGGATCACATTGAGTTACAATAACTCCCGGAATTGACTTTCCCAAAAACTTACTTGTATTATTTTCAAAAACTTGATCAATCGAAGATGGATTGACATTTTTAATTGGAAAATCATGATCTGAATAGATTTTAGAATCACCAACCAAAGTGTACAACACGTTATTACTCTTAACGGCAGACACAGATTTCTTTTCATCCTTGACAGGATCTATCACTTGTTTGAAAACTGGTTGAACAGCAGGAGTAGGAGGATCACACAAAATATGATTCTCAATTGGAACTTCTACTCCTTTCATTTTGTCAAGTGATTTATCCTGGTCCCTCACATCTGATTCTGATTCATCATCAGACGACTCATAGTCCTCAATGATTGGAGGACTTTGTTTCGTAGATGTTAAAGTTTCTGTCTGATCAGATGATGTACTTGAAGAATTGTCCGATTTGAACCCTAGGCCAGTGGTAATTTCCTCATAATCAAGAGGCACACTGGGTTCAAACCGTGGCATTTCTTCAAAATCAGGCATATAGTCATAATTATGTCTTAAAGGAGGCGGACACTTCTTATACCCAACACCTTTCTTGTTTCCCTTCAGTTGTTGAACATCAATAATGTGATCGAGCACAAATCGGGAGTTAGAATAACTCTCCAACTTTTGCTTGATTGCATCATGCTCGCATTTGGCAATGGCTAATTCCTTTTTAGTTTCCTCAACAATGTTAATGTAACTGTTAATGCTAACTTGTTTGTGGTAAACAGTTTTGGTTACTTCAGAAACATTTTTCTTTAAAGTTTCAATTTGAGATTTAAAACCCTTTTCGTTTCTAACCAGAGCCATATTCGCCTCTTTGCACTTAGACATTTCAACAACCAAACTTTGATTATGACTATGAAGCTTTTCAGAGTCAAGCTTCAAATCAGCACAATCATTACAAACAATAGGAGCAGGAGTTTCAGAATTTACCTGACTCGTAGAGGCTGAGACATTAGCCATGAAGGCAGTCTGATAAGAAAAAGATCCGTCTTCAGAAAAGAACTTCTCCATTTCTTTAGATGCTACAGCAGCCTTCTTGATCAGAACTGATTTCTGACATTTCAATTCCTCCGCTTCATTCAACAAGTCATTAAGATCAGAACTTGCTTCTTCCCTCACATCATTAGAATGATAATCGCCCGAAGTAGAACTTTCTTCATCAGAACTCCCGGTATAACCCGAACTGTTGTCACTTTCAGAAAATTCTTCCTTATGAACGTGCTTGATGTGAATGATGATCTTTGCATAACATGCTGTTCCTCCTTTATCTTGATCACCTTCCCCAAGTTGTAAAGACCAATTAAACCCTTCATCAGCTTGTACGGTTAATGCACGATTGTCGTTTGATGGTCCAGACTGATTCTGGTTGGTGGTGTTGTTTACAGCCACTATCCCTTTTCCACGGTTGTCTTGATTGGCATTTGTAGTACTCGTCTGATTACGGAATGGGTTCTGACTGCCTTGTTTGCTTGGTCGGGTGCACTCACGTTTGAAGTGACCCTTTTCGCCACAATTGAAGCATGTAACTGCTTCTTTATCAAATCCGTACTTTGTATCTTGTTTACTTTCCAAAGAACTTCTCCCTGTTCGAACCATAAAGTCCTTCGCCCTTCTGACAGCACTTACGAATGCCCACTTTATATCCATCAACTCCATTTCATCACGGTTGATTTGAAGATAATCTTCGTTGGTCAAACTAATGTTTCCAATTTGACCTGCGACCAAACCGCAGTAAGCACTGACCATTGTATTAACAAGTTCCATATGTTCCTTTGCTACTTCAATGCTAACATTTGAGAGGTTTGATGTATCAACTTTGACTGTGTTAGGGTTTGTGGGTGAAGGATTGTTGGTATAATGAGCTTGCTGTTGTTGTGGTTGGGCTGGAATATAAGCACTCGGATTGAACTGAGGTTGAGTAGTGGCAACCGGAGGTGTATAAGGAATAAAACCTCCTCCAGAATAAGCCTGAGCTTGAGCACTCAAATGCACTGGCGGAAGATAGGCACTCGGATCGAAGACAGGAGGTGGAGCTGATTGAGGAAACGGAGAAGAGTTTGTATTAGATACAAACGCCGTTTGTAACTTTGGTTGCTGAGCTGAACTTGAACTAGCTGATGGGATAATACCTCCTCCATAATACATTTCAATATTTTGAGGAGCAGCAATTCGTTTAGCTTTCCGAATTTCTTCATCATTCTTGTGTTCAAGCTTCTGTATGAATTCATAGATATTGACATTTTCAGCATCTAAAACACCTGTATGCTTTAAAAGCTCAATGTATGGGCTCCACTTTGGAGGTAACGAATCAGCAAACCGTGCAACTAATTCCTGTTGAGTTGAAGTAACACCATAAGCAAACATTTCACTAATCAAATGATAAAAACGTGTAGTCATATCATTTAGAGTTTCATTTTCCAAGAAGTGATATGATTCAAACTCTTTCTTCAATAGATCATGACGTGACTTTCTAGTTGCTGCATTTCCTTCTCCTCTTGTTACCAAAGCATCCCATAATGTTTTCGTGTCCGTACAATAATAGAATTGATGATAGATATCTTTGTGAAGCGCTTGGGTAAGAACAGCAAACGACTTTTTCTCAAATTCATAGGCTTTCTTGTCATTTTCTTGCATGTTAGAAAAACCCTCTGCCGTTGAAGCTGCTACTTCGAGAGCATTATTGCGTGGAGTAATGAAACACCTCCAAAGATCAGTGCTTTGTCCTTGAACGTATGTATGGAAACGACCTTTCCATGTTGGAAACTCGTTCATATGATTCAACTTTGGTGGGCGATTGTTGCTGCCCGTTTCGCTCTCGCTGAGCAAAAGATTTTGAATATTTTGATTTTGATTTGATACAAGTGCCCATTGTCCTGCACTTATAGAAGGTTGACCAAAAACATTCCTCACCCATGCTGATGCAGAGGTCGGATCTTCACATGGTCTCGAGTCCATACTCCAATCCCATGGACTTATGCAGCTCATATTTGGTATATGAATGATATTTCCTGGTCAAACACTCGAAAACAAACAATTAGAACACTTCTGCAAGTCCTCTGTGTAAAATTGACAATACACACGAAGAAACACTTTCCACGAAACAAACTTGTTTCGTCAATATGAATGATGACGAAACAGACTTGTTTTGTTGAAGATATTATGACGAAACTGATTTTGTTTTGTTGAAGATATTTTTGACGAAACACTTTTGTTTCGTCGACTGCTTGTTTCGCCGAGGATTAGTCTCAGACAGCTGGTTAGATATTTATCTGACACAAGACAAGTTGGTGATACAAAGCAAGTTGGTAAACACAATTTCAACACCCCATGCTTTCAGGTTTATAGTTTCAAAGCACCTTTATCTATATCCCATAAACTAATGATCACACATGTACACAAAAGTCCACTTATGTATTCTATTTAACAAACACTTTGATTCATGCAATAGAAAGATCAAATGCACAGATATGAATGAACAATATGATGATATGAAGAACACACTCAAGAACAATGAGTTTTCTGGTCACCGATAATTTTCCGAAACACGAAAATGCACAAGACTTTCACTAAAAACCCAGTTTAAAGCATAAACAAACAATCTGACAAGGTTTTTGATAAAACTCTTTAGCAAAACAACAAGAAACCAACAGATTTTATGAAAATTTTTCAGAAATTATGATTTTTTCAAGAACAATTCTTCAGAAAAACAATCACAAATACTTGATAAAAACCAAACAATGTTTGATTTTAAACAAGGATAAGAGCCAAACGCTCTGATACCAATTGTAGGTCCCGATATCTAAGGATCGATAACGAACCAAATCACTTGTTTATAGCAAACACGGTCACGTGTGCGGAATCCACGTAACTATGCCAAATCAAACATATAAAACAGTAACGACACAGTATTAATCAATGAAACACACTCGGTTGATTAAACGGGATGAGAACCGATAACAAACTGATACAAACACAGTTTAGACAGAATTTTGACAGAGTTTCTTTAAGGGTATGCTCTCATCTGCTTTCAAAGTGAAAGCAGGATGTGTTTATATACTCCCTGGGCCCAAGTCTCGGCGAAACACAAGGTGGATCGACGAAACAGCATATGGGCCACACATTGGGCTTGAAGCAGCCCAACAGACGACGAATCAAGTGTGATTCGTCATGACTGTCGGCGATACAGATCTAATGAATGTTGTTCTGTTTCGTCATGATGTGTTCGACGAAACAGCCTGTTTCGTCGAGGGCTGCATCAGCTGTTCTGTTTGCTGTTGACAGACAGCAAACAGATAGAACATATAAACATCATTAATGACCATTCTACCCTTTAATGCAACATGCATTGTTCGTTATACATTACATACCAAATGAAGACAAATAAGTCAGACACAAGTGGATAGGAGGATATCCGACTTGGTCGACGTCAAATACATACTCGATAATTCATAAAGACCGTACAAAATACATCGTTAAGTACAAGACTAGTTACAGACACTAAAAATGCATCAACACATAATTCACCAAATTTTGTTGACTTTTAAACTTACATGTATTTAAGGCAATTAAGTGGATCCTTGCACGGTTTGGTTTCAAGATTTCAAGCTTGTCGAGCGAGATATAAAATGCAAAGCCTTGGTGATTTAAAACTTTATTTTGTACAAGTCTTTTTGTAAAACAATATAACTCGTGTGGTCTTTTTATGAACAACTATGACTTGTAAACTATTACTTTGGAAATGGAATGGATGAACATCATATGGATTTTATGCATATAGTTTATTTACTTACATCATATGCAATGGAAACTAATCAAGTTCACACCTTGCACTTCTGCCTATGAGCGGGTGTGACATACGCGTGTATGACTCTTGCTCTTCAGGTGGTACACGTGCATGACTCGTGCACTCCAGCATACTGTTTGCAATTTTTCGACTCAAAAACTTCATTTCTTTAAATTTGATGATGAAACCACCATAGACATGTGCGAAAATAAATTCCGATCAAGAATATATCTTCATTTTGACATTTCATATGTGAATTGATCTCCAATTTTGATTTTTATGACTAAAACACATAAATCATGAGGGTAGGTGATTAAATCAATGATTAGATCGATTGAATCGGTACAATAGCTCAGATACCAATGCTAGGACCCGAATACGGTGTTTAGATGGAAGTTTGGATAATGAAAATACTAATAGGGTATGAATTTCAGCAGCATAATGTTTAGTCAACCTGGTTTTTATTAGCTTCCATTCCATACCGAAAGAGCATACATCATTAAACGCTAGGAGAGAACACGCAATTCGATCTCCTCTCTAATTTTGAAACTATCAAACTTATGAAGTCATGTGCATCACTACCCTATATAAAGGCATAAGACACCAAGCACCTGACTCCTATGCACGCATGACTCATCTGTACACAGTATTCCTGCGTGCATATGAGTCTTGTGCTCCTCTCTCACTAAATCACACTCTCAACGATACAATATTCAACACACATTTTATCTATCCTATTCGTATAGTAACGACACACAAAATGCACTAACAGAATCGGTTGAAGATGTTCTCAAATACAAAAAAACAAATTCAAAAACTGTTCCACCTCTACATTTCAAGAATAAAATATGTGAAGCTGGATGGACATTGTGGGTTTCGGGCTATGGCTGAGGGTTTAGGGTTGGATCCACTGTAGGTCCCCTATTCCCGTATGGATCTTAACAAGACCAATAACTAATCAAGAATGTTGAATCTCCTTGATCAATCTTCGAACCTGAAACAAGAATAAAAGTAGAACAATACGAAAACCAAGAACACTCTTCAAACCGATCTTCTATGATTATCAAACACAAGAACTGTTTTAAATCACTCAAGATCTCCCTAGAACTCACAACCAATTTCTGTGTTTTCTCTAACTCACAATTCGAATGCTTTCTCAATTGTTCAAGATGTCTAACTCTAAAACAATAGACAAAGGTTGTTTATATATCCACAGCTAAAGCCTACGAATTGGGCTTTGCCCATATTACAATTATTACATAACTTGAGCCTAACAAACTTAAAACAAAATCGGACAGATTGGGCTCTTGCAAACTCGTTTTTCCTTTAAGTCTTCATGATCCAATCCTGTTAATATCCAAAGACCAAGCCAAAGCTGTTGTCTCAAAACATGCACCAACAAACTCCCCCTTGACAATAGCTTGCAAAGGTATCTTTAGTCTTCAGAATCTCACAGTCTTTGGTCTTTGGATAGCGTCAGCTTCAACACGAATTCTGTCAACAATAGACTCTCCCTAAGCTGATGTATCCAATCACCAAATCTTCCAAGTTTTGAGTCAGCAATCCAAGTAAGTCTTCACAGCAACCTTCTTCATTGTAGAAGGAGGATTCTACCAAGCAGCAACAAACTCCTCATTTCTTCACATCAACTTATCAGCAACATACTGCTTTAATCTGTATACTATAAAACAAACATCTCGAGAAACCCTAAGAATTTTTCAACAAGCTTAAACAGATTATTATTATTCAAGAGATATTTAAACTATATCACAGATTAAACCATTACACTATAGCACCAACACGTAACAATTTTTTAATCAAAACACCCTATAACATGCATAATTTAAAATTTTGAACCCACTTTCTAACACCGTCTCCCCCTATCGGTAACAACTCCTCAAAGAATAACAGTTTTTCGTACGTTAAGAATTTTAACAGAGAAAGACACTATTTTTTTATTTTTATCTTTTCTGAAAGAAAATAAATAACAAAAGCAATAAACACTCTATTTTGTTAGAATCACCGGTAAGAAGATCATATCAGAAAAATCAAACTGTTTTCACAGTATTAGATAATTCTTTATATAATTTTTCATGAAAAGAAGTCCAAGACGATTACCAGTATGTTTGTCCACTTAAACAAAATGCATGAACATTTCAAGTACCATTACCGTATGATACGTTAAGGTAATTTTATTCTAATATACGAGCATTTCCCACTTCAGGACATACCTCCGCGATCAAGGTATGCACAAAGATTCCTTGAAGTAGGTGGGTATACTGAATTCATCCGTTTTGTTTTACAACGATAGATAATTGGTGATTAGGTCAGTACTTCCATACAGCAAAGAGACCAAAATATCTAACGAGGGCTAAGACAACTACCATTTTTGGTACGAATTATGTATTTTACACATTTGAATGACTCTCTAGGAGAGCTTCTTCATTTATGGGTTTTGGCATTTTTAGCTCTTTTAAGATATCTTGGTTGTGCCTAGGTCAGCATGTATTTGGATGCAGCAGAAGGACAACCCTAATACCCCCGGATGAAATAACAGTTTAAAGACCCAAAACCTCAGATTTTGGCAATCTATCAACGCAAGATTTAAGGTCATTAAACCATACGCCACCGATGTGGTACCCATTCATACTCAGTTCGTTAGGTTTATATCACATAGGTAAGTTGATTATTTCATGCTTTTGCCTACTGGTACATCATATAATGAAGCTGCTATCACACTTAAGCAATTTAATTCAGTTTCAGCGTGACAATCTAACCTGCTGATGTACTATCATTTCTTCCTTTTCACACAGTGATAACCCATTTTTGATTTTCTATTTTTTATGTTTTTAATTTTTCAATATTTTTGTATTTTTTATCTTTAAGAAAGTAGTAAAACATTTACAAAATTCTTATGAAAAACCAGTTATTCAGGATTCATTATCCCGTTGAGTTCGACTAAATGTTCAAAGCGAGCTCTATCAAAAGCTTTTGTGTAAAGATCAGCAAGGTTATCTAGTGTGTCGACTCGATGTAATTCAATTAGTCTCTTTTCAGCACAATCCCGTATAAAATGATGACGAATGTCAATATATTTAGTTCTACTGTGTTTTACAGGATTGTTTGTGATTGAAATAGTGGCATTATTGTTTATCATAATAGGAGTACGAGTGAAATCCAAACCGTAATCGCGCATCTGATGTAGTATCCAGAGAACTTGAGAGTAGCAACTACCTGCAGCAGTATATTCAGCTTCACACGTAGAGGTAGACACACAAGATTGTTTCTTGCATTGCCAAGACACAATCTTGCCTCCTAAGAACTGACAACCACCTGTGGTAGACTTCCTGTTAGATTTGCATCCTCCAAAGTTTAAGTCAGTGTAAGAAACAAACTTCAAATTACTGTCAGCTGGATACCACAACCCAAGTTTAGGTTTCCCCTTCAAGTAACGAAGAATACGCTTCACCGCCTTCATGTGTGACTCCTTTGGATTCGCCTGATATCTGGCACATAGACATACGACAAACATGATGTCCGGTCATGAAGCAGTCAAGTACATAAGAGAGCCAATCATTACCCTATACTGAGTCGGATCAACATCTTCATGTAACACCCCAAAAACGGATTTGGTAATCAAACCACGTTAATATTAATGACGGGTAAAATACCGTTAATGGTGAAAATTTACCCGGTAAATATTAGGAATTAAGTAAATAAACCTAATATTAATTAAAAAGAGAATAAATGCTTTGAGAAAAGTAAGTTTATAAGAAACCCGAGTTAACGGGACTTAAAATAAAACGGGTTATAACTCTCAGAACCCACTAAGTAACTAGGAATATCAACCTAGTTAATTATGTGCTTTGAAAACAATAAAGAAAACTTGGTTTATAATCCTTTTGGTAACTTTAAAAACTTGAGGGACTAGATGGGTTAAATGAGAAAATAGTTTAAATTTAATAAAAATCAAAACACCAAAACACACACTCATGTGTGTGTTCTGGTCATGATTTACATAGGAGCCAAGAAAGGGTTCTTCTTTTGAACCCTAAATCACCAAAAATCAACCAAATTCATAGGGCAAATCAAGTCTAAATGGAAAACCAAGCTGAAATTAGTAATCACCAAGCCTAGGGGATCACAAGGTATGTCAAAATTCGTTGTTTGATTCCATTCAAAATTCTGGATGAACAATTATGATTCGAAATTTGTGTTGCATGGATGTTGTATTGATGGAATAGGAACAATATTATGTCTAGGAGTAAACCCTAGACAAGTATATATTGAAATCATGCTTAGTTAAAGTAAATTCAGATGTTGTTGATGCTAAATTCATGTATGAGATGTTTTTAGGGTTTTGATTGCAAAGAAAATAGTGTTATGATGTCAAGAACATGCTTTAATTGAAAGCTGAATTCAAATAGCTCCTGATCAGAATTTACAGCCGACTTGTATTGGCTGTAACATATATAAAACATGATAAAAACATGTGTTTCTTGAGTCTAAAATGTAATTCCAGGAAATATTTTTAAAACCCCACTGGAATCGCATTTTTTCGACGAAAATTGAGCGTTTTATGAATTTTTCCGTATCAAAGGTTCAAGCTGCGTTTTCTGGCAGAATTTGCAGCCCATTACGAATGTCTTAACTCAATTTAGGAATTGAGTTATGATCTCAAATTCTTACTGTAGAGAGTTTAATTGATTAAAAGAATCTCCAACTGGAATTTCGTCAATCGGATAAACGAGGAATTTTTAATGAATTTTTCCGTAAGCTGCAATCAGAAGTGACGAATCTGATTGCAGATTAGTAAATGAATTTTTACGAATTTTTGGTAAAGAGTTAGATCTTTAAATTTTAACACAAGGCCTAACCCTTCGAGAGGTACGTCACATAAAAAATCATAATTTTTGAAGACTTGTAAACAGGTTAAACAGGTCACCAAAAACAGCCTATTTTCAGTGATACGAAACTTGATTGTTGATGTTATAAATTATGTCCACAATGTTCATATGTTGAAATTATGAATCAAATGCGTAATTTCCTAGTTCGACCAATTACGTGTGATGTGGAGTAATACAAATTTTAATTATGAAGTCGATTTAGCTTATATGCACATATCATATAATTAAGGGTAGTTAACTTTTGAAAAGTTAAACTAACCATGGACGGAGTCGAATATTAGTTTTGACATAGAAAATACGTAAGGTGGAATAGTCGTGGTTATAATGACTAATCTAACCACCTTGTGAATTATGATGATAGTTTGACTCTTGACAAGCTAGATGGAGGCTTGGGAATGAAGCGGGTCAAACGGAGCAAGTACGAAAAGGAAAGCGTAATTTGGATGCGAGGTAAGTAAAAGCTTACACCCTTTTTAGTATACATCAATTGTGTGTATTGAAAATGAATAAGGAAAAGTTAGTAATAGATTTATAATGTTCCGACGCAAATAATATGAGTCGGAACTAGTGCAATGGTGAGAAATCATAAACAATGGCAAAAAGGGTAAATTGGTAAATTAGTCATATGACGATGAACTAATAAGAAATTTTGAAACATTACGTTATGGTGTAAACCGGAATGGGTAAAAGGGCGAGATGGTAACTAGATATCATCTCATAATGAAAAATGGTCGTTCGGACTAAACGGGTCAAATGAAATTGGCAAGATCATTTGACAATATTAATTGATGACCGCTTGTTGAGTTTTGTGATTACAGGAAATATCATACGGTTCGCGTTGGTATTAGTTAGAAATTAATAGTGAAAGATATTTAAACGGGTCAATCCTATGACTCGAGCCAGGTATGCATATTTAGAATTACTGTTAAAAGCGTTATTTTTGGTCAAATATTAGCGAAAGTCCTTCGTCGTAAAATGAAGGACTAAAATTAACCAAAAAGCCCTTAATGGGTGAATTAAGCAAACGACCCATATGGGTTGTTTAGGAATTCACATTAAGATTACGAAGAATAGGTAGATACCTTATTGTAGTAAAATGATGAGTGAAATTTAAAGTTAATGGTAAATCCCTCCAACGGGTCAAAATGAAGTTTTGCGCTTAACTCAACCTTTAGTTGCATAATGTATGAAAGTCTTGAACTCACGAGTTGATGGTTTTGAGATAATGAATACCTCAAAAATTTGTAATGATTTAAAAAAAAGTGGTTTAATGAATCATGAAACGGGTCAAAAGTGTTAAAAAGGAATTTCAAGCTGAGAGCTTGAAATCTAAAATTTTGAAGTAGTTGAATATCAGGTTTTAACTCCATAAGATGGAGAATTAAATTTCGAACGCGTAGGAAAAAGAATCACGTAAAACGGACTTCTAGATCAAAAGTTATGGCCTTTGAAAGTTTGATTTTTGATAAATAAACATAGCTGGAAGAAATGCAGGTCCTAGATGCGGACCTGCTGGAAAACGATCTCCCCCGTGACACGCGAAGGAGAACCGGGCACCGGGCGCGACACGTGGGTGCTGTCGCGACATGCTAAGGAAAAGAAGGAGCCTCTCGCGTGGCGCGAGAGGCAAAATTTCGAAATTTTATTTTTATTTTATTTGCTTGTTTATGAAACTTGTTTAAACATGTTTATAAGTTATCAAAACTAACTTTTAAGTTGGTTTTGATCATAGGTGATATCAAGTGTACCCGGATGGAGATCAAGCGATGGCAAAGGACCGAACACACGACAAATGAAGCTTCCGCAAGTTGTTTCGTCGTTATTCTAAAACGATGAATTAAATCACATTATGTTGTATTACTTTAAATTGTAAAAGTTTTGATAAACCCGTATTTTTCATTGTAATTGTAACCGTAATTACATGATTATGGACTTAAATTATACGAAAATCGTTAAATAATAGCAAGGGCGTTACACTTCAGTACTTTCATGATCTGGGCCAAGATTGTGATTTTCGCAAATGGGTGTATTGAAAGTAGATCAATCATCTATTTTGAACCGAGACAAAATGTCATACACATATTTTTCTGATGTATAAACATCCCATCCTTCTTCTGATCAACTTGTAATCCTGGAAAGTAAGACAGCTCACCCATAGCGCTCATTTTGAACTTGCTCTTCATCACTTTCTCGAACTCTTGACACATGTTTTCTTCTGATGACACAAAGATGATGTCATCCACGTATACCTGTACCAGTAGAAAATCTTCCTTCTTTCTCTAAATGAACAGTGTACTGTCAATATGACCTCTTTCAAAACGATTCTTGATCAGATATGTAGACAGTGTCTCGTACCACGCCCTGGGAGCTTGATGTAATCCATACAAACCTTATCCAGTTTGTACTCCCGATCTAGATAGTCTGGATCAATGAACCCATCTGGTTGTGAGACATACACCACTTCTTGGACTTTCCTGTAAAGAAATGCACTCTTCACGTCTAGTTGGTAAACTTTGAGGCCCTTGAAAGAAACGAAGGCTAGGAACAAAAGAATTGCTTCCAACCTTTCCATTGGTGCAAACACCTCATTGTAATCAATCCCTTCTTGCTGATTGAAACCTTTGACAACTAATCGAGCCTTGTTACGCGTCACAATTCCTCTACCGTCCTTCTTGCACTTAAACACCCACTTAGTGCCAATCTCTTTCTCACCTTTAGGAAGGTCAACTCCCAAACCTTCAACTTTGCAAACTGGGCCAATTCCTCTTGCATAGCTTCAACCCATGAATTGTCTTTCAGAGCCATATGAATGTTCTTCGGCTCCTCTTGGGAAATAAAGCAACTATACAAGCACTCATTCACAATCCCAGTCTTCTCAATCGAAACAAACAGACCTGAATGCTCTGCTATGCTTCTCCTCATCTGAACACCTACAGTAGGATCTCCAAGTATCATGTCAACTGGATGATCTCTATTTGCTCGTGTAGTAGCAATGGCATCCACTTCTAGATTATCACCCAGGTTTGATCCAACCTCCCCCTGAACATTCTGATTTGCAAATGGATTAGTGAAATCCTCCCCCTAAATAGGTTCAGACTCATTATCGCTTGAATCATAAACAGTAGCACTTGAGGAAGTTTCCGGAGCATCTGTCATTGAAACACTCGATCTAGGAATGAACTCGCCTTCGTCATCTTCAATGATCACTGTTTGAATCAACTGAGAGTCATCTGCATTTGAAAACTTAGGAATATTAAATGATTTAAAAACACTATCATAATCATATAATATAGCTGGACCACTCGTTGATTGTTAAGGTTTGTATGTAATAATTTCAACATTAAAAACAACCTCAATTTTACCAGTTTTTAGATAGAAAACCCTTTTATTCGATGTTCCAGGTACGTGACCTAGAAAGTAGCCTTCTTTGGCCACCTCACCAATTTTTTATTTATCTTTGTTTCACACAATTGTGTAGGGTAATCCAAATGGTTCAAAGCCTTTCAAGTTTGGTTTTTCATTAAACATCAATTCATGACAAGTTTTGTTAAAACGTTTAACGGTTGAAACTTTGTTTAGGACGTAGCAAGCTGTATTCACAACTTCTCCCCAGAAAAGAACTGGAAGCTTAGAATCTGATAGCATAGACCAAGCGGCTTCAATCAACGTCAAGTTTTTCCTCTCAGCTACTCAATTCTGTTGAGGCATATAAGGAGCGGAATACTGATGTTCAATTCCCTTGCGAAGACAGTAGAGATCCAGAATCTGATTCTTGAACTTTGTGCCATTATCACTCCTTATCCTCTTGATCCTTGCTTCATGGACGTTTTCCAATTTTGTAAAAAGATCTATCAGCATCTCCGCTGTTTCATCTTTTGTACCTAAAAAGAAAACCCATGAATAACGTGAGTAATCATCTGTGACAACAAGACAATAGCACTTTCCACCTATGCTCCTCACGTTCACTAGACCGAGTAAATCCATGTGAAGTAATTCATAAGGGGCACCTATGGAATTTATTGTTTTTGATTTGTGAGGTTTCTTATGTTATTTTCCCTTTTGACATGGAAGACATTTATCTTCCACATGAAACCTCTGCATTGGCACCCCTTTAACTAGCTCATTTTTAATAATGTAGTTCATTTTAGGATAGTGAATATGGTCCATGGGTCTGTGCCACAACTATAACAACCCTCCTAAAATATTTCCGACACTCCTAAAATTGAAGACAGGAAAGTCAAGAATCTTAAACACAAGAGATTAGTTCTAGTCAAAGTGAAATGGGATTCCAAGAGAGGATTAGAGTACACTTGGGAGCTTGAATCAGAGATGCAGAGGAAATATCCACACCTATTCCGGTAGACCTTGAGGCCGAGTTCTAAAACAAGGTGGGGAGGATATAACAACCCTCCTAAAATATTTTCGACACTCCTAAAATATTTAGAATGTCCCTATACGTTCTAAAATACACCCCGTATATGAAAACCGGTCCCGAATACCTTTAATTTTATAAAAATTAAAAAAATCAGTTTTTACTGTCACTCGCGGCCCGCGAAGACTTGTTCTTCATCCTACGCGGGCCGCGACAGCTAGTTCACCAGGAGCAGCCCGGAGCCGCCACGTGTCACCACCGTGTCGAGTCTATGGGTCCGAGTCAGCCATGCTAGGCCCTACGTACCCTAGCTCGCGGGCCGCGTAAGACCACCCCTGAGCTTTCATGGGGCACGACAAAGTGCTGATCAGGCACTATATATAGAGGTCGTTGGCGTCAGTTCACAATTCGCTTAAAAACGAAAACTCTCTCTCTCAATTCTGAAATATTAGAATGTAGTATCGGGTATTATACCCACTAAAGTAGCAAAGATTTGCCTTATTGTAAGTATTTACCCCCCGGTTACGTATTAGATACGCTGCCCGATTGATTTAGCTCTCCGTAACGGCTGTCGAGATTCTGCCCGACGTAGTCGTTGGAGTTCTGTCTCGGGGAGGGTATAACTAATGTAAATATTGGGTTATTATACTAACGCGTATGCATTGTTTAAATTATTAGATTATAACCAGGAAACCACCAGGAAAAAGTCTAAACTAGCAAAGTGAGTAATCTCCTTTTTGTAAACTGTTTTTACAAAACCTTAATCATCTTAATTTATAATTAGCAGTGATTGAGTCTTTGTAATTCTTCAATTACTGCCGGTATGTTGGGGTTTTGTATACAAAATGTGGAACACGTTACCATTGGACAACGAGATAGCCAATGTGTAATATGACCCACCAGTCATGGATTGACAGTACTGAATGAGTAATTGTGTAGATATAAACATTGTAATCGCTCTCAATACTGTGAAAGGATAAAACTCTTCTTGATTAAATTGGGATTCACTCACCAGTATTTCCCACTGATAAATGTTTTTAAAACGCGTTTCAGGTAATAAAATGTGAAAGCCAAAAACAAGCCAGCTGGAGAGCACTGAAGGCTTGGAAATATGTGGCTATTACCTAAATAAAGAAGATGTTTTATTCAATGAATTAGGATTTATCCCTATAAACTTGTTTGTAACAAAAACTTGGGTTCTATCCCAATAAGTTATAATTATAAAAATGTGGTGTTTTACTCTGATAAAATATTTCCTAACTACGGTCCTGATGTAAATTCCCCTGCCAAATAATGACAAACACCGATACCACCATCTTTGAGTAGGCTACGGCCGCCCGCCTCCTGAGGCAGGGGTCGGGGGTTGCGACAGAAGGTGGTATCAGAGCTACAGCCACTATTTTCATCCAAATAAGTGTTCTGCTGACAATGAATTTGTCAATTTTGTTAGGAAATAATCAATAAGGCTATGTGCATACGTGTAGATTATTATTTTGTGTTATTTGACAATTTGTTAGTTTACAATATGAGTGACCAAGGACCTTCGGACGCTTACCGTCAACTGTCCAGTTCACCTAGGGACGAAGGCACCTCTTCATAGCCTACCCCCTCTGGGTACTCGGCTGATACCGAAGAAGGGATTTTCGTATTCAAAGCACAATCTAAGGAGCCATTCCCTCCTAAGAAGAGAGGATGGTTCAGCAGAGGAGCTCATGAACGTAGAAAAAGAATAAAAAAGTTGCAACAGCAGCGGGCCTTAGCAGCGGCCAATGGAGAAATGAATGTTCAATCCCAGGATATACTCAATAGGAGATTAGCAAATTTTCACATCTTAGCTACTACAGCCGCAGACCCGAATCTGGAACAACTCATAGCACCCCAGCCATTACCACTATTTCCCACACAACCCATGGAAATTGAACCAAACCCAGTAGACCAAATTCCAGCACCTGCTTTTAACCCAGCTGACATCCCTAGAATATCAGCACCCCCTCCACCAGTTTATGACCCATGGTTTGACGACCACAGGGATTACCAGCCACTTTACCCGATAGAGGAACCCATGCACAACCTAGTAGCACCCTATCCCGACCTGGACCCTCTAGACCCCTATTATGATAATGACCAATATATCAGAGAAATTCTAGAGAACCCATACCCTCAGGAAGAACCGATGCCACAATACCCTGACCCCATACTAGCACCCGCACCACCCATGAGTACTGAGAATGTGCAAGAACTCCGAACCTTTGGTGAGGAGATATTAGAATGAAGTGAGAGAATGAGACAGATAGGAGAAAGGCTCGTCTAGAAGTATGACGAGCGTAATATGCAGTTTTGGATGGACCCCCATTAAGTAGTAATATATATATATATATATATATATATAGGGTAAGGTTCATGCGAGAACCACCCTTATTGCGAGAACCGTGAGAACCAATGTGAACACAACCTAAAATAGCTAAAAAAAACCTAAAATGTCACACCCCGACCACGTGGAACATACAAAACGTGGCGGAAACGTCGGGGAGTGTTGTAACAGAATTAATGTTTCATATCCATGGCAATTGAAGTTTCGTTTTATTGATTTAAAAGTGTTACAATGTCTTAACAAACAAAGAAATACAACATAATTAATTAGTCTTGCATCTTTTATTGTCACTAAAGCCCAAGTCTGCCTATGTGTATCTTGATCATCTTATGCAACAGTTCCTGAAAAACACATGTGAAAATATGGTACGTCAGCATAAAAATGCCGGTGAGATACATAGGTTTTGTGAAAATAAGATTCATGACTTCTGTTTTAAGAAAATGTTTAGTCATGAACCTTTTTGTTTGCTTTGTTTTGTAAATCATTTGAAAATCGATAAGATCAGATGATATGTATAAATAATGTATAATGTATGGTTAAATGAATAACCATGTAAAATGAGTTTGTATTAGATAAGTTGTTTGTAAATCAATGTCTTGTGAAAAATATGTTATTTGTATAAAATGTTCTATGTCTCAAACTGAAATGATTCAAATAACGCTACAATATGTAATACAATACAAACACTTATATATAGGAAGTACCAGCGGCGTATCCACCATGCTTGTATCATATTACACACGCCTCGTTACTTAATCACTTACTCAAACCAAACCAACAATGTACAATGTCTATGTTTAAACCAATTGCCAAAATGTAAGCATGTAATGATTAATAAGTGTACTAAGTATGCAACAACATACATACATAGCATGTAAACTGAAATATCTGTACTAAGTATGCAACAACAAACATACATAGCATGTGAACTGAAATATATGTACTAAGTATGCAACAACAAACATACATAGCATGTGAACTGAAATATATGTACTAAGTATGCAACAACAGACATACATAGCATGTGAACTGAAATATCTGTACTAAGTATGCAACAACAGACATACATAGCATGTGAACTGAGATAATGTGTCCATATGCTGAGTAAACATATGCAACAGAAATGTAATGTAAAACGATGTACTAAGTATGCTAAGTTAACATACAAAGCAGAAAAGTCATGTAAATCAATGTACTAATAGTGTACTAATGAACATAACCAGTATATGATATGAAAACAGGAAAGCACGAAAGTAACAAGTAGGCACATGTGTTCCACCCCAAAACAGTTTGGAAAACAGTAAAAGAGGGGTCTATGTACTCACTTGAGATTGCTCAGAAGTCCTAGGATAACCACCAAGCAATGCTAGAGATCGCGGAAAATCAAATGGCACCTAATATAGGTAACTACATTAATAAACCGGACCTAAATCGGAAGACTGGGTAGCATGAGGGTTTGTAAACCAAATGAGTGTAGGAACTCATGTGATATGGTTTAACAAAGCCTACATACTAAATGAAACTTAACCTAAGTCTTATCGACCCATTACGACCCGTTTAGGTAGCTTATGCTACTTTAACGCGTCGTTCGCGTGAAACGCGTTTGGACCGCCTAACTAGCCCTATGACAAGTGTTATATGCCTAATCATGTTACATAATCAGTTATGTGACAAAGGTTTAGGTTACATATGCTTAATTACCAATTATACATGAAAAGGGTATTCTGGTAATTTACCTAAGGCATATAAACTACCTATCATACAACTACTTAAACGATGTGACCATAGGGTATAACCTCGGAAGGTTATTCCCTACCTACTATGGTCACCTAATGTATTTGGTCGGATCCTAATGATCGACCAAATGGGTCGAGTTCGAAGGTATAGGCGATTTATTAGATCGCCTACCCTACGACTCTAGACAACGTGGTAATCAGTGGGCATAGTCCCAAGGGACTATGACCAACGTGATTACACTCACGTTGCGAAGTTCAAACGAACTTCGCATTGACCATTAATGGTCAACGCTGAAAGTCAAACAAAGTTTGACTTTCTGACTCGAAAAGCAGTAAAATAAGGAAAAGAACGAAAGAATACTTACCCAGGGTCCCCGAATGCTAATCCCGACTCAAGAACTCAGGTATGAAACAATGGTTTCAACTTAGAGCTCTCAAATCAGAATTCTTGTGAGTTTTAAAGCAATGGGGGGTGGGGTATTTATAGTATTCGGTCCACCGTTGAGATCGTTTCATGGAAAACGTGCCATGATCCGATCCGTACAAGTGTTGAAAGGTTATGGAGGCCACATATGCTCCTTATCTTCATGACTAAGCAAGTAGGAACATGTGGTGGTGGTTTAAACAGCTGAAAACAGGCTGTTTAAACATTGTATCTGGTCAGGATAACCCCTGCGCATCGTAGGGCAAAAGTCCCTGCGCATCGTAGGGGTTAAGTTTGGCAGAAAGTCAGTTTTGGTCCCTGAACTGTATTTAGGCCATTTTTGACATGTTTAAGGCCCGTTAACCCCATTTCAAAGCTCTAAAATGAAGTTAAAGTATAGGGAACTTAAAACATGCTCAAAAATATCTCGGATGTCGGTTCGTTTGGCCGTACGAACGCGATGTTCGGTTAATTACGACGGAATGCGCATAAGCGCGAAAAACGAACCAAATGACGCGACGAATGGATTTTTCTTAAGGCGAACACTAAAATATAATATAGTCATGCTCACATAAATTTTTTGATATCCAGATGTATTCAGAACGTAAGTTACGCGTAAAAATGCAAACTTGTGCACTTTTTGACGCTTTTAGTCCCTGAATGACACAAAAGTTTATTTTAGCATACCGAACACCTCAAAGCCTATTTCTAAGCTATGTGAAGGATATTTATGGTATGTTTAACTTATGGTCATGCTCCGGCAGGTCTGTTACAGTTCAAATTGGCATACTTTCGCAGTTTGTCAACTTTAGTCCCTGTAAGCGATTAAACTTTGATTTCACCACACCAAACCTTCCAAAACTTATATCTAAGTTATGTAAAGGTTATTTAAGGTATGTTAAGCCTATTTCACTATTCCGGAGTGTTCGTTGGATTAAACTGGTTATATCTACACATCGGAGTGCGTATAACCCTCCAGAAAGCGATTTAAAGCTTGAAATCGAACAATAATTGATATGTGTAAATGATACACATATTTTTTACAAATCCCAAGTATGAAATACTATATTTCATTGGTTTGGCATTTGTCTGATGGTTGGAGTGACACGGGTGTTACAGTCTCCCCTACTTTAGGAAATTTCGTCCCGAAATTAATTCGTAGGAGTCTAACTGTGGCTTTGTGTCAAATAACCACCAGAGATATGAAAGGCATAATCCTGTTATTTCTCTTTAACGGACATTCTTCAGAATTGAAAAATGAACGGAGTTATTTTCAACAGGCATTCTTTAGAAACAAAAATGAACGGAATAGTCATTTTACATCTTCAGAAACAAAAATGAACCGAATGAGTCATTTTACATCTTCAGAAACAAAAATGAATGGAATAGTCATTTTACATCTTCAGAAACAAAAATGAACCGAATGAGTCATTTTACATCTTCAGAAACAAAAATGAACGGAATAGTCATTTTACATCTTCAGAAACAAAAATGAACCGAATGAGTCATTTTACATCTTCAGAAACAAAAATGAACGGAATAGTCATTTTACATCTTCAGAAACAAAAATGAACCGAATGAGTCATTTTACATCTTCAGAAACAAAAATGAACGGAAAAGTCATTTTACATCTTCAGAAACAAAAATGAACCGAATGAGTCATTTTACATCTTCAGAAACAAAAATGAACGGAATAGTCATTTTACATCTTCAGAAACAAAAATGAACCGAATGAGTCATTTTACATCTTCAGAAACAAAAATGAACGGAATAGTCATTTTACATCTTCAGAAACAAAAATGAACCGAATGAGTCATTTTACATCTTCAGAAACAAAAATGAACGGAATACATGACAAAATTCGCTGTGGTCTCTGTGCACTGAATTTCCATAATTATGTACGCGTCCATAATTACGTAATTCCTTGCACAGTCCGCACAGTGCATTTCATGATGTGTAGGGGAAGAAAATATCAAACCTGTGATGAGTGTGACTAGACTACCATAGGGTCCTTTTAATCAGATCAACACATGATCTTTTTAATTAGACCTCCAAGGAGTCCTTTCAGCTATATCATCATTTGATATACTTAACCAGATTTTTGGATCAATCTGTTTAACTAGACCACTCAAGGGGTCTAATTATAGAATAGTACAATAAAATCCAAGGGACTTAACTACAACGTAGAAGCCCATTGAGGATTTAATATAGTACCTTTGGATATCCTACTATGAATCCCTTATACGAAGATATGGAAGATTCTATGAGGATTTGGATGACAAAACTTGGATCACACAAAAACATAAAAGGAAACACATAAGCACATAATCACATAGTTGTTTAACTTGGTTATTAATTTGTTATCTTTGGACGCGGATACTTAAAGCACACCAGGAATCCAATTCGTGGATTTCATTTGGCACTTTAATCATTTCAAGAATCTATCTATGAAGATAGGATAATCTTAAAAGAAATTCGGCTTTGTCCTTATTGAATTGTGATGTACGTATTGAATCATACAAGGAATTCAATTAAGGATTCCGATGAATGATACCCATCCACAAGGATCTAATTATGAGGATAGAAAGATCCTACATGGATTTTGGAATTTGTGTAACGAGAGGTGTTCCGACACCTTGCACTAGGCGTGCTTAATTCGATACACAAGGTAGAAAGTTCATGAGGTTGAGGCGCCAGATATGCCAAGCAACATATGAAGCAGAGTTTGAAGGTTGAGCAGCAGCAGGATTTGTAACAACTTTGCTTTGGATTGCAAAGCGGCACATGTTAACCAAATGTCTCCATCGTCCACCGTGGGTACATTTGAAACAAGGTATTTGGTTTGGATGATGACAGTTGCATTGATTGCACCAAGGAGCAGTTCCCTTACGGCTTCATCCCTGAGGCGAGTCATGGTGATAGCTAAGTCAACGGTCCTCTGGAGTACGACGCCTATTCGCTGGGTAATTGCTGCACCTGGTTCGGACATTGTTGTTGCGATGAAGAGGCACCATGAAGGAAATAGAAGACATGGGAGGAAACAAGGGAAAGATAGTCGAGAGAAAATGATAACGCATGAAGATTGTGACCATTTGTTTGTTACCAAAGGCAAACAAATGAGACAGTGACTAATCAAAATAAATGGGTCAATATAATGTATCGCGAAGACATGCTCACCTATAAGTGAACACTCATCCCAAGAATTCCCAGGTAAGCACAACTGGTCTCGCGTCTGGTTGAGATGTATACGAAGTGCTTGCCTAGACAGAAAACCCAGAATACAGGCATTCACCCTTCCAGTTTGCACGTGTTCACATTATTAAAAACCCAAAACCTTGACGAGAATTTGAAAATTCAAAGAGGTTCAAAACCATATAACAGAGGGTTCAAAACCTTACAATAGAGGGTTCAAAACCTAGTAATCAATCATCCTAGAACAGATGATTAATTTTCAAAGCGGTTTTGAAATTTATGTTCTTGTTGTGGTAGTCGCCTAAGGATAGGTGACGGTATTGTTTTATGACTAAACGCAAGTAAACTCGCGTTAGGGTCCTAAGAAGGTTATAGACTAGGTCAAAGCATTACTAATAACCTAATTCCCTATAACCATTGGCTCTGATACCATCTTTTCTGTCACACCCCGACCACGTGGAACATACAAAACGTGGCGGAAACGTCGGGGAGTGTTGTAACAGAATTAATGTTTCATATCCATGGCAATTGAAGTTTCGTTTTATTGATTTAAAAGTGTTACAATGTCTTAACAAACAAAGAAATACAACATAATTAATTAGTCTTGCATCTTTTATTGTCACTAAAGCCCAAGTCTGCCTATGTGTATCTTGATCATCTTATGCAACAGTTCCTGAAAAACACATGTGAAAATATGGTACGTCAGCATAAAAATGCCGGTGAGATACATAGGTTTTGTGAAAATAAGATTCATGACTTCTGTTTTAAGAAAATGTTTAGTCATGAACCTTTTTGTTTGCTTTGTTTTGTAAATCATTTGAAAATCGATAAGATCAGATGATATGTATAAATAATGTATAATGTATGGTTAAATGAATAACCATGTAAAATGAGTTTGTATTAGATAAGTTGTTTGTAAATCAATGTCTTGTGAAAAATATGTTATTTGTATAAAATGTTCTATGTCTCAAACTGAAATGATTCAAATAACGCTACAATATGTAATACAATACAAACACTTATATATAGGAAGTACCAGCGGCGTATCCACCATGCTTGTATCATATTACACACGCCTCGTTACTTAATCACTTACTCAAACCAAACCAACAATGTACAATGTCTATGTTTAAACCAATTGCCAAAATGTAAGCATGTAATGATTAATAAGTGTACTAAGTATGCAACAACATACATACATAGCATGTAAACTGAAATATCTGTACTAAGTATGCAACAACAAACATACATAGCATGTGAACTGAAATATATGTACTAAGTATGCAACAACAAACATACATAGCATGTGAACTGAAATATATGTACTAAGTATGCAACAACAGACATACATAGCATGTGAACTGAAATATCTGTACTAAGTATGCAACAACAGACATACATAGCATGTGAACTGAGATAATGTGTCCATATGCTGAGTAAACATATGCAACAGAAATGTAATGTAAAATGATGTACTAAGTATGCTAAGTTAACATACAAAGCAGAAAAGTCATGTAAATCAATGTACTAATAGTGTACTAATGAACATAACCAGTATATGATATGAAAACAGGAAAGCACGAAAGTAACAAGTAGGCACATGTGTTCCACCCCAAAACAGTTTGGAAAACAGTAAAAGAGGGGTCTATGTACTCACTTGAGATTGCTCAGAAGTCCTAGGATAACCACCAAGCAATGCTAGAGATCGCGGAAAATCAAACGGCACCTAATATAGGTAACTACATTAATAAACCGGACCTAAATCGGAAGACTGGGTAGCATGAGGGTTTGTAAACCAAATGAGTGTAGGAACTCATGTGATATGGTTTAACAAAGCCTACATACTAAATGAAACTTAACCTAAGTCTTATCGACCCATTACGACCCGTTTAGGTAGCTTATGCTACTTTAACGCGTCGTTCGCGTGAAACGCGTTTGGACCGCCTAACTAGCCCTATGACAAGTGTTATATGCCTAATCATGTTACATAATCAGTTATGTGACAAAGGTTTAGGTTACATATGCTTAATTACCAATTATACATGAAAAGGGTATTCTGGTAATTTACCTAAGGCATATAAACTACCTATCATACAACTACTTAAACGATGTGACCATAGGGTATAACCTCGGAAGGTTATTCCCTACCTACTATGGTCACCTAATGTATTTGGTCGGATCCTAATGATCGACCAAATGGGTCGAGTTCGAAGGTATAGGCGATTTATTAGATCGCCTACCCTACGACTCTAGACAACGTGGTAATCAGTGGGCATAGTCCCAAGGGACTATGACCAACGTGATTACACTCACGTTGCGAAGTTCAAACGAACTTCGCATTGACCATTAATGGTCAACGCTGAAAGTCAAACAAAGTTTGACTTTCTGACTCGAAAAGCAGTAAAATAAGGAAAAGAACGAAAGAATACTTACCCAGGGTCCCCGAATGCTAATCCCGACTCAAGAACTCAGGTATGAAACAATGGTTTCAACTTAGAGCTCTCAAATCAGAATTCTTGTGAGTTTTAAAGCAATGGGGGGTGGGGTATTTATAGTATTCGGTCCACCGTTGAGATCGTTTCATGGAAAACGTGCCATGATCCGATCCGTACAAGTGTTGAAAGGTTATGGAGGCCACATATGCTCCTTATCTTCATGACTAAGCAAGTAGGAACATGTGGTGGTGGTTTAAACAGCTGAAAACAGGCTGTTTAAACATTGTATCTGGTCAGGATAACCCCTGCGCATCGTAGGGCAAAAGTCCCTGCGCATCGTAGGGGTTAAGTTTGGCAGAAAGTCAGTTTTGGTCCCTGAACTGTATTTAGGCCATTTTTGACATGTTTAAGGCCCGTTAACCCCATTTCAAAGCTCTAAAATGAAGTTAAAGTATAGGGAACTTAAAACATGCTCAAAAATATCTCGGATGTCGGTTCGTTTGGCCGTACGAACGCGATGTTCGGTTAATTACGACGGAATGCGCATAAGCGCGAAAAACGAACCAAATGACGCGACGAATGGATTTTTCTTAAGGCGAACACTAAAATATAATATAGTCATGCTCACATAAATTTTTTGATATCCAGATGTATTCAGAACGTAAGTTACGCGTAAAAATGCAAACTTGTGCACTTTTTGACGCTTTTAGTCCCTGAATGACACAAAAGTTTATTTTAGCATACCGAACACCTCAAAGCCTATTTCTAAGCTATGTGAAGGATATTTATGGTATGTTTAACTTATGGTCATGCTCCGGCAGGTCTGTTACAGTTCAAATTGGCATACTTTCGCAGTTTGTCAACTTTAGTCCCTGTAAGCGATTAAACTTT
Organism: Helianthus tuberosus; assembly: GCA_030545235.1. Classification (NCBI taxonomy): domain Eukaryota; kingdom Viridiplantae; phylum Streptophyta; class Magnoliopsida; order Asterales; family Asteraceae; genus Helianthus; species Helianthus tuberosus. Next base: position 909,375 of record JARYGA010032281.1, read on the forward strand.
GATTTCACCACACCAAACCTTCCAAAACTTATATCTAAGTTATGTAAAGGTTATTTAAGGTATGTTAAGCCTATTTCACTATTCCGGAGTGTTTGTTGGATTAAACTGGTTATATCTACACATCGGAGTGCGTATAACCCTCCAGAAAGCGATTTAAAGCTTGAAATCGAACAATAATTGATATGTGTAAATGATACACATATTTTTTACAAATCCCAAGTATGAAATACTATATTTCATTGGTTTGGCATTTGTCTGATGGTTGGAGTGACACGGGTGTTACATAAAAAAACCTAACCCCCACCTCTCCCCAAAAAAACCTAAACCCCCCCCCCCCCAAGCTAAATGCTAAAAACTAAAACCTCAAAAAAACCTAACCCCCCCCCCCAAAAAAAAAAAAACCTAAACCCCCCCTCCCCCACCCCCCACCCCAAGCTAAAATGCTAAAAACTAAACCCCCAAAAAACCTAAAAAAATAAAAAAAAAATCTAAATTTTTTTTTAATATTTTTTATGTTAAAATCGCTACTTTTAGTAGCCAAATTTTTTTTTTTTGCTTCGAAAAGTAGCGATTTTTTTATAAAAAATATTAAAAAAAATTGTGTGTGATTTTTAGCTATTTTTAGGCATGTTTGGTTGTGTTCACATTGGTTCTCGCGGTTCTCGCAATAAGAGGTGGTTCCTAACAGATCTTTGTCCTATATATATATATATATAATATGTTTGTATGAAAAAAATGATAATCATATAGTTACCAATGCGTACTAGTATTGTAGTTTAATTTCCAGTTATGGTTTGTACTAGACGCATATATATATATATATATATATAATATGTTTGTATGAAAAAAAAATGATAATCATATAGTTACCAATGCCTACTAATATATATATATATATAGTAGAGTAAAGGTCGCAATGATCGACTATTTTGGATCAATATGCTTGTGTGTGATTGTTTGCATTGGATATTGTCTTGCAATATTAATACTTGGTAAATGTTTATAATTCAGATGGCCAACGCAGCAAATCAGGAAAACCAGAATAATGTTAATCAAATAAATAGCAGTGAAATTTGACACATTGTAACCCAAGGAATTAGAGATGCTATGCCAGCATTCATCCAAAATGTTAGAGAAGCGGATAATAATAAAAGTAATAGTGGAAGTAAGCGAACACATACTGAACTCAGTCACAACGTGAACAATGGACCATTTCTTCAATTGCCAATTCCAAAAAGAAGGAGAACCATGTCTTATGGTTGTTTTTATAAAGAATTTTGGTCTTATAAACCAATAGAATTCTCTGGCAATGAAGGAGCCATTGCAGCTCTACGCTGGTTAGAAAAGACTGAGGCAATCTTAAAAATAAGCAAATGCGCAGAAGAAGATAAAATCATGTTTGCCTCCAACTTATTTAAGAATGCAGCTCTAGAATGGTGGAACACTATTCTCCGGTCTAGGGGAAGTGACAGGATTTATAGTATGGAATGTAATGAATTTAAAAACATGGTGGAAAGGTAATTTTGTCCTCCCAAAGAAAAGGAGCAGATAGCTAATAAATTCTTAAACCTTAGAATGACTGGAGTAGACAGCAAGGGTTACGCTACTACATTCTTTGAATATGCTAGAATCAATGAAAATAGACATGTAGTCAACGGAGCTAGACGACAAACCATAGAAGAAACTGTAGAACTAGCTAATACCTTGACAGATGAACTGGTGCGTACCCAAGAAGAAAACCAAAGGAAGAATCTAGCTCAAAAGCTTACGCAGGAATTTCGCTACGGTAATTCCAAGTACTGCAAGAGGAAGCATTCTTGGAGATGCTCCATATACTGCAATTTCTGTAAAATATCTGGACACAAGGAAGAAGACTGCAGGAAGAAACCCAACAATAAGATATGCTACAATTGTGGAGAACAAGGCCATATTAAGCCAAATTGTCCGAAACTAGCTCCATCCATGAACAACAAGAATACTAAGAATGCTAGAACATTTGTTCTGACAGCTGAAGAAGCAAAGATGATTCCGGACGTGATTGCCGGTACATTTTTAGTTAATGATGTTTTTGCTAAAGTATAATTTGACTCTGGTGCGAACCAAAGTTTTATTAATACTTCATTTTGCAAACTTCTCAATCAACCATTAACTAAACTCCAACAAGAATGTCTAGTAGAGACTAGCAAATGAAGAATCCATTAAGATTACTGAAATCTTGCGGGGAGCAAGAATAGAATTTTTAAATCAAAAGTTTATTGCTAACCTTTACCCAATGAATCTAGCAGGATTCAATGTTGTATTAGGAATGGATTGTTTAATAGCGAATAAAGCCAGTATTCTATGTGATCAAAAGAGAATCCAAGTAAATTCACCAAAAGGTGAAGAGATCACAATTAAAGGAGATAAGCCAACTAGACCCACGAAATTCATCTCTGTGATGAAAACAACAAGTTATGCTAGAAAAGGGTCACTAGTGTATATGATTTCTATAATCATTCACACTAAAGGAAAAGAATTAAAAGATATTCCTATAGTATCCCAATTTTCAGATGTATTTCCAGAAGAATTACCAGGACTACCGCCAAATAGAAAAGTTGAATTCAGAATTCATCTGCTACCAGGAACAACACCAATTGCCAAGCCACCTTACCGTTTAGCACCAGCAGAGATGCAAGAACTAAAGAAACAACTAGACGAACTTTTGGAGAAAGGATTCATACAGCCAAGTTCATCACCATGGGGAGCACCGATCTTATTCGTAAAAAAGAAGGTAGGGTCAATGTGAATGTGCATTGATTACCGTGAATTGAACAAAGTCACGATTAAAAATCGGTACCAATTACCGAGAATTGATGATCTGTTCGATCAGCTGCAAGGAGCTTGATTCTTTTCAAAGATCGATTTAAGCTCAGGATATCATCAATTAAAGGTACAGGAAGAGGACATTCCTAAGACCGCTTTCAGAACAAGGTATGGCCATTATGAATTTACTGTCATGCCATTTGGTTTAACCAATTCCCCAGCCGCATTTATGGACAAGATGAACCGAATATGTAAGCCATATTTGGATAAATTCATAATAGTCTTTATAGATGATATTCTTATTTACTCTAAAAGTAAAGAGGAACATGCAACGCATCTGCATGCACTCCTAAATTTGCTGAGAAAAGAAAAGCTATACGCTAAATTTTCAAAATGCGAATTCTGGTTAGAGGAAGTGCAATTTCTTGGACATTTAGTTAATCATAAAGGAATTTATGTGGATCCCACAAAGATTGAGGCAATTACTAAATGATGGTTCAGATCCGGTTCAGACACGGTTTAGATTCAGGTCAGTTTTGGTTCAACCTTGCGGGTTCGGTTCATCTTGTTTCGAGTTTAAGCTCAGCTCAGGTTCATTTCAGTTTCGGGAACCGTGTTTTATTTCAGGTCAGATTCAAGGTTGTGTCGGTTCAGGTCAGACTTCGAGTTTTGGTTCAGATTCGGTGTTCGGGTTAGTGTTCGGCTCGACTCGGTTTGACTCGGTCAACCGAGTTAACTCAGTTAACAGATGGGTTCGGGTCAACAACCGGTCAACGGAGATGTTCGGGACAGATGCGGGTTCGGTCAGGGGGCTCGGGCAGACGGTTCGGTTAACTCAGTAAGCGAGTCAGCTCAGTCAGCGAGCCGACTCGGGACAGACGAGTCCACTCGGTTTGGGTTCGGGTCAGTCGGTTCGAGTCAGATTAGGAAGCGTTTCGGTCGACTCGGTCAAACTCAGTCAACTCAGCGAGTTGACTCGGTCAGCTCGGCTTTCGACACAAGAAGATGGTAAAGATTTTACGGCACAATACATTTCATTATTCTTATAATCTTATTTATTTCGTGAACGAGCTCGAACCGATACAAACTAGTGCTTAATTTACATTTTGTCGCTTTTACGAAAATTATACATATTGATATTGAGAATATTGTTGAGTTTGACAAAATATATCGACACGTGGTTGTCTGGGGTGTCCAAAAAAAAACAGAGGAAACTCTGCCCGTTTTTCGAGAAAATCCGCAAACACAAAAGGCGTTTTCTTATCGGATTCAAATAATCTTTTACAAAGACGACAATTTGGATATTATTTCGATAATGCTTTTATAAAATAAAACATGAAATAATATTTTCAATTCTTTTATTACTTTCGACAATCCGACGATTCTTTCATGAATATGACTTTTTATATTCACGTCAAACGCCTAAATGGCATAGACATACACTTTGATAAATATCATACGAGACGTATATATGATACGAATTGGTTATACGTTATTTTCATACAAACTTTTGTACATACACGTACGATTTCTCGAGACAACTAACGCGATTATATCAATAAATTTATATACTTTTATATAAATATTCATATATTTTAAATCTCACGAGAACTAAGTCTTTTCGAGACTTCTTAAATACCGACGAATAAACGAATTACGCAAGCATAACTTCTTCGCTTCTTTCAAGTTAACAATTTACCGTCAAATCGTTCGGTCAACGATTCGGTAGAGCTCGATGACACGTAGTTTAGTTACCGCTTTTATTTAGAAACTTATAAGATATTCCGTGTTAGGAATATTGTAGAATGCACGCTAGCGAGTAAAGTCTTGGAACGACATCACAAAGTCGTAATTTGCTAGCTTCGCACAAGGCAATTCAGGTGAGTTCATAACCCCCACTTTTTACTGTTTTACATTTTTGTAAATGTTTTCGGGGTGGAAAGACATGCACGTTTTGCAAAAACATACAAAGTTTTGAACAAACGCAAAACTCGTATTTCTAAATCATATTACGAAGGGATTTCGAGGAACACAAATGATTTACGAAAGGTTTATACTAAACATACCGGTTTTTACAAAACAAATGCTTATTTTTTAAATGTGAATGATTTTCGGTCAGGGTGACCAGGGATTGGGTCGGGGAGACCAGGGATTTTTATACATGGTATGATTAGTGTAAGGAGGGTTTACTACTTAGATCATGTGAGTGGGTAGGCGCAACTTGGGATCATTAATCCTCATTGTAGGACCGAGGGACAGGAGCGGTAGATCTATCTGGGTGTAGCGAGCCCAGCCCCAGGCTAAACAGAACGGACCTCGGGGTGACTTTGTGCCCGACGCATAAATCTGCTAGGTTTGAGTCTTCCTACTTGCACTTCACACATATCAATGGCCTTGCAAACCATTGGTGATCTCTTTATTTCCTTATTTGCTACATACCAGGGACATATATACTTGAAACTACTTGTTCATACAAATTAAATACCATGTTTTATACAAAATTCAAAGCACAGGATTATGCGGGTATGGAGTCAAAGTCAGGGTAGGCATTGACGGATTATACGAACATTACAAATACAAGACTTTACAAATACATGGTTTTTATGAACATATTGTGTTACAAACACAACGTTTCCATATAACTTGGCAAGAAAATGACTTTTGATTCATTTTCTCAATACTATTTCAAAAACCGGTTATTCCCAAAGATTTATTTCAAATCTTTCACAACATAAAAGATTTATTTCAAATCTTTCACAACTCAAAAGATTTATTTCAAATCTTTTACAAACAAACTATGAACTCGCTCAACTTTATGTTGATTTTTCGCATGTTTCTTTCTCAGGATACAGTTCTAAGACAAGGCACAGTTGGAATAGGAGAACCATTGGAGATACGAGTACTTAGTGGCGTTCAATTTCTAAAAGACTTAGCTCTTTTGCTTCCGCTGTGCAATGAAGATACCAGTCCAGTCACGCCATTGCTCTGATAATTTCGGGGTGTGACACCAGTGTGTCTTGCACGTGCGCGCGCACAGAAGCTTCCAGCTGCAGTTATGTCAGTGCAGTTACATTCAGCATTCGAAACTGACGAAGTCAATGCTTTTGACTGCGAATTTAATGACGAATCAAAGTGCATTAAAGACGTTTAATGCAGTTTAATTCTCCCATTAATTTCGTTTTTCAGTTTCAACTTGGACCTGCAGTATAAATAGGAGGAGCCTACTGCAGCAAAGACACACCGAAATTCACAGCAAACTATCTTTCTCTCTACATAATTCTTCTTCTTCTTCAAGCTTTCGAGGTACTCTTTCGGGTTGGAGTCAAGACCGGCAGTGCAACTGCTTCGGGCTGTTGTATCCTGGAAACAAACGTGTTCTCCTGGGAGACACGAAATTTGTTTTAAGGGACCCGTGTCTAACACGATCCTCAGCCAAGAATAGTGTTTCTGTTCGATTTTATGTTCTTGTTTTCCATTTTTCAGTTGTAATATGTATTGTAATTTCTGCTTTCCTTTCCAGTTGTAATTTCAAGTTAATAAAATTATTTTATTTATTTTACATGAACGGATTCCTACAATCTTAAAACAAATTTTTTAAACACCGTTCGTGTAGAAACACAAACATATTCTGCTGTGAATTCGAACCAGTTTTGAATTCATACAGTTGTGTTTAAAAAAGCAGATTTTTTATTTCTCATTTTTTGATTCAAAGTTGCGCCTTTGTCAAAACAGAACTCTGTTCTTCTACTCCTTCTTTGTCTTTGGGTTCTAAGATCTTCTCTTGTAGTCTTCAAAGTTGGACTTAGAAGCTACGAGGCTGATTTTGTTACTCATCGATTTTGTTAGTAAAATAATAAATCAGCACATTTATTATTCTAATAGATTTATTAACTTGGTTTTGTGGAATTTTTCAGAATGTCGACTGAAAATACCAACGTCAACGTTGTTGTCGGTACCCCTGCCAACACTGTGGGAGCGTCCACAGTGGCGAATCATGCTGAACGACCCGAGAAGTTCTGGGGTCTCCACTTCAAGAGGTGGCAACAGAAGATGTTCTTCTACTTGACCACCATGAACCTTGCGAGGTTCTTGACTGAAACCGTTCCCCAACCTGCGGAAGGGGAGACCGACGCTCAGGCACTGAGCGCGGTAGAGGCGTGGAAGCACTCGGACTTTATATGTCGAGGCTATGTTCTCAACGGTCTCTCGGATGCGCTGTATAATGTGTACTATAGTATCAAGACTTCCAAAGAATTATGGGAGTCAAAAAGTACAAAACGGAGGATGCGGGAACAAAGAAATTTGTTGTTGCCCGTTTCTTGGACTACAAAATGGTTGATAACAAGACTGTTATGAACCAAGTCCAAGAGTTACAGATTATACTTCATGACATCCACGCTGAGGGTATGGTACTCAGCGAGACGTTTTAAGTGGCAGCCATGATCGAAAAATTACCTCCTGCTTGGTTGGATTTTAAGAATTATCTTAAACACAAGCGGAAGGAAATGACGATTGAGGAACTTGTCGTCCGTCTTCGTATAGAAGAGGAAAACAGGGTGGCCCAAAAAGGCACCATGTTGCAAGCTTCGGCTAAAGCAAATATGGTGGAAATTGGGGAATCCTCAAAGGCCAAGAAGGGCAAGGGTAAAACCAACAACAAAGGGAAAGCAAAGGTTAACAACCTTGGACCTAAAAAGGGGGCTGTGAAAAAGAAGCTTGCGCCTTTCCAAGGTACTTGTTACAATTGTAACGAGACGGGGCACCATGCTAACCAATGCAAGAAACCTAAGCGTGAGCGTGCGCATATGGTTGATGAGGATGGTATGCCTCTAATCGCAATGATAACCGAGGAAGCGGCTATGATTGAAGAAGTCAACGCAATGGGTGAAAACCCAAAAGGATGGTTTGTTGACACGGGTGCAACCCACCATGTTTGTGGAGATAAAGCTCTTTTCTCTACATTCAAGGAAGCTTCGGGTGAAGACAAGCTTTATATGGGAAATAAAGCTACCGCAAGCATCAAGGGGGAAGGCACGGTCGTCTTGAAGATGACTTCGGGCAAGGAGCTTACCTTGACAAATGTGCTTTATGTCCCAGAGATACGGAAGAATCTCGTGTCGGGATGGATGCTTAACAAGTTTGGATTTCGTCTAGTGTTTGAATTGGACAATTTTTTCTTGTCTAGACGTGGAACTTTTATCGGAAAGGGCTATGCCCTAAATGGAATGTTCAAAATGAATGTAATGGTTGTTAACCAAAACAAGAAAATGAATGAAAATTCTACTTCTACTTACATGATTGAGTCTTCTAATGTTTGGCATGGTAGACTAGGGCATGTAAATTTTAATTCTTTACGACGTTTAATTAAATTAAACTTGATACCAACATTCCATATCGAGTCCGATCACAAATGCGAGATTTGTGTCGAATCCAAACTTACGAGATCATCGTTTAAATCGGTTGAACGAATAACCGAACCCCTTGATTTAATTCATACCGATGTGTGTGATTTAAAAGCGGTTCCCTCGTGTGGAGGAAACAAGTACTTCATCACGTTTATTGATGATTGTACGAAATATTGCTATGTGTATTTACTAAAAAGTAAAGACGAAGCAATAGAGAAGTTTATCTTGTACAAAAACGAAGTTGAGAATCAACTTAAAAAGAAGATAAAAGCTTTGAGAAGCGACCGAGGAGGTGAATATGTTGCACCTTTTGCGGATATATGCGCAAAAAGTGGCATTGTACATGAGTGTACACCTCCTTATTCTCCACAATCAAATGGCGTTGCGGAACGAAAGAACCGCACATTGAAAGAAATGATGAACGCCATGTTGATAAGCTCGGGAGTGAACCGAGAAATGTGGGGGGACGCCATTCTCTCGCCAAACTATCTTTTGAACAAGATACCTTTGAAAAATAGGGACGAAACTCCATATGAGTTATGGAGAAAAAAGAAGCCTTCATACAATACTTGAAAGTGTGGGGGTGCCTAGCTAAGGTGATTGTACCACCTCCTAAGGCTCATAGGATAGGACCCAAAACTGTTGATTGCATTTTCATTGGATATGCACATCAAAGTAGCGCACATCGTTTTCTTGTACATAAGTCCAAGAATCCCGATGTACACAAACACACTATCATAGAGGCAAATTCTAACACCGTTTCATATTTTGAGAATGTGTTTCCTATGTTAGGACAAACACATGCGCCTTCTTCAAGAACGGTTGATGAAGCAGGTCCAAGTTCATCTACATGGTTAGATGAAGCAGGACCAAGTTCATCTACGCGATTAGATGAAAGACATGAATGACCCGAGGTCGAGGAGGGTGAGCTTAGACAAAGTAAACGACAAAGGGTTGAAAAATCCTTTGGTCCAGACTTCATGAGCTATATGGTTGAGGGTGAGCCCAATACCTACCGCGAAGCGGTTACCTCCGCAGAAGGACCTCAATGGCAAGAAGCAATTAAGAATGAAATTGATTCTATATTGCAAAATCATACTTGGGAGTTAGTAGATCTTCCACCTGGTTGTAAACCACTTGGATATCGTTGGATATTCAAAAGGAAGATGAAAGCCGATGGAAGTATTGATAAATACAAGGCAAGGTTAGTAATCAAAGGATTTAGACAAAAGGAGGGTCTAGATTACTTTGATACTTACTCGTCTGTAACGCGGATAACCTCTATACGATTGGTTCTTGCAATTGCGGCTCTAAGAAATTTGGAAGTTCACCAAATGGATGTAAAGACCGCCTTTCTAAATGGCGATTTAGAAGAAGAAATTTACATGGAACAAACCGAGGGTTTTTCCGCCCCAGGAAACGAGGGCAAAGTATGTAAATTGGTCAAGTCTTTGTATGGCTTGAAGCAAGCTCCAAAACAATGGCACCAAAAGTTTGATCATGTCATGATTGACAATGGTTTCAAAATAAATAAGTGCGACAAGTGTGTTTATTTTAAAGACACACCAAGAGGTTATGTGATTCTATGTCTTTATGTAGATGATATGCTTATCATTGGGAGTGATGATAAGATGATCAACTCAACGAAAGACATGTTGAAAGCGAGGTTTGACATGAAAGACATGGGTCTCGCGGACGTGATTCTAGGAGTAAAAATCACTAGAACCTAAAATGGTCTTGTGTTAAGTCAATCTCACTACGTGGAAAAGATCCTTGGGAAATTCAATTCGGACGATACGAGTATAGCTCGAACTCCAATTGATAATACCCAACACCTAAGGAAGAATAGAGGAGAGAGTGTTTCTCAGTTAGAGTACTCAAGGATCATTGGTAGTCTCATGTATCTAATGACATGTACTAGACCCGACTTGGCATATGCTGTGAGTAGGCTAAGTAGATACACCAGTAATCCGAGCGAGGATCATTGGAAAGCTATCACGAGGGTGCTCAGATACATAAGATACACGAGAGACTATGGATTGCATTATACCCGTGATCCAGCAGTGATCGAAGGATACACTAACGCGAACTGGATATCGGATATAAAGGATCACAGATCAACAAGTGGTTACGTGTTTACACTTGCTGGCGCAACTATAGCTTGGAAGTCTTCCAAGCAAACGGTTATAGCTAGATCCATGATGGAATCCGAATTCGTCGCTTTAGATAAAAGCGGGGAAGAGGCGGAGTGGCTACGTCAGTTTGTGGAAGATATTCCAAGATGGCCAAAGCCGTTGACGGCGATCTGCATACATTGTGACAATCAGTCTGCTCTTGCTAGAGCACAAAGCATGATGTACAATGGCAGATCAAGGCACATTCGACGTATACACAACACGGTACGACAACTTATCTCAACGGGTGTTATCTCAGTTGACTATGTGAGGTCAGAGGAGAACATTGCGGACCCGTTAACAAAAGGCTTAAGCACAGATAAGGTGTATAGGTTGTCAAGAGGAATGAGTCTAAAGCCCATAGATGAAGGTAATATGAGGGAAACCTAACCTAGTTGACTGGAGATCCCAAGATCTAGGTTCAATAGGCAAATTTAATCATAAACCCAAAGGGAGTCACTGTGGGGGGTGCCCCAAAATTAATAAAGGGAGTTGTATACTTCCTAGTCCATTCCAATCAGTGACGTGAATGTAAGGTTAAGCATGTTGAGGTTAAAGATTTTGAGGAAATCCAAATTAACCATGATGCTTTTAATGATTCAGAGGAATCACCTATGTTAGAGAGAAGTGGGGTCGCTTCGAATGGATTTGTGGGGAGGCGCAAATCCTAGAGCTCTCGCAGAACCAGGAACGTGTTCCATGACCATAAACGGACACAACCATGAGGTCTTGACTCGACTAGGGAGAGTAATTGTGTGAATGTATATTGTCGCCTACATAAATGGAGGATTGTTCAAAGACACCGCGTCTACAAGACCCTAGGAGGCTAAGTATGCTTCACAAAAGAAGGTTCAAAGGTTACACCTACCTATCTTGCAATACCCAACTGTTGAACGTGTATCGTTGAAACTTGATAGATCGATTTCTATTCATGTGGGGGATTGTTGGAAATTTTGTGGAAATAGCATTTTTCACAAATATAGAAAAATGATTTTTTTCCTATTTTGGACTAGAAATAAATATAATAAAATGAGCGGGTTTTATATATTTATTTGTGGGTCTGTGTTCTATGTTGGAAGAGCTTCGCAACGAACTAAACCACGTCCAAAACGGAGCTAAGATGAATGAGATATCGATGCTCAAAGTTTTGTGTTTGAAACTTGGATGCTTAAATAAGTGGGAAAGTGGCACCTTGTCCCACATCGGATGAGAGATGAAACTTAAAGGGGTATTTAAGTGGGAACTCTCCATCCTTATTGTTTCATGGAAGCACTCACTAGTGTACTCGCGAAGGGTGCAGAGCACCCTAACTCGCACTCGAACACGCGCGCGTGGGGTGGGCGATGAGGCGCAATGTGGCGCTTTGATGGCGCACTTTGCACTTCGCCGCAAGCCGCTTGAGAGCCGCCTTTGTATTTTTTAACCACATGCGTGTGGTGGAGCATAGGGGCTGCAAGGACCAAGTGGCTAGAGACGTGGCAAGCAGGCATGTGACCCAGATGGGTCCGCACGGGGTGGTGCATGACGTGGCAGTCATGCGCATCCGCGCGCGAGTACACGTGGCATGGTGGCGCGTTCTCGCGCATGGAGCATGGGCACTGCGGTGTTGTGCGCGGCGCACCAAGTGAACCAAAACGGCGCGACTGTGTGGCGTGCTCGCATAGGCTTACAGGTGACATGGCGCACGCGCATAGGTGCGCATGGGATTGAGCCAGTGGGGCGCACGCGCGCATGGCAGTGAGCCAAATGGATGCACCGCGCATGAGGGTGCAGACATGCGCGCTCACCCGTGTGTCTTGCACGCGCGCGTGCACAGAAGCTTCCAGGTGCAGTTATGTCAGTGCAGTTACATTCAGCATTCGAAACTGACGAAGTCAATGCTTTTGACTGCGAATTTAATGACGAATTAAAGTGCATTAAAGACGTTTAATGCAGTTTAATTCTCCCATTAATTTCGTTTTTCAGTTTCAACTTGGACCTGCAGTATAAATAGGAGGAGCCTACTGCAGCAAAGACGCACCGAAATTCACAGCAAACTTTCTTTCTCTCTACAGAATTCTTCTTCTTCTTCAAGCTTTCGAGGTACTCTTTCGGGTTGGAGTCAAGACCGGTAGTGCAACTGCTTCGGGCTGTTGTATCCTGGAAACAAACGTGTTCTCCTGGGAGACACGAAATTTGTTTTAAGGGACCCGTGTCTAAAACGATCCTCAGCCAATAACAGTGTTTCTGTTCGATTTTCTGTTCTTGTTTTCCATTTTTTCAGTTGTAATCTGTATTGTAATTTCTGCTTTCCTTTCCAGTTGTAATTTCAAGTTAATAAAATTATTTTATTTATTTTACATGAACGGATACCTACAACCCCCCCCCCCCCCCCCTTATGAAAATCAAACACAAGACCTATTGATCATAAAACCTTATTCCACCATTTAGATGTCACTAGAATATAAAGCCATAAGGCAAATTACTTATAGTTAGTTGTAATATTTGTGAATAAAAAAAGTTAAGATTATCGTGATATGCATTTGTACCTTTTATGTATGCATTTTAATAATATTGTTCATTTACATTAATAATAATAGCTCACACAGTACCAGATCTCAACTCTTAGGTGGGCGGAGTGGAAGCGGTGACTTAATCGGGGAGAAAGGTTTATCGCGCGGTGAATTGGTGCCGGCCTTCAATCGGTGAGCGGGGAGAGATTGTGGCGGTGAGTATACACCGAGTCGGGGAAGAGAAGTGATGGAGGGGAGACTAAGGAGAGAGGGGGTTAATGGTGGGTCATACCCTTTTTCAACCAATCACATTTTTTTTAAATTGTTTACCACTATCTATGTGTTTGACCATTGCTAGTGTTTGAGTGCAAAATGAGGAGTGAAGTGGCCGAGTAAGGACTTAACATGGCATGACATTTGTTGGTGCACTACATCTGTCGACTTCGTCTTGTATCGAGTCTTAGTTTTAGATTGTTATATCAGGGCACGTTTTACGAGAAAACTGGAGAGAATTTGTGATTTAGAGAGTAGGTCCGCTTATACGGACATAGGAGGTCCGCTTATGTGTCATGTCCGTATATGGGAACCTATTTGGTTAGGTCCGCTTATTCGTACATGTCCGTATATGGGAACCTACCTGTTCAGGTCCGCTTATACGAACATGTCCATATGTGGGGACCTACCAACTCTATAAATACCCCATAAGCGGATCTCATTTGTAACTTTGTCAAATTCCATACCGAGGTGCTGCCGGTGTGAAGATCGAGCTGTAAACATTGTCAAATCAATAAAATCAGTAGATTAAGTGAATTGTAAGCTGTCTCTACCTTCGTTTCTTGTTATTCGGCACCTGAAACGTAGTTGAACGCCTCTGAACGACTCATTCGGGTCGAAACACGATCCTACAACATTATTGGTTAAAAAATAGTTTAAACACTCACCATTTAGTGACTACTCTCTCCACCCTTTTAACTTTTTGATCATAAATGAGAACAAGTTTGGTATACACCTCTTCCGGTCTACGTCAGACGACATAAACCTTACTAAAAAAACAATTTCTATCCCACAAAGATCAACACCAAAATTCTATTGGAGCAATGGGTTTGTCTAGAAGCAAATTTTAATACCAAAAGCTAAAAAAGCCAGTGTCTTGCAAGAAGAAATTTAAACCAATAAAATTTAGAGTAAAATATACGGATAGTCTCTGTGGTTTGATGAAATTTCACCTTTAGTCCCCAACTTTTCAGAATTACACTCTTAGTCCTTGTGGTTTGACAAGTTATTACTCGGATAGTCCCTAAAGCGGATGAAGGTTACTCGGATAGTCCCTGTGGTTTGACAAGTTGTTACTCGGATAGTCACTGTGGTTTGACAAGTTACTCGGATAGTCCTTGTCATTTCACACCCACTTAACCAGAAAAACTAATATTCATCCGCTTTGGGGACTATCCGAGTAACAATTTGTTAAACCATAGGGACTAAGAGTGTAATTTTGAAAAGTTGGAGACTAAAGGTGAAATTTCACCAAACCACAGGGACTATCCGTGCATTTTACTCTAAAATTTAAGTAAACTTAACCATAATGAGATAGAATAACAATGAATAGTGATACTACTGAAACGGATCTTACATATTGGATTACAAGATTACAATAAAGATCAAATATAAATAAACTTAACCATACAAAACGTAAGAATTGAAAGAAAAGATAAAAAAGCACAGTGTCATTTTTGTAATTACGAGTAACTATCAAAATTACTCTGCAAGAGTAATTTTGATCTTTTGTAGAGTAATATTGTAAAATGATCCTGTAGCCTGTAGAGTAATTTTGATCTTTTGTAGAGTAATTTTGATCTCGTAGAGTTATTTTGATCTTTTGTTGAGTAATTTTGATATGTAGAGTAATTTTGATCTTTTGTAGAGTAATTTTGATCATGTAGAGTAATTTTGATCTTTTGTAGAGTAATTTTGTAAAATGATCATGTAGAGTAATTTTGATCTTATAGAGTAATTTTGTTAGCATCTAGCTATGGAGTTTAGATTTATGGTTTAGTTTTTAGCTTTTCGTTTGGTGGTGGTGGGGGGGGGGGGGAGGGTAGGTTTTAGGTTTTTGGGTGGGGGTGTGGGGGGAGGGGGGTTAGTGTAATTTTGATAATTACCCTAAAAGACCAAAATTACTATACAAAAAATAAAAATTACTCTGCAGTTTTTTAGGGGGAGGGGGGTTATGTTTTTTTTTTTTTTTTGGGTGGGGAGGGGGGGTGGGTTAATGTAATTTTGATAATTACCCTACAAGAACAAAATTACTCTACAAGACCATTTTACAAAATTACTCTACAAAAGATCAAAATTACTCTACAGGTACATTTGTAGAGTAACTTTGATAGTTATTGATAATTACAAAAATGTCACCGCCTACGTTTTCCTTTTCATGTAATTAGTATGTAACAACTCTCCCAAAACCCTTAAACATGTCCTATACATCTCGTATGCGAGAAATGGCCCTAAAATACCTTTATAATTATAAAAATTAAATAAAAACAAAAATATAAGGGCGTCGCGGGCCGCGACCCGGACCCTCATATTTGTGGAGGGGGCGCGACAGCTGGCCACCAGACCCGACCCCTTTGCGCCACGTGTCGTGATGTGTGTCGAAGCTAGTCGTTGAGTCGACACAGCTAGGACCTACACTAGCAGCCTCGCGCGTCGCGAAGCCTTACCCTAAACTCTCACAGGGCGCGAGCCGACCTTGATCAGACCCTATAAACTGGAGCTCGACGTTCATTTAGAAATCGTTCAAAAATCAATTCTCTCTCCAAATTTCTGAATAGCTAAAGTAATTCTCAGGCATAATACCCACTAAAAAGCGAAGCTCTGCCTCGTTGCAAGTATTATAACCCCCGGTTATGTATTAGTTACTCTGCCCGATTGATCTAATGATCTGTAACGCATGTCAAGGCTCTGCCTGACTCAGTCGTTGGAGTTCTGTGTCGGGAGGGGGGGTATAGCTAATGTAAATTGGGGTTATTTTACTAACACGTGTGCATTGTTTAATTTACTTGATTATAACCAGGAAGTTACCAGAAAGCTGTAGGGTTATCTAAAACAGCAATGTGAGTCATTCTCTTTTTGTAAATAAATTGTATTTACAAAACCTCAATTATTTTAAAGTGAAATTTAATAGTGATTTGAGTATTTGTAATTCTACAATTACTTTTGATATGTTGGGGTTTTGTATACATTACTTGTTACTAATACTAAGAATAGAAACATGACCACAAGTCAGGATTGACAGTACCGTATGTGGTAATTTGGTAGATATAAACAAATGTAATTGCGGATGCCCTCAATACTGTAAAGATATAAATTGTTTTGATTAAATTGGGATGCACTCACCAGTATTTCCCACTGACAAAACTTTTTAAAACGTGTTTCAGGTAATAAAATGTGAAAAACGAAATAGAAGATAGCTGTAGAGCATTGAAGGGTTGAAAAAGTGGCTATAAAAGTTACCTAAACAATAAAGAAGTTTTATTTGAATAAAATAGGGTTTATCCCTATAAACATATTATGAATGAAAACTTGGGTTTTTTTCCCATGTATTTATTAATTATAAATGAGGTGTTTTACGATGATAAACTATTTCCTAACTACGGTCCTGATGTAAATTTCCGCTGCCAAATTAAGTAAACACCGATACAACCAGCTCTGAGTCTCACGGCCGCCCGCTTATGTGTTAGGGATCGGGGGTTGCGACAGAAGGTGATATTAGAGCTACAACCACTGATTTGAGCCCACATAAGTGTTCTACTGACATTGAAATTGTTAATTATGTTAGGAAATAATCTAGGTGACTATGTGCATACATGTATATTATTGTTTTGTGTTATTTGACAATTTGTTAGTTTACAGTATGATTGAGCAAGGTACGTCTGACGCTTACCGTCAACTAGATAGTTCTCCCAAATGTAAAGGAACCTCGTCACAGCCTAGTCCTTCAGGGTATTCTGCTGATACAAAAGAGGGGATTTTCATATTTAAGCCGCAATCCGAGAAGAAACCATTCGCTTTGAAAAAGAAAGGATGGTTTAGTAGGGGAGCACACGAGAGGAGAAAGCGAATGAGAAAGTTACACCAGCAAAGAGCTTTAGCAGCAGCTAATAGAGAAGTCAATGCCCAGACACAAGATTTAGTTAATAGACGTTGGGCAAACTTCCATATATTAGCCACCACTACAGCCGATCCAAACCTTGACCAACTCATTGCACCATAACCACTGCCACTGTTTCCAAACCTAACCCATGGAAATAGAGCCTAACCTAGGAAACGAGTTTCCTATAACAGCCTTTAACACTGACGAGATACCTAGAGTACCAGCACCCAATCCTCTAGCATATGATCCATAGAACGATGAGCATAGGGATTATAGGGAACTCTACCCTCGGGAAGAACCAATTCCAAACCCCATAGCACAGTACACCAACCTTAATCCTTTAGATCCATACTGGGATAATGATTAGTACGTTCAGGAGATACTGAACAATCCATATCCATATGGAGAACCGTTACCTATGTACCCTGACCCAGTACCCGCACCACGACCACCCATGAGTGACGAGATGTGCAAGAACTCCGCCTGTACGGTGAGGAATTCATAGAAGGAGGACGAGAGGATGAGAGCGATAGGAGAGAAGCTCGTGTGGAAATACTACGAACGGGGAGATGCAATTCAACCCATAGTAATAGTAATAGAGATAATATATATATATATATATAGGGGTCAGGATTTAGAGAGAACGGTGAAAAGTGTGAGAACGGTGAGAACGATTTTAGAGTTGACATGTGGCATTGATGCTAAATTACACTAAGGTGACCCGGGGTGGTCACGTTATGACTCCCGTCACTCGTGAAACTCACTTTCAACATCGCTGCCACCCAATTTTTCACCCACAAAATTTTGTAACGCGTGGAACAACTTGACGCGTTATATATCTTAGTTATGTGAGGGGGATTGTTGGTTTGGGGGAAATTGTTGGGTGTGGTTGTGAGTGATGACCATTTCCAGTAAAAAGGGTTGTGAGTGATGGGAATAATGGTTGATGACATGGCAGAACCTGATTGGATGTTGTGAGTGATGGAATTGCTTGTGAGTTATCCCACCCCTAGCCCCCTAAGGGGTAATATTGTCAAAAACCCACACACATGAACTGTGTGTTCAAATAAAACGCCATAAAAACACCAAATTCAGAAAAAACGCCATGAAAATACCTAGTTAAAACGCCATAAAAACACTCAGTTCAGAAAAACGCCATGAAAAACTCAGTTTAAAATGCCATAAAACACTCAGTTCAGAAAAACGCCATGAAAATACCTAGTTAAAACACATAAAAACACATAGTTCAGAAAAACGCCATAAAAATAACTAGTATAAAACGAGATAAAACATCCAGTTCAGAAAAACGCCATAAAACGCGTTTCATTTTTTTTTTCGAAAAATATATCAATAGTATACTCGTTGGAAAGATAAAAAAACGCTGAGTTTTATGGTATAATTTTTTTTAGAAAAATAATCACGTGTAAAAAAGTTATTGGCGTTTAAAGATGATGGGGGAAAATGTCATGTGATTAGCATGTGCACCCTTGTTTGGATATTCCAAATTTACCCCTCCTGGTAGTTTATAAGGTTCCCATTATTTACAAAAATGTCATCGCATCATCTTAGCCACAAATCACAAAGATCCTATGGCTGAAAATCGTTCTCACTGTTCTCACACTTCAAATGGTTCTCTCCTGATCCTGTTCCTATATATAAATGTGTGTAGTTTGAAAAAAAAAATCAAATCAACTAAAATAGGTAACCTAATATCTATAGATGCATAACTAGTAGTATGTTTACATTTCAGTTTTAGATTGTAGCAAATGTATATATGAAAAAAAGAGTAAATGTCGCAATGTTCGACGATTTTGATCAATCTGTTAGTTTGATTGTTTGCATTAAATCTTATTCGGTGATATCAACACCTGATAATTATTTGTAAATCCAGATGGACAACGAAGAAAATTAGGAAAGCCAGAATAATGATAACCAAATAGATAACAATGCCATCCAACACGTAGTAACACAAGGAATTAGAGATGCTATACCATATATTATTAAGACTGTTAAAGAAGCAGAAAATAATAAAAGTGGAAGTAAACAAACACCTAGTGAACCAAGTCACAGTGTGAATAATGGACCGCTATTCCAATTACCTATTCCAAAAAGCAGAAGAACCATGTCTTATGGTTGTTCTTACAAAGAATTCTGGTCTTGCAAACCAATAGAATTCTCAGGAAATGAAGGAGCCATTGCAGCTTTACGTTGGATAGAAAAGACAGAGACAGTCTTAAAAATAAGCAAATGTGCAGATGAGGATAAGATTATGTTTGCTTCTAATCTTTTTAAGAATGCAGCATTAGAATGGTGGAATACTATTCTCCAGTCTAAGGGAAATGACAGAGTTTATAATATGGAATGGACTGACTTTAAGGAAATGGTTGAAAGAAAATTTTGTCCTCCCAATGAAAAAGAACAAATTGCTAATAAGTTCTTAAACCTTAGGATGACTGGAATAGACTGCAAGGGTTACACTACCATATTCTTCGAATATGCTAGAATAGTACCAACCTTAGCTTCACCAAAACCAATATTAATCTCCCGTTATATCTGCGGATTAATTAGTGAGATCAGACATGTAGTCAAGGCAGCTAGACCACAAACCATAGAAGAAGCTGTAGAATTAGCCAATACATTGACTGATGAATTAGTACGTACACAAGAAGAGAACCAGAGAAGGAACCTAGCCCAGAAACTTACCCAAGAATTTCGTTATGGAAATAAATATCGTGGGAAAAGTATAGGTTCTACCTCTGCACCTTACTGTAAGTCCTGTAAGAAGGAGCATTCAGGAAAATGCTCGACATACTGCAACTTTTGCAAAATGTCTGTACACAAAGAAGAAGACTGCGGGAGGAAACCCATCAACAAGCTATTCTTCAACTGTGGAGAGATGGGACACATCAAGCCGAATTGCCCGAAACTAGCTCAAGCCATGAACAGTAAGACTACTAATAATGCTAGAGCATTTGTTCTGACAGCTGAAGAAGCCAAGATAATTCCGGATGTGATTGCCGGTACGTTTCTAGTTAATGATATTTTTGCTAAAGTTTTATTTGACTCTATTGCGAACCAAAGTTTTATTAATACTTCGTTTTGCAAAATTCTCAATCAACCATTAACTAAACTTCAACAAGAATGTCTGGTAGAAACGGTAAATGGAGAATCCATTAAGATTTCTGAAATCTTGCAGGGAGCAAGAATATAAATTTTAAATCATAATTTTATTGCTAACTTGTACCCAATGAATATGGCTGGATTTCATATCGTATTAGGAATGGACTAGTTAATACCCAACCATGCCAGTATTCTATGTGATCAAAAGTTAATACAAGTAAGTTCACCGAAGGGTGAAAAGATCACAATTAAAGTAGATAAGCCAACTAGATCTACGAAATTCATCTCTGTGATGAAAACAACAAGTTATGCAAGGAAGGGATCATTAGTGTATATGATTTCTGTAATCATTAACACTAAAGGAGCAGAATTAAAAGATATCCCCGTAGTATCTAAATTCTCAGATGTTTTTCCAGAAGAATTACCTGGATTACTGCCAGATAGAGAGGTTGAATTCAGAATTCACCTACTACCAGGGACAACACCGATTGCCAAAGCACCTTATCGTTTAGCACCAGCAGAAATGCAGGAACTGAAGAACCAATTGGACAAACTTCTGGAGAAAGGTTTTATACAGCCTAGTTCATCGCCATGAGGAGAACCAATCTTGTTTGTCAAGAAGAAGGACGTGTCGATGCGTATGTGCATTGATTACCGTGAATTGAACAAGATTACGATTAAAAATCGGTACCCACTACCGAGAATCGATGATCTGTTCGATCAACTGCAAGGAGCTCGATTCTTTTCTAAGATTGATTTACGCTCAGGATATCATCAATTGAACGTACAGGAAAAGGACACTCATAAAACTGCTATCAGAACAAGGTATGGTCATTATGAATTTACAGTCATGCCATTTGGTTTAACCAATGCCCCAGCCGCATTTATGGACATGATGAACAGAATATGTAAACCATATCTGGATAAATTCATAATTGTTTTTATAGATGATATTCTTATTTACTCTAAGAGTAAAGAGGATCATGTAGAGCATTTGTTCATACTTTTAAATTTGCTGAGAAAAGAAAAGCTTTACGCTAAATTTTCAAAATGCGAATTTTGGTTAAAGGAAGTGCAATTCCTTGGACACCTAGTTAATCATGAAGGAATTCATGTGGATCCCGCCAAAATCGAGGCGATTACTAAGTGGAAAGTCCCTGAATCACCAACGGAGGTGAGAAATTTTCTTGGACTAGCAGACTATTATAGACGTTTTATTCGAGATTTTTCTAGAATAGCCATTCCCTTAACAAAATTGACTGGCAAATCAATTAAGTTTGAATGGGGACCAAAACAAGAAGAAGCTTATAAGATTCTAAAGCAAAAGTTAACAAACGCACCCATACTAGCATTACCGGAAGGAACTGAAGACTTACTAGTCTATTATGATGCTTCTAAGTTAGGTTATGGATGTGTGTTGATGCAGCGTCAAAAGGTTATAGCCTATGCTTCTAGAAAACTTAAGAATCATGAAGAGATTTATACGACTCATGATCTAGAGTTATGAGCTATAATTTTTGCCCTTAAGATTTGGAGACACTATTTATATGGAAATAAATTTGTAGTCTTCACATATCATAAGAGTTTAAGATATGTTTTTGGGCAAAAAGAGTTAAATATGAGACAGAGACGCTGGATGGAGATTCTTAGTGATTATGATTGTAATATCCAGTATCATGCTGGAAAAGCTAATGTAGTAGATGATGCTTTAAGTCGAAAGTATCACGAAAAGCCAAGACGAGTACGTTCTCTTAAATTAAATATGTAGATAGATTTAAATGAGCAAATTAGAGAAGTACAGGAATCAGTAATCAAGGACGATACTGAAAAACTAAAAGGAATGATTAAGGAATTAGAACAAGGAACATATGGAATTTGGAGATTCCATAAGAAAAGAGTTTGGATACCCAAACAAGGAAACCTACGCCACAGAATTTTAGAAGAAGCCCATAAGTCTAAGTATAGATACATCCTGGCAATGATAAAATATATCAAGACTTAAGAAAGAATTTCTGATGGATAGAAATGAAAAATGATATAGCAGCCTATGTTGCTAAGTGTTTAACCTGTTCACAGGTTAAAGCTGAACACCAGAAACCCCCAGGTTTACTGCAGCAATTGGAAATGCCAATATGGAAATGGGAATTGATAACAATGGACTTTCGCACCAAATTACTCAAGACACGAAAAGGTAATGATGCAATCTGGGTGATTGTAGACAGATTAACCAAGTCTGCTCATTTCTTACCTATGAAGGAAACTTTCAGTATGGAACAATTAGCTAAGTTATATGTAAATGAAATAGTTTCATTACATGGAATTCCTTTGTCTATTGTTTCTGATAGAGATAGCCGTTTTACTTCTCATTTTTAGACTAGTTTCCAGAAAGCAATGGGAACCAAGTTAAAACTAAGCACAACTTATCATCCATAAACGGACTGACAAAGCGAAATGACAATCCAAACAATGGAGGATATGCTTAGAGCTTGTGTAATTGATTTTGAAGGAAATTGGGACGATCATTTACCATTAATAGAATTTTTCTATAATAACAGCTATCATACCAGCATCAATGCTGCACCATTTGAAGCACTCTATGGATTAAAATGCCAAACTCTAGTCTGTTGGGTAGAAATTGGAGAAAAGCAATTATCTAGACCAGAGATAGTACAGGAAACAACTGACAAGATTATTCAAGTCAAGCAAAGACTGAAAACAGCACGCGATCGTCAGAAGAGTTATGCAGATGACAGACAAAAACCTTTGGAATTTCAGGTGGGACAAGGTATTATTAAAAGTTTCTCCCTGTAAAGGAGTGGTTAGATTCATCAAGAGGGGAAAGCTAAGCCCCAGGTATGTTGGATCTTTTGAGATTATTAAAAGAATAGGACCAGTAGCTTATCAGCTACAACTGCCAGAGGAAATGGCAGGAATACATGATGTATTTCATTTATGTAATCTCAAGAAATGTTTAGCCGATCAAACATTAGTGGTACCTCTTAAGGACATAGAGGTAAATGAGAAATTTAAGTTTGTAGAAAGACGGCTACAGATTGAAGATAGAAAGATCAAGAATCTCAAGCACAAGAGATTAGTTCTGGTCAAAGTGACATGGGATTCCAAGAGAGGACCATAATACACGTGGGAGCTCGAGTTAGAGATGAAGAGGAAATATCCATAACTGTTCCAGTAGACCTCGAGGACGAGATCTAAAACAAGGTGGGGAGGATGTAACAACTCTCCCAAAACCCTTAAACATGTCCTATATGTCCTAAGATGCATCCCGTATGCGAGAAATGGCCCTAAAATACCTTTATAATTATAAAAATTAAATAAAAACAAAAATATGAGGGCGTCGCAGGCTGCGACCCGGGCCCTCATATCTGTCGCGGGGTGCAACAGCTGGCCACCAGACCCGACCCCCTTACGCCACGTGTCGTGATACGTGTCGAAGCTAGTCGACACAGCTAGGACCTACCCTAGCAGCCTCGCGGGTCGCGAAGCCTTATCCTTAAACTCTCGTGGGGCGCGAGCCATTGAAGCACCTGCAAAAATGAACCAAAACGACCCGTAAGTGAAAACCCGGACCCTTGAAACCCTAGTGCTCATGAAAAACCAAGAAAATAAAAAATTTTGAACTTCTCGCGGGCCACGTAAGATTTAGGCTAGGCCTACGCGGGCCGCGACAGCACAACAGATGGCGGGGACACGCTTTAGGCCACGTGTCAGCCACGTGGCGGGCCTACGCGTGACACGCTAGCCCTAATTCTAGAATAGGTGGCCCTCGCGGGTAAGCTATAAATGGGACAAGCATGGGCATTTCGTCTGTGCTCGAGAAAATTATCAAAATCACTCACTTTCTATTCAAAAATCACGTTTAAAATAGGAAAACGCTGCTACGATAAAAGGGTAATAACTCGATCACTGCTACGATACAATGTCCGATCGATTGAAACCGATCAGATGGATGTTTAAGTGCTGCCCGAATCAGGGCTATACTTTGTCATTCGTCGTGAGGGTTTTGATTTCGTGAGTTTATCGTAAATGTTGTATTAAGTTACTGACCTAGTTTCGTGTGCATTGTTATTTAACTAGGTTACAAGGCTAAATCAGTAGACAAGGTTCTGTCCAATTAAACTTGCAATGTGAGTCATTCTCTTTTTATCAAATTGCTTTACAAAACCCTAAATGTTTTCCAGTTATACTTTGTAGTGATTAAGTCTTTGCTAATCTGTAATTACTGGCAGTATGTAGGGGTTTTGTGCATATTACTACTAACGATTTATCACTTAGGTGGGCGAGCCTAAATTGTTATATGTCCACATCATAGATTCGGTCGAGTGACAGCTGAACCAGCTAATTAAGATAGGGGAAAATATAAAAACCCTTAATTCTGTAAATTATAACAATGTGTCATTTTGTGTAAATTGAATTACTCGCCAGTATTTCCCCACTGATAAAAATCTTTTTTAAACATGTTTCAGGTGATTTACTGTGAACCAGGGAAAAATGCCGCGTAGCACACCAGGTTGAAGAATGTGGCTCAGTAAATAAAATAAATAAACATGTTTTTGAATAAACAGGGAATTTCCCTGTAAAATTTCCTTTATTGTAAAATATGGTGTTTGTCCCAAAAATGTGAAATAAAATAAATTGGGCATTTTCAGTTTAAAAGATCCTGTTAAAAGTTCCGCTGCCAAAATAAACGTCAATACCATGGATTTCTGTCCCACAACTCCTGAAACGAGTAAAACCGGGTCGGGGGCCGTGACAAGCCGCCCTTGATCAGACCCTATAAATTGGAGCTCGGCGTTCATTTAGAAATCGTTCAAAAATCAATTCTCTCTCTAAATTTCTGAATAGCTAAAGTAATTCTCGGGCATAATACCCACTAAAAAGCGAAGCTCTGCCTCGTTGTAAGTAATATAACCCCCAGTTATGTATTAGTTACTCTGCCAGATTGATCTAGTGCTCTGTAACGCATGTCAAGGCTCTGCCTGACTAATTCGTTGGAGTTCTGTCTCGGGAGGGAGATATAGCTAATGTAAATTGAGTTATTTTACTATCATGTGTGCATGTTTAATTTACTAGATTATAACCAGGAAGTTTCCAGAAAGCTGTAGGGTTATCTAAAACAGCAATGTGAGTCATTCTCTTTTTATAAATAAATTGTCTTTACAAAACCTCAATTATTTTAAAGTGAAATTTAACAGTGATTGAGTATTTGTAATACTACAATTACTGTTGGTATGTTGGGGTTTTGTATACATTACTTGTTACTAATACTGAGAATAGTAACATGACCACAAGTCAGGATTGACAGTACCGTGGGTGGTAATTTGGTAGATATAAACAAATGTAATTGCAGATGCCCTCAATACTGTAAAGATATAAATTGTTTTGATTAAATTGGGATGCACCCACCAGTATTTCCCACTGACAAAAATTTTTAAAACACGTTTCAGGTAACAAAATGTAAAAGCAAAATAGAAGCCAGCTGGAGTGCACTGAAGACTTGGAAAAGTGGCTATAAAAGTTACCTAAACAATAAAGAAGTTTTATTTGAATAAAATAAGGTTTATCCCTATAAACATATTATGAATGAAAACTTGGGTTTTTTCCATGTATTTATTAATTATAAAATTAGGTGTTTTACTCTGATAAACTATTTCCTAACTACGGTCCTGATCTAAATTTCCGCTGCTAAATTAAACAAACACCGATACCAGCAGCTCTGAGTCTCGCGGCCGCCCGCTCCCGGGATAGGGATCGGGGGTTGCGACATCGTATGTTTTGTACGTTAGGTTTATTTTTACAATAACTTTCCCCTACAAGATTACAAGCGTATCCTGATTAAAATTTATTTCATTAACAAAATAAATGTGCGAGTCATGTTGAGGTTCAAAATTCTAACTTGAAAAATCATCAGCCCAATATAAGTGCACCTTTAAATCCTAAAAATAAAAATCGTAATTTCTGAAAATAAATAACTAAATTGTAAATATACATATATGTAAAGAGTTTAGAAATTATCTTTGTTGTTTATTTGTTATATACTTATATATTAATATTTTTGTCAATAATGACTTGACATTGAAAGACGTGAACTTCCCACCTTGAAAGAAGCCTCTTAGACTATTGGGTATGGGGGAGGATAGTCTCCAAAGGACTACCCGTCACGTAGGCGCCACGTAATCACGGGAGGAGGATAGTCTCTTTGGTGACTACCCAAGGGTGTGGGGAGACTACCCACCTTAATAAAAAAATAATATATATTGAAGCAGAGAGAGAGAGAAACAATATAAAAAACCCACCTGGCCTACACCTTTCACACATGCAGCCAAGGAGAGAGAGGGAGAAGTCAGATGGGGGCCCACCCATTTCTCTTTTCAGCCCCGTCTTGCCCGTCGGATTTCCGACGCCAAAGCCGAGCCGGGCCCCTTGGGGGCGGTGTTGGACGAGCCCAAAAGAGGAGACGGGCCTTTCACGTGCCCCATACCGCATGGTCTTATCTCACATAACTTTTGGTAGTTGGAGAAAACTATATATATATAGGGAGGAGCTCATGCGAGAACCACCTTTATTGTGAGAACCGCGAGAACCAATGTGAACACAACCTAAAATAGCTAAAAAAACCTTAAAAAACCTAAAAAAAACCTAACCCCACCCCCCCCCCCCACCCCAAAAAAAAACCTAACCCCCCCCCCCCCCCCAAAACCTAAACCCCCCTCCCCCCCTCAAGCTAAAATGCTAAAAACTAAACCCCCAAAAAACCTAAAAAAATCAAAAAAAAAATCTAAAATTTTTTTTTTGAATTTTTTATGTTAAAATCGCTACTTTTAGAAGCCAAAAAATTTTTTTTTTTGCCTTCGAAAAGTAGCGATTTTTTTATAAAAAATATTAAAAAATTCAAAAAAAAAAATTTTGTGTGATTTTTAGCTATTTTTTGTTGTGTTCACATTGGTTCTCGCAATAAGAGGTGGTTCTCGCATGATCTTCTCCCTATATATATATATATATATATATGTGTGTGAGGTTCATTGGGGAACACTAAAAAAGTGGGGAACCGGGGAACACTCTTAAAAATTTAACTTAACATGTTAAAAATAAATTTTTTAAACATCTTTTTCGGCGCTTCTCCTTATATATACTTGTAGAAGCATTTTTAATAAAAAAATCAAAAACTAAAAATATTAAAAAAAAAAACAATTAAAAAAAGGCTAAAATTTATTTTTTTAGAATTTTTTTTTACTCGACTAGTTTCTCCTCCTTTTTATAAAGAAAAGTGCTGAAAAAGTTTAAAAAAAATATTTTTAACATGTTAAGTTAATTCTATAAGATATAACTGTTTTTAAACATTTTTTTATATTTTTAGTTTTTGATTTTTTTTATCAAAAATGTTTCTACGTGTATTTATAAGAAAAAGCGCCGAAAAAAATTTAGAAAAATATTTTTTTAACATGTTAAGTATAGTTTTTAAAAGTGTTTCCCCGTTCCCCACTTTTTTAGTGTTCCCCAATGAACCCTCCCATATATATATATATATATGGTACCGCTAAAATGAAAACCACCTCCAGTTATAAGAATCGTGAGAACCAGTTTCTAACCATTAGATCAAAAAGATGGATGGATAAGATTAAAAGTAACTACAACAAATATTAAATACATTTTGTCTTATTATGTTTTTAATATTTTAATCCAAAAGAGTAGTTTAGTAAAATTATTATTTTTTGTCTTTTTGTCTTTATTATTTTTTTATTACTTTTTTGCTTTATTATATTACTTTTTATTTTTTAAAAAGAATTTTTAAATTCAAATTTTTTTAACAAGACAAATTTTTTTGCCCGCCAGGCTTTTTCAAGCGTCGTTTTTTTTACGCGCCGTTTTTACGCCAGGCTTTTTCAAGCGTCATTTTTTTAACGCGCCGCTTTTCAAGCGTCGGTTTTTACACGTTTTTTAACGCGCCGTTTTTTACACATGTTTTTACACGTTTTTTTACACGCCGTTTTAACGCGCCATTTTTTACACGTTTTTTTAACGCGCCGTTTTTTCACTTTTTACGTTTTACTTTTTACGTTTTACGTAAAACTTTTTACGTTTTACGTTAAAATTTTTACGTTAAAAAGTATACGGTTTACATTGAAAAGTTTACGGTTTACATTGAAAAGTTTACGGTTTAACTTTTTTTTAACAAATTTTTTTTTACGCAAAAACGAACGCACCTAGAAATCGCAAACTCGGGAGGTGTCTCAGATATATTGTTATCATCATCGCCTAGGGGGAAAAAATAAAAAAACCAACATCAAAACAAAGTGTATCTCGAAAAAAAACGGGGTTTGGCTCAGATTATCCGATAATTAAAAGGCTGCAAAAGTGGGGTTGCAAGTTCAAAAACCTACCCTCCACCATCCTTGCCGCGCCATCGTCATCAAAATCTACGTTTTTATTTTTTTATTTTGCATCATCGCCGCCCCATCCAAACAGATCAAAACCCACAAAATCAAAGGATACAAATGGATCATTCACTGCCAGCTCAACCTCAATATAAAAAACACATATCAATCCAAGTTCCAAAATAAACGGAAAAAATTCAAAATACCATGCGATTTATTCAAGAATTGTAACATTAAATAAATTCAAAATACCTTGCATCACAGAATCTCCCACGGTCACCCACCTCTGCCCCACACCACCCAAAAATCCCCACCGCCACCAACCCCAACGCCACCGCCACCCGCCACCACCACTAACACCCATAGCCCACCTCTGCCAAACACCACCACCAGCATCATCGAACACGAGACCTCCCAGGTTTTTACACAGACAACATATCGAACAAACAACTGTAGTGCATTTAATTTTGTCATGAAATTTGCTTTTGTTTAGCTTTTACAGACAACATACGATCCAACCCAAAACCCTATTTCCCATAACCCTCAGATTTGTTTAACACAATGACTCTTAATAGAAATCAGCAAAGGGGTTTTGTTCATCAACTCTTATGACGCCGATTGCTGCAAGAAAATCTTACCGACAACGTCTAACAAGGAGGAGAGAGGGTATTCCATCAAAGGTTTCACACGGGCGAATATTTGCAGACGTGTTTTGAGATAATTTTGAGTGTTTTGAGGGTGGTGAAACACCGGCGAATATGCAGATCTTTGTGACTGATGCGGCGGCGGAGGGGTAGCTGTGGGGTGGCGGAGACGGCAGAGAGGATGGGAAGCCGGAGATGTTCCGGAGAAGGAGGGTCGCCGGAGAAGGAGGGGGTCGCCGGAGAAGGAGTGGGTCGCCGGAGAAGGAGGGGGGTCGCCTGTAATCAGATGATGAAGATTTGATTCTTCTTCATCAGTGAGGATTTTGTAAAGATGAGAGAACAAGAGAAACAAAGTTCTTCTTAATAGAGAGAGGGTTTATAAATTAAGAGAGAGAAATATGAGAGATGTTTTAAAAAGCTCTGTGGCTTTAAATGAAGAGAGATGGACATACATGACATTTGGGGTAAATGACCAAACTACCCTTTATGGTGGCATAATCTAATTGGTTGAGAGTGGTTTCACGGTTCTTACAACTGGGGATGGTTTTCATTTTAGTGGCTCCCTATATATATATATATATAGGGGGATGGATCATGAGAAAACTAGTTTAAATGAGAAAACCAAAAAACTAACTAAAAAAGCCTAAAAAAACATACCAATTTTTTTTTTTTACATTTTTTATAAAAAATCGCTAGTTTTTATGCATGGAAAAAAATTAAAAAAAAAATATTTTTTTTTTGTTGTATTGCACATGTACACTATTACGGATATAGTGCACATGTGTAGTACACATATAATGCACACGTGCAGTACAACAAATTTTTTTTTGAAAATTTTTTTATATATAAAAAATAGCGATTTTTTATAAAAAATTAAAAAAAAATTGGTATGTTTTTTAGTTTTTTTTAGGCTTTTTTAGTTAGTTTTCTAGTTTTCTCATTTAGATGTAGTTTTCTCATGATCCTCTCCCTATATATATATATAGGGTGGGGTTCTAGAGTGAACATTAATGTATTTACGAACTGAGTGAACAAATCTTGGCCATTGATTTACACACGTGGATGGCTAAGATTTCATCATCAAATCGTAAAATACACTAGTGTATTCATCATCAAATCCTGACAATTGATCTACACACATGTAGTGAGAAAACCTAGTAAACTCTATTTGTGACCATTGATCTACATGATCTAATGGTTGGGAAAATAAGAGGCTTTATTGATTTAATTTAATGGTGTTTATCATCTAGAAAAGGACATTAGAGGGATATTTTGATAAAATGTGATAGCAATAAACGTAATCATAAATATCCATGCACAATATCATATCACCTCTCTCTTCCCACCTTTGCATTTCTCTTTCTATTACCTCTCTTTTCCCACCTTCTACTTTCTCTTTCTCTTTCAAATTATGAATTAAAATATCAAAGACAATTTTTCACCATTAATAGAAAAGAGAAAGCCAACCAATCTTTTCACATGAGTTCCTTTTTCACAATTCTGATCACTGGGTGAACGACGACAAGATGAAGTTTTTTAGAGAGAGAGAAAGCTGTTGTTTTAGATAGAGAAACAACAATCTTCATCGTGTTCATCTAGAAGACCAAGAACACACGCACAAGTGTGTGAGAGAGATTAAACCTAATTTACCATGATTTTAGAGAGAGACAACAATCTTCATCGTGTTTATCGGGCGGTTCTAGATCCAGTAAGTGTTTTAGAGAGAGAAAGTTGTTGTTTTAGAGAAAGAAACAATAATTTAGAGAGAGAAGCAAGTTTGAACCTAATTTACCCCGATTTTAGAGAGAGAAACAACAATCTCTTGAGTGTTTTATTTTGAAAAATCATTGTTAGTTGTATTGTATAAACTTACCTCGGATATCACATTTTCATTACCATGATTTAATAGTTAATGATCTCGTTTATTTTACAAATAAAAAGTTTTGTTTTTTTTTTGTTGGCATAATTAGCTACATATGTTGTAACAATGTTACACATGTTACTTATAGTTACACCAACCCTTTCTTTGACACAAAAGGGGCTGTACATATGTAACACATGTATAGCCACATTACACATGTTACATATAGTTGTTACATGTGTTACAACAAAAGCTTACAAATGTGTAACACGTAACACATGTTACATACCTGGTGTTACATTTGTGTTAATAAGTTTAACTTTAGGAGATTAACACTGATGTACTTGTTTTATTCATAGGTGAATGGATGTTTGTGTTCAAGATAAAGATGGTTATCAAGATGTGAAGCATAGCTAGATTTTTGTTACCTTATGATAGTTTTTGGATCATTTTTATATATTTAAGTTTGTATAACCATTTTTGTTACGTTTAAGTTGGATTGTAATGTGTGTAAATACTGACAACCCATGATGACATAAAAGTTACTAACACCAACTATTGATATAAAAGTAGTTAGTTTTTTTGGAAGCATTACAACTGTTGACATAAAACTAGTTAGTTTGTACGATACTAAGCAGGTCCCAGCTGTTGCTTAATCAGGTTGCACATGGTACACAAGATGTAACATGTGTAAATTGGGAACACTTGTGTAACATTTCGGTGTAACACATGTTACATGTTGTATCCCTAAAACTCCAAACTCAACGTAAGTGATTGAACAAGAAATTCTGGTCAAATCCAAAGTCAACGCAATATCATCCAACTCCTCTATACATGTTACATGATGTAGTAAACCTATAACATCAATACCCCCAAAAAGGTTACACATGTTACGACAGAATGGGAAATTTATAGCAGTGTTCAATACTGTTGATTCACTCTATAGTGTGTAACATGTGTGACATGGCGTTTGTCAGCAAAACATATAACTTGTAAGGTGATACAGAACCTACTATTTCTTTGCCTTTGAAACGATCTTACACAAGTTACAAAATGATGCTATACATGTGTTACCTCTCTAGTGTAACACATGTTACAAACATATCCAAAAAAGGGCTGGGGTAAGTATAAGTAACTTCTGTAACGTTATTACTACATATGTAGCTAATTACACCACCAAAAAAAAAAAACACAACTTTTTAGTTTTAAAATTAATGAGATATTCCAAATAAATTATGTAGTTTATACATTCTAACATTTAACAACCCATATTAAAACATTTTAACATCTGAACTTACTATTACGTTAAGTACAAATGTGTAACACCCTGTATGCAACATATATTACCCCGAAGTGGAACACATGTTACACCATATAGGACAAACAACATAGAATGTAGCTGACATAAATATAACATACGTAGCTAATTATGCCAACAAAAAAACATGACTATTTATTTGTAATCCTTCGGCGGGCTTCGTTTCTTGATAACCATCTTCATCTTGAACACAAAACATCTATTCACCTATGAACAAAACAAGTACATCAATATTAATCTTCTATAGTTAAACTTATTAATGTCCTATGTAACATGTGTACATGTGTAAAATTTTGCTGTAACACCTGTAACAACTATATGTAAGATGTGTAACGTGGCTATACATGTGTCACCTCTCTAGTGTAACACATGTTACATATGTACAACCCCCCCCCCCCCCCATTGTGTCCAAAAAGGGCCAGGGTAACTATAAGTAACTTCTGTAATGTTGTTACTACATATGTAGCTAATTATACCACCAAAAAAACATAACTTTTTATTTTTAAAATTAATGAGATCTTCCGAATAAATTATGAAGTTTATACATTTTAACATTTAAACTTACTATCACGTTAAGTACAAATGTGTAACACCCTGTATGCAACATATATTACCCCAAAGTGTAACACATGTTACACCATATAGGACAAAAATTTAAAATGTAGCTGGAAGAAATGTAGTTGATCGAATAATAACATATGTAGCTAATTATGCCACAAAAAAACATGACTTTTTATTTGTAATCCTTCGGCGGGCTTCGCTTCTTGATAATCATCTTCATTTGGAACACAAAACATCTATTCACCTATGAACAAAACAAGTACATCAGTATTAATCTTCTATAGTTAAACTTATTAATCTACTATGTAACATGTGTACATGTGTAAAGTTTTGCTTTAACACCTGTAACAACTATATGTAAGATGTGTGACGTGGCTATACATGTGTCACCTCTCTAGTGTATCACATGTTACATATGTGAAGCTCCCCTTTGTGTCCAAAAAAGGGCTTGGGTAACTATAAGTAACTTCTGTAATCTTGTTACTACATATGTAGCTAATTATACCTCCAAAAAAACACGACTTTTTTTTTAAATTAACGAGATATTCTGAATAAATTATGAAGTTTATACATTTTAACATTTAACAACCCATCTGAAAAGCATTTTAACATTTAAACTTAATATTACGTTAAGTACAAATGTGTAACACCCTGTATGCAACATATATTACCCCGAAGTGTAACACATGTTACACCATATAGTACAAACAATTTAGAATGTAGCTGGAAGAAATGTATGTGATAGAAATATAACATACGTTGCTAATTATGCCAACAAAAAACATGACTTTTTATTTGTAATCCTTCGGCGGGCTTCGCTTCTTGATAGCTATCTTCATGTTCAACACAAAACATCTATTCACCTATGAACAAAACAAGTACATTAGTATTAATCTTCTATTGTTAAACTTATTAATCTCCTATGTAACATGTGTACAAGGTAAAGTTTTGCTGTAACACCTGTAACAACTATATTTAACATGTGTAACATTGTTACTACATATGCACCTATTTATCCCACAAAAAAACAAGACTTTTTATTTGTAAAATAAATGAGATATTCCGAATAAATTATGAAGTTTATACATTTTAAAATTAACAACCCATCTAAAAAACTGTTTAACATTTAAA
This sequence comes from Helianthus tuberosus, assembly GCA_030545235.1. Taxonomy (NCBI): domain Eukaryota; kingdom Viridiplantae; phylum Streptophyta; class Magnoliopsida; order Asterales; family Asteraceae; genus Helianthus; species Helianthus tuberosus. Next base: position 943,429 of record JARYGA010032281.1, read on the forward strand.
CTTACTATTACGTTAAGTACAAATGTGTAACACCCTGTATGCAACATCTATTACCCTGAAGTGTAAAAGATGTTACAACATACAGGACAAACAGTTTAGAATGTAGTTGGTATAAATGTAGCTGATAGAACAGGCAACTTCTCTATGTAACATGTGTAACACATGTAACATCCTGGGTTATCTAAAAATATGTTATAATCTGTGTAACACTTGTTATAAATAAAAGGTAACATGTGTAACCTGGCTATACAAGTGTTGGTCTCTAGTGTAGATCACGTAACTACACTATGTAACATGTGTAACTTGGTGGGTGAAAGAGAAGCAAGTTTGAATATCTTATTGTTGGGTTTCAAGGGTGTTCACCATAACTTGGGGGTTTGTATTGTTTTTTTTTTTTTTTTTTTGAAATCATTGTTATAAAATCAAGTTCTCATATGGGTTTTTTTTAAACATGGTTGATTAATTCCCAAAGCTGTTTAATGTGATGCAATTATTTACTTGACTTCGGTTTTTCCATTACATTGACACGATTTGAGATTTTTTCTATAATTAAAAATAAATTAGATATGAAAAGAAGGAATTTTGTTACTGTTTTATGGTAATATGTTTGCCCAAAAGAAAAAGGAAAATGAGCCCGTTGGTTGAAAGAATATTAAAAGTGTAATCGGAAAGGCGGGTGAATTGCGTACATGTTACATGTTTATTCATAGTTATTGTTACACCTGCTACTAAACATTGGGGACAAACTTATTACATACGTATTATCGAGGAGAAAAGGTACCTGTTGAATAAAAAACAAAGGACTGTAGTTACACATGTGTTACATATGTTAAAAGAACACTGTTACATATGTAATAGTGGTTGTTATATATGTATCCTGTTGAATGAAAAATAATAAATTAGTATTAAACGTGTCAACTATTGAATATCATGAACGGGTAAGATTAAAACTTATGTAGGGAAACTATGGAATAGAAGTAATTGAATGAAAAACAAAGAATTGGAGTGTTACATATGTTACAAAGGCACTATTACGTAGGTAACGATGGTCGTTACATATGTAACCTGTTGAATGAAAAATAATAAACTACTATTAAACGTGTCAGCTATTGAATATCATGAACGAGTGAGATTAAAACTTATTTAAGAAAGCCGTGCAATAGAAGTAAATGAACGAAAAACAAGGGACTATAGTTACACGTGTGTTACATATGTTAAAAAAGCACCGTTACATATGTAACAATGATCGTTACATGTGTAACCAATTGAATTAAAAATATTAAACTACTATTAAATGTGCCAGCTATTGAATATCATGAATGGGTTAGATTAAAACTTATGAAGGGAAACTGTGTAATAGAAGTAGTTGAAATAAAAAACAAAGGACAACAGTTACACATGTGTTACATATGTTAAAAACCACCGTTTTATATGTAACAATGGTGATTACATATGTAACCTATTAGATGAAAAATATTAAACTACTATCAAAAGTGTCAGCTATTAAGTATCCATTACTACTTAATAAGACTTTCATTACATAGCTCTACTGAAAAAAATACACAACAAATAACAATCAACTAAACAATAACATCTTCAAAGTCATCACTTCCTTAGCTTTGGTGATTGCCATTTCACCTTTCTTTTCCATGCCGCTTAACCTGATTACATATTCAGACCATAAAAGCTAATTATGTTCATTTTTTATAACTATCTTCATCTTTAACACAACAATTCCTTCATTACATATTTAGAATGTATATAGGTAACATTTGGCTAGTTACATATGCACCTAGAGTTGTTATTAACAATATTACTATGTTTGACATTAAAGTCAAATATATCCATTACTACATAATAAAACTATGATTACATAACTCTACTTAATGAAATACAAAACAAAGAAAAATCAACTAAATAATAACATCTTCAAAAGTCACCACTTCTTTAGCTTTGGTGATTGCCATTTCATCTTTCTTTTCCATGTTGCTTAACAATGCAGGGATGATCTTCTCACACCCATGAACTAGTTGTTGATTTGTGCGACATTGTTCTTTAATCGCTTGCGAGTCTGAGGAGAAGGAAGGATAAGTTAATCAAGTTCAGAGCGTACATATGTAACATTATGCTAGTTACATGTGTAACTTGAGTTGTTTTTAGCAATGTCACACGTTTAACATGTATACTCATGTATTCCTTTGACGTTGTAACACATGTAACAATTATATGTAACATGTGTAATATGAAAACCCTCCTAAAACCTCTTAACATATCCCTAAATGTTCCTATTATACCCCGTATACGAGAAATGACCCTAAAATACCTTTATATTTATAAAAATCAAATAAAATCAAATATATAGGGTTGTCGCGGGCCACGACTCGGTCACCCTAAGGCTGTCGCAGGGCGCAACATAGTGACACCAGGCCGGACCCTGGTCCGCCACGTGTCCGGTTACGTGTTGAAGCTATTCGGTTGAGTCGACAAGGCTAGAGCCTACCCACCCTACCTCGCGGGCCGCAAAGGCCGACCCCGTATCTCTCGCGGGGTGCGAGCCGCCATACTCCAGGCCTATAAAAGGAGGCCTCGGCCTCATTTCTCATCGTTCAACTTATTTTCTTTCCTCTGACAATATAATAGCAATATTGCTCGGGTATTATGTCAGGCCTTTGGATCAGGATCTGTTCGTGACGAACGTGGATGAATCGACCTCGATCAATGTGCGGAATCCATGGATCAAGTCACAGAATCACAACAACGTATTTAACGATTAAATCCGTCTGATCTTTCTATTAGAATGATGTGAAAGTACACAAGAACCGGTAGAGAATCAGACTTGACAGAGTCTCCTGACAGAATGAGCAAAAGTATTCAAAAGTGTCTAACTCTAACCCAAGCTGGGTATTTATAGGCAAACTCAGGGAAGAGATAAGTGATGTCCGATCGGGTGGCAGTCCGGTCGGGTGGCAATCCGGTCGGATGGCCATCCGATCGGGTGACACATGCCATCCATAGGACTTCACTTTTACAGTTCAAAGCCATTCCCTGAGCTGTCGTTCTACACACATACATACATATACATATAAGTACACAAAAGACATATACAGTACATAATAAGACTCAATGCTGATGGAAGCTACAGACATATGAACTAACAGACTCCCCCTTGGATGTAGCTGTAGTTCCTTCCAGCATAGTCTTCATTCCTTTCTCTTACGCCTTCGTTCCTTGGCCCTCTGTCTCCTCTGTTCGGCTTTTTCTTCTAACATTTTTCGTCTCAGAAGCCTTCCTTCCTCAATCCACCATTTCCTGTACACTGGATCACCATCACGCTTTCTGTCCCACTTAGGAATCTTGTTCTCTTCTTTTTCGATCGACGTTTGATCCGTTGGCGGCGGTCTCATCAGCTTAAACTTTCCAAGCTTTGCTGCTTTCTCAGATATAGCCTTAAATCTTTGTTCTCGCTTATACTTCTTCAGAAACTCATCAATCTCTAAGTCTCTCCATTTAGACTTCCAATACCTGCCGGAGTTGTTGTCTTGAGCAAAACACACGTCTACAATCTTCTGATATTGCATTGCTTGCACTTTGTCTCGCTTCTCGTATACTATCTTGTTGTAGAACAAGCAATCAATGTCTCTTTGAGCAGTTGACTAGCCACATCGGGTCTAGTACACAAATTCTTCTAGATTCACCCTTTGACTTGTCAAATAAGGATATCACCTCTTCTGCTGTGGTTTCATTATATAGCCAACCTTCGAAGTCTTTGTAGGATCGAATCGCGACCTGAATGAGTCGTTCAGAAGAAATCTTAGACTATACGCAAGGCGAAAACAAACGTATAGACTCGAAACAGCTTGAATATCACTGTAACCTTCTTGTATATTGAATTAACAACGATTACAATCACAAGGAATACCGGAAGCACCTCGGTATCAAATCTGAATTCCGTTACAAATGAGACATGCACTACCCTATTTATAGATCTAGCTATTACGTTTGAGGCTACACATGACAAATTCAAACGGACATAACCTCATGACTTTCAAACGAAACTATCTGTTTCAAACGTAATCAACTTTTTGTCTCATGTGTGATGTTGCAATGATGATGTCATCTTTATGATGTCATCATTGAATATGATGACATCATGCTTGACCAGATCCGCAACGCAACCCAGACTCGATATAAGACGAAGACGACAGATGTATGCACCAACAGTCTTCATAAAAATCTTGTTCCATGGCTCGAAGTGGCATGTTCTTTAAGCATCTTGGCGGCTTCACATCCAAAGTAATATCCTTTTCACCATTCTCCAAGAAAGTCACAATCTGCTTAGGATATTGAGGCTGCCAATCAGGATATCTCGCTTTTGATTGCTGCTTCACATAATCCCACAGATGTTGATCATGCTGCTTCACCTCCAAACTGTAATAATACTGCTTGATGTTCTTTATTTGCACCAACTTATCAACGTCCCACCACGGGAGGGTCTTTATATCTGACAGAAATTCGAAATACTGTACACCCTGCTCTCGTCTAATGGCATAAACCTGCAAGTCTTCTAGATAACCCCATGACAGAATGTCTCCCCATGAAATATCTTTGTCATGTGTGAAGAACTAAAGTGGCCTTATGTACTTTCTCTCCTTTGGCATTACTTTAAACCATTTCTTTCTCTCATCTGCAAGATTTTCTCTTGGAATGGTCTTTGGCACACCTTCAGTTGTTATCTTCTCAAAAATCTTTCTCCTGACTTCATCTTCGTTTTGGTCTTTGAACATTTCAGCCAATGAAGGAAACGTCTCATCAATACCAGAGTAATGGAAATCTGTTTCTTCATCAGATGAATCAGACGCATCTTCAATAATCACATCATTGTATTTGTCACCTTCTTGGGCATATACAAATTCATATTCTTTCTCTGGAGATGCAGGAATTTCATCCTCTACATCAAACTTGAATTTCCCATCATCTAATCCCAACTCCTCCAACATTTCTGCCCTAGACCTTGGCACCTCAAACTCCCCCTCATACTGAGCATGTAAATAAATGATAGTTGGTTGTGTGAGGAATACCTGGTCTGCATGTTGTTTCCCAGATGAAGAAGACTCTTGTTGTTTGTCATCATTCTGTTCATTGATCTCGTCGTTCATCAGATCATCGGTCTTCTCTTGAACATTAGGATTCATAATAAGTAAACCAGTAGAACTTTGGTCTTTGTCTTCATCTTCATCTATGAATTTATCCCTAGATGGATCATAGTTCTCAACAGCGTCAAGAATATCATCCAAATTTTCATTCTCTTCCTCTTCTTCTTCTACTTCAACTTCTTCCTCTTCTTTCCATTTTAATAGTAACACTTCTTTCTCCTTCTTTATCCTTTGAATAACAAGCACTCAGCGAACTATATCATTGAGATCAAAAGATAGAGTAGAAGACTCACCAACAAGCACGAATCCCATAGGATCTGCTTCAGTATCAACCATCTCTACATCAACTTGGCTTGAAGAACCTCCTGCTTCTGTTTGACTTGAAGACCCAAGAGTTTCTTCTGTATCAACTACCAACCCTTTTCTTCTTTGAGTTGCTTCTTGAGCTAACTCTCTTTCTCTTTCAATTCTACGTTCTTCAGCTCTTTTGACTTCAAGGTTGTTGAAGGCAGCATGAACATCAATGTTCAGATGACTTTCCAGCACAATGTATAACATATTTAGCTGTTCATCCTTCACCACTTTGTCAGCCTTCATTGCCTCCATTTTAAGCTTCATCGCTTTCATTTCATTTGACGACGCTTCATTGATTTTGTTTAATAGCTGATTTAGAGTTTGATTTGCCTCATGCAGATTCTTCATTTTCTCAGGCATTTCAACATTTTCTGCTGAAAGAATCTCAAACAGTTGTGAATTGTCATGAACACCATCTTTCATTTTCTTCAGCTTCTGTTCTTGCTTTATCATGACGGTTTTTATTTCTTCGTTCACTTTCATCAATCTTCAACCTGCTTCTTTAACACATCGCGCTCTGCTTCAGCTTTTGCCTTTTCTTTTTCAAGGTCATCAACTTTCTTCTGTAATTCTTTCACAGCTTCATTGTTGAACATATCATAATCTTCATCTGGAATATCATCTCTGTATACCCCTGTTGCATGAGGAAGCTCTCCAAATAGATCAGCAAAAGTTGTATTCTTTGGTTGTGAGGATTCAGGAATATCTGGATTAGGTTGATCTTGTGATGGAGGTGATGGTGGAGGTGTAGGTGCTCTAAACCCAGTGATTTCACATAATCATCACCACCTACCTTTTTCTGAACCTCAACCTCAGGTACCTCAACACTTTGGACTTTAGGTTCTTTTGGAACTTCAACACTTTGTATCTTTTCTGCTTCATGAACCTTTGAAGCAGCAACATGTTTCTCGCTCTTTCCACCTTTATCTTTAGGAAATGTAGCACCACATTTCTTTGCACGAACATTCCTTGGAATCACTCCTGTTTGAACTGCCTTACGCTTTGCTCTTAGCTTCTTTGTCTTTTCAGGTGGCACATAGGTGGAATCTTCTTCGTCAGATCCTTTCTGCTTCTTTGTTGGCTTCTTTTTCAACTGAGCCTTTCCTCGACCAAGTGTAGTCGGATCAAGTTCTGTTTCTGTTTCAGTTGACTCATCATCAGCATCTTCACTTGAATCATCACGTGCAACACCTTCAGGCTCTTTGTCTTTGACACTTTCAGGTTGCTTTTCTTAAACACTTGAACTTTGGGCTTTTGTAGTTGCAGCTGCAGTGTGCTGTAGATATTGTTCAAATGTTGCTTTAGCCAAATCAACATCTTCTTGTGGAATGATTGATGGATCCAACACTGGCTCATCCACCAGCCTTTGTTGTGGTTCTTTTGAAGGTCCTGCAAAACAAGCATTGACAAATTCATTAGAAACATATAACATTTTGAAATTCTAACTATCTTATTACTCCCCCCTTTCACTATACCCTTAACAACTATCTTCGGAACTGGCTCCTTAGGAATAGAAACTACAGGGGATGTCTTCGGAGTTCTTTTCCTCTTTCCATCTTTCACAAACCACCAATGGGTTTTCTTCTCAACCAATACACTCATCTTTTCATCTTCATTATCAGAATTACTGTTTTCATGTCTCCACGCATCATTCTCTGGAGCAACATATGCTGGATTATTAATTCTGCATATCATTCTTTTCACTCTTGGTTCAGGACCCTTGGTAAGTCAGCTAATTGTTTCTGCCGTCATGTGCCTTAGACCCAAAATATCATCATCATCCTTCTCAAGGTCCTTGAATTGATCATTAATCATCATTTGTATAAATCGAGGATACATGATATACTTTTTAGTTCTAGCTTTCGCATTCTCAGCCATGTAGTCAAACATCACTTGTGAAACGTTATATGCCTGTTCAGCACTAGACATGCGATTATGTTCATGATATAGTCAGATGTTTCGTCATACGCACCCTTCCTGTGAGATAGAGCATGTACTACACAGTGTATCATGAACTTAAGAATGACAGAACATAGTTTTTCCCATTTTCCCATTTACGTGTCCTGTGAATCCCATCCTGCACCATAATCCTTTGCAAAGACGTTCTGAAATAATGGTGGGATCATCATCAGAATCACCTAATTCTAACACTCTTCTAATATCACCAACATTAAACTTTATTTCCAAATCCACATCCTGTCCATTCTCATCTTTCTTTCTTACTACAGAGTAGATCATCTTATCTTTCTCTTCATATCTCGTAGAGTTCCAAAATCGTCTAACATGAGATTCATAAACTATAGTCTTGTCAGTTAGTACCTTAGCAATCCTGCTTTCCCTCAAAAAATTAGCTACATCTTCGAATATAGTTTTGTCTGTATATTGCGTTTCTAACAGACAATAGATGTTGTGAGTTTTCTCCCAGTCCTATAAAAATATTTATTATTAACAATTGCACAGTATTTGAGACAAATATGACAAATGATAAAGATTTGAGATTTAAAAAAATTTCTAACTCTGAAGTTCTCACCATGCATAGTACTGCGGATCGGATGGCTGTCCGATCGGATTGCCACCCGATAGGATTGCCATCTTGTGTAATGAAAAGTCAACTCAAGTCAACAGCATGTGAATCGGATGACCACTCGATCGGATTGCCACTTGATTCATGTGACAAACAAGAGAAACTTTGACTTAGTCAACATTGAGAATGATGCCCTAGATCGGATGACCATCCGATCGAGTTGTCACTCATTCCTTGACATATTGAAGACTTTGAAATTTTTTCGTTTTGAGATTGGGATCGGATGGCCACCCGATCGAGTTGCCACTCGATTCATGACAAGGTAGAACAATTTCAAGAAAAAGTGATATGAATCGGATGACCACCCGATCGAGTTGCCACTCGACCAAGTTGCCACTCGATTCTTGGCAAATTTGAAACAGTTGAAATTTTTTGTCTTTTAGAGAAAAGGATCGGATGGCTGTCCGATCGGATTGCCGCCCGATCGGATTGCCACTCGATCAATGACATGAGTGCATAATTTTCAAGACATAGTAATGTGAATAGGATGGTTGTCCAATCGGATTGCCACCCGGTCGGATTGCCACTCTAACCATGACAAGTTATGAACATTGAATGAATGCATTTGGAACGAGTCGCCACCTGATCGGATTGCCACCCGATCGGGTTGCCAAACATTCCAAGTCCTTAGTGATAGCACAGATACCAAGGCAAACACTATGAAGTGCTATGAATCGGATTGCCGCCCGATCGGATTGCCGCCCGATCGGGGTTGCCAAACTATTCACAACACTTTGACAGTTAAAATCACAATTTCCAAGGTAACATTGTCAAAACACTTAGCACAGATTTCAATGCATCAGATACTTAGAATATTCTAACAAGTAATCATGCAATGGGTCGGGTGGTCACTCGATCGGATTGCTACCCGGTCTAGTTTCCACTCGATTCAAGAACACATGAAGAATAGTTTGAACACAATCATGAACCTCAAAATTTTCTAAGGCAAATCATCAAATTGAACATAGATCTACGTAGAGAATCTAAGCGCGATCAAAACCCTATGTTCATCATGTTCTAAATCGGCCTAAACAGTGACTAATTTGACAAAAACACTACCGATAGCCGACTCGACTAAACATCAAATCTATGGATTTTATCATGTTTTGGCACCAATTGAATCGGTAAACTTGTAGATCTAACTCTTGTGATCAAAACCGTATGCTCAGATTTCATCAAAACAACCTAAAAATGACTAGATCTAACATTAAAGCTCCGAACGGTTCCGTCATCAAGAACAGACAACAAAAACATCAATTTTAACAGTTTAGATCTTGAAAACTTACCTTTGCCATTGAGAAGATTGTGCAAACCAACAATCCAATGTTTTGTGCAAAGAAAAAAAATGAGAAACAAGATCAGAGAAGTCAGAGTGTGAGAGAGGATAGGATGGTCGGTCGGTCGAGTGAAAGGTTTGACTGAATGATTGACCTCCTATATATAGTGTGACCTTGAGTCGAATGGCTGTCTGATCGGATTGCCGCCCGATCGGATTGCCGCCTGAGCCAAACACACCTCTTTGACTTTAAACTTTGACCTTTTGACTCTTTGACATTTCTCAGATTTTATCAGTTTTAGAAATCCACTTAAGTATCTAGGTTCAAGTTAATGACCCTAGGCACTTAATTTGCCGACCAAGTCCAAGTTAATAACCTTGGTTGACCCGAAAGAAAGCATACTGACATTTTGTTCATTTTTCAATTTTTTTTTTTTGAAAAATACAAGTTTCAACTTAATGAACTTGCATAGATCAAGTTTAACATGATAAGCTCCCAATCCATCTGTCCAGCTTAGAAACTTCCTGCAACTGCTTCAAAACTGCGAGTCTGAAGATCAGCTTTCCACTTTGGTTTGTCGATAAAACAAAGTAGAAATGTAAAATCTTTTTGTGGTTTTAAGAAAGTTTAAGACTAGAAAACTATGAAATCTTTTTGGGTTTTGAGTGCTAAACTGAAATGAAATGAAATGCAGTAAACGTAAACTATTTACAAACATATTTTTGATGAGCATGTTAGGGGATCATATCAGCTACCGATAAGCTACAAGTACCGTTAAGCTTGATTACATACTAAGAATTAAACAATTCGCTTAGATTGCCGATATACTGATCCTCTTAAATTTTTACACAAGTTTAAATTAATCAGGATACGAATTAGTGATTTAAGATCTTAACTTATACGCGTGTCCCACCTCAAAATATACTCCCGTATCCAGACTCCTATATTCAGTCTTACAGGTGAATGTACACTAATGATATCTGTAACGGGTAAATGTGAGGCCATGAGAGCTCAGGTTAGAACTTCCGTTCAGACAGAGAGATGATGGCTCGACTTTAGGTGTGTCCCGTTTAGGGATCTTTTCTTCAACAACACATGATTAGCATTTTTCAATGTTTCATCATTTTTTATGCTGAGGGTGAGCTTTATGAATAAAGCAGTGCAGAGTATTATACGAGGACTAGGCTATTGCTCCTGCAAAATCAGAAGTCCCGATATAATACCTCAGATATCATCATGTACAAAGACCTAGTATGTCAGAAATAGAAAGCCCTTCAAACAAGATTTCAGGGGTTACCTATATATCCGAGAGACGTTCCCCACGTAAAAGCAAGTTGTGATTTAGGTTTATATCCTGAAAAATCTACTAAGTGTGCAAAAACCTATCAGCATATCATCAGCGAGACTCCTTAATGCTTTTAAAACATTACATTTCTTTAGCGTACTGCAACTGTCTAGCTGATGTACTATCATTTCCCCTTTTTACACAAACTCTTTTTCGGTTTTTCTATTGTTTTTGGATTTTGAAATATCTCATGTTTTTGGGTTTTTTCATTTTTTATTGTTTTTGTATTTTCTGAAAATATTACCTATCTCCCCCTAAATACCAAAACAAGTAAAAAATCGACAAACCATTGCAGATTGCTTTTCAACATCATCTACAGTGGTACCTTCATCTACGCCAAGAATCCCCTCCGCAACCGATAATAACTTCATACCATTAAGTTTTAAAAGATATTGAAAACGTGTTCTGTCGAACGCTTTGGTATGTAAGTCAGCTTTTTGTTCATCGGTGTGGATTTTTTCTATTCGTATCAACTTCTTCTCGAAACAGTCTCGGATGAAGTGATGACGAATTTCAATGTGTTTGGTTTTAGCGTGATGAACAGGATTTTTTGTTATGTTAATAGCTGTCTCATTATCAACAAAGATAGGGGAGGTAAGAAATTGCAAACCGTAGTCGCGCATTTGTTGCTGGATCCACAAGATCTGAGAGCAGGAACTGCTAGCAGATAATACTCGGCTTCACATGTAGACAAAGCAACAGAGGTCTGCTTCTTACATTGCAGGTGACCAATCGGGGTTCGAAAAACTGGCATCTCGCAGTTGTTGACTTAGCATTGACTTTGCAGTATTCGAAATCGGAATCAGAGTACCCCTCAAGTGTGAAATCGCCTTCTTTTGGATACCACAACCCCAAGCTTGGAGTTCCTTTCAGGTAGCGTAATATCCTTTTGACGATTATCATATGCGAAGCTCTGGGACTTGATTGAAATCGAGCCGCGAGGCAGGTCAGATACATAATATCAGGTCTCGATGCCGTCAAATACATCAGCGATCCGATCATGGAGCAGTACAATGTTTCATCCACCTTCTCTCCGGTGAGATCAGGGTTTATTCCATGGTTCGTCGCTAACGGGGTGGAAGTTAGAGCAGTCCCGGACATCCCAAATTTCTCTAAGACGTCGTGAACATACTTCGTCTGATGTATGAATGTTCCCTCAGGCAGTTGATCGACCTGAAGCCCTAAGAAGAACTTCATCTCACCCATTGATGACATTTCAAACTTCTGCTTCATAACTTTTTCAAAATCTTTGCAGAGTTCTTCATTTGTCGACCCGAAAATTATATCATCCACGTAAATCTGGACTATCAGAAGATAGCCGTCGACTTCTTTTGTGAAGAGGGTGGTGTCTACCTTGCCTCAGATGAAGTTGTTGGCTAACAGATGTTGAGACAGCGTCTCGTACCAGGCTCTCGGGGCCTGATGTAAGCTGTATAACGCCTTATCCAAGAGATAAACCTTATCCTTATGGATTGGGTCGGTGAAGCCCGGTGGCTGTCCGACATATACCTCCTCCTTAACTTTGCCATAGAGAAATGCCGACTTCACATCTAGCTGAAACACTTTAAATCCTTTCCAAGATGCAAATGCTAGGAAGATTCTGATCGCCTCAAGTCGATGATCCGCTTCATACTTGGAACAAAGACTCTTTTCAATGGACTTGTATATCCCACGAAGATACCTTCAAAGCACTTTGGACCAAATTTGCCATCGGGATCCAGAACTGTACAGGGAGACCCAAACGGTTCCAGATACTCGAGATTAGGCTTTCTATTGTTGATCAACTCGAAACATGTCTTGTTGTGCTTTTTCACAGTGAGAACCCTGTTGAGAGTATAACAAGCAGCTGAAACTGCTTGTGCCCAGAAATTGATCGGTAATTTGGAATCAGCAAGCATCGTCCTGGCCGTTTCTATCAGCATTCTATTCTTTCTCTCAGCGACTCCATTTTGCTGCGGAGTATAAGGTGCGCTGAATTCTTGCAGTATACCCTATTCATCACAATATTCTTCCATTCTGTTATTCTTAAATTCAGTACCGTTATCACTTCTTAATCTTCTGATGCGGGTTCGGTACAAATTCTCAATCTTTCTGAAAAGTCTCAGCAAACTCTCGAATGTTTCATCTTTTGTCTTCAAGAACGACTCCCACGAAAATCTCGAATAGTCGTCTGTGACTACTAAGTAGTAGAGATCACCAGTTATGCTTTTGAGATTCATAGGACCAAATAGATCCATGTGAAGTCTCTCCAACGGCCTCGAGACTGATTTCATCTTCTTTCCAGGGTGAGATTTCTTCCGTTGCTTTCCTTTGACACAACTAATGCACTCCCCCTCAAGATGGAAACTCTTCAAGTGAATGCCTTTGACTAAATCGTTATGCACCAGGTAGTTCATCTTGCGAAGGTGAATGTGTCCCGTCTTCCTATGCCACAATTGCGACTCCTTTTCAGTGGCCCTTGACATGAAGTTGTGAGTCTGACCCGTGGTAGTAGTGGCTACGCTCATGTCTAACACATACAGATCATTGACTCTCAGTGCTCTCATGATGACCCACTCATCGGGGATGATAAAACCCGGTTTCAAGATCAGACATTCTTTATTCGTGAAGTGTGTCGAATACATTCGGTCACAAATTTGAGATATGCTCAGAAGATTGTTCTCTAGGTCGACGATGTAGTTGACTCTTTCAAATGTGACAATACCATTCGATAATGTTCCCTCTCCAATGATACGACCTGCCTGATTATCGGCAAAACCAACATAACCTCCGTTAAACCCTCTAACGTCGTAAAGTAGGGTTTTTCTCCCCGACATGTGCCTCGAAGCTCCACTATCCATTATACAACGTGAGATGGATCTCGGAAGCTCCTGCACATATTACAAACATTTAGTGAGATTTTGAAGTAACCCAAGCCTCTTTCGACTCAGGTAGCTTGACGTTAATGCTTGTGGTTTTGGTGTATAATGGTGGGAAATTCTTGTCATTCATCTTTAAACTTTCTTCAGACCCAATCTCAACCTCTTTATATAAAAAGAAATCATTTTTCGGAGGTTGACCAGATGATTGGTCTTTCTTTGCAACATACTTCTTTCCTGATGAGGTAGAAGTTTGTTTCTCAAGTTTCTCATAGTAATCCAAAGGAACATTCATCTTTACCGGTGTGGTTGAAGATGATTGTTTTGCAGACTCAGAAACCTTTGGTTTTGGAGAACTTGCTTTCTTTTCATCAGATTTTGGCTTCCATGTTTGTTGAGACGAAGCAACTCGTTTGTAAAATTTATCCGTTTTAGTTACCAACTTCTTTACGGGTTCAGTTTTGACTTTAGTGTTTTCATTTTTCAAAACTTTCTTCTCAACAACCATTGGAGCTTTGCCTTTTACATCGTCTTTCTTTTTCGGACTCTCGATAACCGCAGACTTAGGCTTTGAGTTGGTGCACTTTCGTGCAATATGTCCAACTTTGTTGCACTTAAAGCATGTACGGGTATCAACTTCCCGACTTGTGCCTTCGGTCTGAGGTTGTGAGGCCTTCTTCTCAAAGAATTCTTCATTTGATTTTGAAAAAATCTCAGATTCTTGCTCGGAATGTGAACTCGAGCTTTTCACAAAATCCTTTTTCTCAACAAACTTCTTGTTTTGAAAGTTCCTTCTTTGATTATTCTTACCACCCTGATAATCACCCGACCATCTATTTTGATTGTTGTTAAAAAAACGTGGTGATACAACAGGTTTTTTGTAATAAGACTTATCTTTTTCAAAGTTCAATTGCCTTTTGGAACGTTTCAAACCTTCGATTTCAGAAACATCAATCTCAACCAGTTTAAACACATTTTTCAACTTTTCGACATTCACATTTTCAAGTGGAAATTCAAGATCCAAATACATCTTATCTGAACCCGTCATCTTGTACATTACAAGTGTAGGTTCTTCACTTAAGTTGTTTTTGGATGTTGATTTCGGAATGTAATTATTCAAAAAGCATTCTTCATCCTCAGTTGAATCACTATCAGATTTTAAAACGCTTTCAACCACATTTTTAACAACCTCGGACTGAACACTGTCTTCATCAGATGATGAAGTGAATGTGACATCGATTGTTTCTGGAAGTTTAAACTCATTTGTTTCATCATTGTTAACCAACCCAGACTTTTTCTTTGAAAAATTATTCAATACTGGCGGTGGAACTTGATGATACCCTACCCCAGTTCCATCTGAATATATATCTTCACCAGCTTTGTTCTTCCCAATTGGTTTGGGAATTATGTGTTGAAGTACAAAGCTCGCGGAGTTGTAACTATTTAGTTTCAGATTGATTCGTTCGTTTTCAATCTTAGCTTCCTGAAACTGAAGCTTCGGATTTGCAATCTCATCCAACTGTTGGTTGATTTGCTTTTCTTTTGACTGAAGGACTCCTGACAGTTGCAAATTTTATTTGGATGTTTTACTGTTTCGCTCATCAGAATCTTTTATCGTTCTTTTTAGCTTCTCATGATTTTCAGAAAGTTGTCGGTTTTCATGAATTAACTTTTCATTTTCTTTCCTAACTCGTTCTACATCAATTTTTTATTTTTCAATCTTCTCAGTTAATTCCTTTATTCTATCATTTGAAGCTTTCACCAGTTTATCACGACTTAAGATTTGATTGTCAACTTCTTTGACTCTTTCAGTTAGTTCTTCAGTCTTTTTGGCGTTGAGATAAGCATGTGTGCTACAAACCTTGCAGTCTTTCATGCAATTTTTACAGTCACTCACAGTTTTTGCCATATCAGTGTTACCTGACCCATTTGTTGAATCACTACAACTGACCTGGCTCTTTGACTCAAATGCAGACTTAGAATCTACCTCTAATTCCTTTGATGCAAGCACTTTATCTGCCATCTTGGTCAGATTCTCTGCAGTCATTTCTTTGGTAGTGTCGATTATCCCATCATCGACCTTCTTCGACTTTAATTCCTTCTCTTCAGCTTCTCTTGCCCACATTCTCTGTCTCTTTTCTTCCTATTGTGCTATTTGTTCAATGAGAGTTTCCACAATGAGTGTTGATGGTTCAATAAGTATATTGCTTTTAGGATCCAAATAGCACTCTCGATCAGCATCCCATCTGTTTGCACATTTAGCCTCTTTCCAGGCTCGATAATGTCTATCCTTCATAGTTTGTGTTAACATCTTTCTATTAACGTATTTCTCCTCTTCAGTTCGAGTGTCTTTGAATGGAACGATGTTTGCCATGAAAGTGTAACCCACAGCATCTTCTTCCGGTAACAATTCACTCCAGTCAAAGCCCTCATCATCATGGATAACTGCTAAGGCTGTTGAGTTTTCTTTAGGAGTTTGTTCAATTTGTTTCATTTTCGGTGGTTCCTCTCGATTTCTGTGATATACAGCCTTTTTGTAATAGTCATCGTGAAATGGATTTGCTGTTTCATCTGAAGCTGCATTCCTGCATTCTCTTTTAAAGTGTCCTTTCTGTTTGCACTTGAAGTAGGTAACCTTAGACTTGTTAAATCCTAGCTTCGTTGACTGTCCACCAATCGAGTTTCTCCCTGTTATCTCCATGAACCTCTGAGCACGTCGGATAACGATGGCCATGCACCATCTTATGTCAATCAATTCCATTTCCTCGGGATCGATTTGATCATGCTAAGCTTTCATATGATTCCAGGATTGAAGCCAAAAATACCATCTGCTGCTTAGCTGTTTCTTCGTTAAAGTTTTGTGCATTGTTGAGATTCACAGCTGTGTTACATTGGAAAACATTCTTCAGGATGTTCTGCTGCTGCTGGCTTCCTGAACTTGAAGAAGATGACCCTCCATAATATCCACTGCTTGGAGTAGAATTGCTACTTTGTTTTTCCTCATTCGTCATGCTTGAACTTTCTGCTAAAAATGCAGTTTTTGGTGAGACAGTTTTTCGTATCATGCTTCCCCGATAGTACATATCAACGTTTTGTTGGTACGGGGTGTTGTTGACTTTATTTGTCTTTCTAATCTCAAGTTCGTGGCTTTCAAACCTCTCAATCAGCCAATCGACAGTCATATCAGACAACTTCATTGTGTTTCTCAAAACCAATGAATAATATTGCCAATCCCTTTCGTCTGGCAATGACTCCAACAACTTTTCGACCAATTCTTCCTCAGTAACAGTAATCCCATATCTCACAAGCTCTATCTTTAAGTGACAAAACCGCTCTATCATCTTCAAGACTGACTCATTCTTCATATAACCGAACAAATCAAAATCTTTCTTCAATAATTTTTTCTTGTTCTTAACGATTTCTGCTCCTCCTACACACTTCTTTTCTAATTTTCCCCACAAATCTCTTGAATCTTTGCAATCGATCAAGGAAATGATATCATCCCTAACGGATTGATGTAATAATGCAATACATTTCTGTTCAGCAATAAAACTTTCTTGTTCAGTATCGATCAGATTTTCATAATCACTCATTCCAATGTTGAAACCATTTTTTAAACATTTCCAGCTTTGGTAGGCGAATGCCTTCAACCAGTCCTCGAACCTGTTCGCCCATCTGTTATAATCTTCGATTGGCATGAGCTTAGGTGGTTTGTTATAAGTGCCATAAGCGTTGTCCACTCTTAGTGAGTCAGCAATCGCTTTCTTAGGATTCGGGTTTAGAGCTGTGTTATTTGTGTTACTTGTCGTGGCGTCTCCCATGTTGTAAGCAAATTCGTCGCTAAATGGGTTTAGAAAATCGTCTCCCATTATAGAGTACCTGAAACAGTTTTCAAACACTTAGACAAATTTTTATAATTTTCAAAAATTCACACTTATGCACTTGAATCGGATGGTGATTCGATCGAGTGCCACACTAAGGTAACAAGAGATGTACACGAATCAGATTGCAACTCGATTAGGTGGTAATCCGATCGAGTGGTTGTCCGATCGAGTGACACAAAGACTTTTGAAAACTTTGACTTTTCAACCCTTCACCGATCGGGTGGTAATCCGATCGAGTGACAGGATGATGTAAGCAATTGAAAACAAGAACTACCAATTCCAATCCGATCGGATTGCTGTCCGATCGGGTGGTATGATGACGTAAGCTTATGAAACTTTGAACAATAAATGTTACGCCAATCGGATGGTGACCTGATCGAGTGACACTGATGACGTCCGCAAGCAGTAAGTATGACGCAGTCTAAGCCAATCCGTTCAGACAGCTGTCCAAGCAGGTGGATGATGTCAGCAAACACGAACAGTTCAACATGGTTTTTGATATTCACCAATTTACACATACTTTAGTCCCCTATTTTATCCCCATTTTACGCGTTTTTGGTCGTAAAACCGAGAATCGGATACTTAATCGGGTTTACTTTTGTTTACGGGCCTAAAACAGCATGACAAACAAGAAGATGATGAAATCGAGGATTTCCCAGGCGAAACGACAAAGCTGCAAATATTTTGCAAAGAATTCTGATCTGGGCGAGTTGCACGGTCGTGCGACCCATCGCACCACCGTGCGGATCCGACAAACAGGATCATCTCGGTGATGCACAGCCAGTGAGATCCAACGTGTAAGCCATCTCGGCAATGCACGACCATGCAACTGAAAGAACGCTTGTGGGGATGTGATGACCAAACCCTAGCCCGGAGTTGCACCCCAGTGCAGTTGGTAGTGCCATAGGAACATCGGAAATGCACTATCGTGCATCCTATGGAATGACCGTGCGACTACGAAGACAGGTCAAGATTTGCTGATGTCACACAGTATGGTGAACAAGATTTTAAAGCTGAACGGTCGTGCACTTTAATGGCACGACCGTGCGACATGAAAAAGTTAAAAAAAACAGACAACAACTTTCATTTCGTAATTCTGGACTTTTGGGAGCTCATTTGGCGAATTCACAGGTTCCGGAGGTGTCACACCCCAACCACGTAAAACGAGAAACACGTGGCGGAAACGTCGGGGAGTGTTGTAACAGAATTATTATTTCACAACCATGGCATACAAAGTTATATTTTATTTATCAAACAAGCGAGTTACATTGTCTTTTAAACGAAGGAAACAAAGTACACAACATTAACTAAACTAATCTTGCTTCTTTTATGTCACTAAGGCCCAAGTCCACCCTAGTGTATCCTGATCAAACCTACGCACCTGCTCCTGAAACACATGTGAAAATATGTACGTCAGCATAAAAATGCCTGTGAGATACATAGGTTTGTGAAAAATAGGATTCATGACTTGGGTTTTAGAAGAAAGGTTTAATAAAAATTAGTATTGAATCTTGTTAAGTGTTTTCTTTTATAAATCATATGAAAACTCGATAAGAAGTCAGATTATATAAAAGAAAAGTGTATAGTTAGTGAAATAACCAAGTAAAATGGGTTGTATAAAACAAACCGTTTTGTAAAACAATGTCTTGTGAAAAATATGTTATTTGTGTAAAATGTAATATGTCTATACTGAAATGATTTAATTAACGCTATGATATGTAGTATTATACAAGCACTTATATATAGGAAGTACCAGCGGCGTATCCACCATGCTTGTATCATATTACACACGCCTCGTTACTCAAATCACTTACCCAAACCAACCACCATTGTAAATTGTTCATGTATAAATCAATTGTCAAGTGTTATTGTGTAAACCATATCAA
This sequence comes from Helianthus tuberosus, assembly GCA_030545235.1. Taxonomy (NCBI): domain Eukaryota; kingdom Viridiplantae; phylum Streptophyta; class Magnoliopsida; order Asterales; family Asteraceae; genus Helianthus; species Helianthus tuberosus. The sequence continues at coordinate 962,770 of JARYGA010032281.1, forward strand.
AATGTCCATGTCTAATGTAAATCACTGAATGTGTATATTAATGTCAAAATGTTTATGTTTAATGTAAATCACGAATTTTGTATCCAAAAAATATCATGTATGGCAAGTGAAATACATCAATTAAACAATAGGTAAAATGCACAAAAACAGGGTATCGAATTAAACATAGTTTAAATCAAAGTTATATTTTGTGGAACAAATGCATGCTATACTGATACAAACATCTATGCGGCATTGTTAAAATGCATACATTCAAGCCTTGTGACTGTGGTGATAGACCTTTAAACAAATTAAAGGTTTATCTGTGTTATGTTTATCGAATTCGGTCATTCCTTCCATCCAAACATACCTAGGATGTCAGGAACGGGAGTTGTCAATTCCTATGGTACCACTACCTACTAACGAATGGCGTAGCTAATGTTAATGAATGTATTTTTGTCCCATTTAAACAAACCAAATGTCATACCAAAATGTAAGCATGTGAAAACAATGCACTAAGTATGTAATCAAATGAACATACATAGCGTGAAATGTAATGTAAAACAATGTACTAGGTATGCACACAATGGACATACACAGCATGAAACGTAGTGTAAAACGATGTACTATAAATGTACTAATGAACATAGCAAGTATATGATGTGATAACATGGAAAGCATGAAAGTAACAAGTAGGCACATGTGTTTCACCCCAAAACAGTTTGAAAACAGTAAAAGAGGGGTCTATGTACTCACTTGAGATTGCTTAGTAGTCCTTGGGTAACAACCAAACAATGCTAGAGATCACGGATATCAAACGGCACCTAATATAGGTAACTATGTTAATATACCGGACCTAAATCAGAGGATTTGATAGAATGAGGGTTCGTAAACCAAACGAGTATGGAGACTCGTGTAATATGGTTTAACAAAGCCTACATACTAAAATGAAACCTAACCTAAGTGCTTACGACCCATTACGACCCGTTTAGGTAGCTTATGCTACTTTAACGCGTCGTTCGCGTGAAACGCGTTCGGATCGCCTAACTAGTCCTATGACAAGTAGAATATGCCTTAACATGTCTAATATTGTTGCCAAATCAGTTTAGATATCAAAAGTTATGTTACATATGCTTAATATGAATTTTGGCGTAAAAAGGGCATTTTGGTCATTTACCTAAGGCATATATACCTAGGAACGAGAAGACCAAATGAAACTCAAGCTTACCAGGATACCTCTGGTCCGAGTTCGTTAGAATGCTCGTCGTGGCCCAGAGTATACCTGGGAAGGAGAAGACCAAATGAAACTCAAGTATCCCCAACTGTTTAAGAAAAACGCAACCACTACTGAGGCTGAAGCTACTGCAGAATTTCGGGACGAAATTCCAAATCAACGGGGGGATGATGTGACACCCCAGGAAAATCAGGAAAACAACGCAACTTAACTAGCTTCCTCAGTAACCACGCGCTAAATTTCGGGACGAAATTCTCTTAACAGGGGGAGAATGTGACAACCCTCAAATTTACATGTATTTCGTACAATTGATTAATGACAATTAAAGTGCTTGACGACTGTGTGGAATTACGTAACTGCTTTCTGATATCTGTGTTATACTTATATGTGCATGTTAACACACTAGTAGTGTACAGAAAAGTCATTAAATAGTCTGTTATGACTTCCTGAGTATTGAAAAGTAAAAACGTTACAAAAATGTATATATAAGACACCTTACGGATTAATTAAGCACTTTAACGGATCAAAATCTAACCGTACAACCGGACTTAACCCGGGACACAAAAATATTGACAACAACGTTGTTTTTCTTTCTCTGAGCCAGTTAGGGTCCCGAGTACCCTAACACCCGTTACAATTTACAACACACTAGTAACTAATTTCAAATCTCTAATTAACTAACTAATACTTAACAATTAGTTACAATCTAACCATGGAACCCCCCCCCCCCCTAATGAGATCGGTTCCCCATGGGGGACACCATCTTACAACTTTGATTAAAATAATCCTACTTGCCATATATCTAGATGACACAATAACCTTTGGTTAATTAGGAAAGAATTGTCTATAAGTAACAACATAAGTCCACCATTCACTCATTACCACACTTAACACAAAATCACCTCTCTCTTTTCTCTTGAACCTCTCGGCTGAGAACCAAGCCCCACCTCCAACCATTTTTCGATTTCATTCAAGTAATTCCAAGCATATACAAGTGTGAAGGATCGCGTACGAGGAAGCCCGGTGCTTGCGGATTGCCAAGGACCTCCCCACGTTGCTTTTAACCACCCGTTTCTCGACTAGTTTCTTCCCTAGCCTTGAGCTAGTAGTAAGTGACTCTAAACACCTTCTTGATCTATTCTAAAGTGGTTAATAAGAGTTTTGTCGGTTAAAATTCATGATCATGTAAGAACAAAATTAAAAGTCCACTAAAGTGATGAACAAGGTGGTTAATGGATGAATATTAGTGTAAATCATGTAGATTTTGTGTGATTATGATTATTGGTTGATTATCTGATGTTTTGCTGATTAATATTGATATGTGATGTTGTTGCGGTCACTAAACATGATTAACGGAATCAATCGAACACAAGTTAGTAAGTTAGAAAGTGAAAACAGAATCTGTCCCGGTTTTACAGCCAACTTCAGTTGGCTGTAAACAGGTCATAAACTCAACGAAAAACCGATATTTTGAATCTAAAATATGTTATTATGAAATACGGTTCTAATGGCACCAGAATCGTAATTTTTGGACTTCGTTTACTATTTTTAATGTGTCGATTTGTAACAACAGCTTAAGCTGAATTTTGACAGCAATAAATGGGTGTCATACTTTCAGTCATAACCTGAGTTTTGTGATGAATCGGACCATGAAATTTGTACAGTAGATGACAACTGATGCATTTGTAATTACCCCACTGGAATTTCGTAAATCGGACACTCGATGAATTTTTAATAAATTGTTCCGTGGACTGTGGTCAGAAATACATAAATCTGAGTTCAGTCCGGAATATGAATTTTTATAAAATATTGGTAATGAACCGGACCCCGATATTTTTACACAATAAAATATGGAACGTTTAAGACATCCTGTAAAAATTTGGGAATTTTTGGAATAATTTAACTATTTTATTAAAATGTCCGAAAACAGCCGGTTTTGAATATAAATGCTGAAATGACATAAGTTGTGACTCGCGTGTCTAAATGTCGAGTATGCTATCTGTGAATGATCTAACATGTTATATATGTTATGCGCATTATCGTATGTTTGATTTTGAGTGGGGAATGGATGGGAAACTTAGATGGGCATAAACCGTTAAAGTGATGCATGTTGTGTGATAGATACGTGTAGGAACTTTGTGTTCTATTTGAAAGCCACTAAATAACTAACTGGTAAATCATACTAGGACGTGATTGACCGACCTTGACTATTAGCTATATTGAGAATCTAACCGAGCAAACCGAGGTGAGTTCACACACTTTCTACAAGGCATGGGATTCCCGGTGGTTTGGGAATGGGTTAAGAAATTAAAATTGGAATCTACATATCCTCCTTGGGTAGGATATGTACGGCCATCCTCCATATGTAGGATGCCACTATTAAACCTCCGAATTCTCCTGGTGTAGAATACGTACGTCCGTCCTCCTGGTGCAGGACAACAACCTTAAAACTAGCTAGACAAAACTCTATCATGAAGTCCCTCAATTTATATCGACTTAATCGCCGAGGCCAATGGCGAGCGGGTCATTAGTTAATAGCGCTATTAGGTTTAACAAACCTCACACCGTGCCAGTCGGACGGGCGTGTACTAATGGACTATGGAAGATTGTCAGTAATGATAGACACTGATATAGGGCACAACTTATTTGCGTAGCAGTCGATATCATACCGTCTAGTAGTTCAAACGGGGAAAGCCCCCACTGATTATGGTTATGGTTTGGGTAATGAAAAAGGAACTGGTTAAACATACTTTCAACTACGGGGTAACCCCCACGGCAATTACGCCAACGAAAGTCAAACCACGTTTTTCAGAAAACAACTTAAAACTAAACAACCAAACGTGAACTCACTCAACTTTGTTGTTGACTAGTTGTTACATGCCTTACAGGTCGCTAAATGCTCGGAGCTTGCACGAGGAAGAAGTCGTTGTGGTGTACGGACTGTTATGTTCCGTGCTCATTGTTTAATTCCTTATGAACTTATTAAACTTGTGTTTTGAAACTTAAAACTTATGAACTGTGAACTTATGTTTCGAACTCACGTTTTATGCTTCCGCTGTTATCTTAAAATCGGTTACCTTCTTTAGGTCACCAATCGTATTGTGCTTGGTCTTATTTACGTAATTGAGTTGTTCAATATGATTGGTGGCTAGATCCTGGTCACGTCACGCCTCCAAGCGGTGGTACTCCGCATGGTGGATTTTGGGGGTGTCACATGGTCGGATCCTAAAGATCGACCAAACGGGTCGGGTTCGAAAGTATAAGCGATTGTTTAGATCGCTTACCTTTACGACCCTAGACAAGCACAAAACTAAAGTGACGAGCTAAGCATGTTAAAACATGCTTAACTAAGTTTAGAAAACAGGTTTGGTATCAAAACAAACAGTTTTGATACCCAAGAGTAGTTTGGTTACAAAATACGCAATAACACGCATTTTGGCTGAAACTACGACTCGTCACTGAGCCTAGATAACGTGGTAATCAGTAGGTATAGTCACTAGGGACTATAACCATCGTGATCACGCTCACGTTATGAAGTTCAAACGAACTTCGCATTGACCATAAACTGGTCAATGCAGAAAGTCAAACAAAGTTTGACTTTAACGCTAAAAGAATAAAAGAACGAAGGAACACTTACAAAGGGTCCCCGAAAGCTTTGATTCCTCAAGTATCTCAGGTATGAAGTGGTTTCACTTCAACTTAGAGAACTCTCAAGAATTCAAGTGGGTTTTGAGTTATGAATGGGTTGGGTATTTATAGGATATGCAAGACCGTTAGGATCGTTTCTCGAATACCGTGCTTCAATCACACCCCTACACTTGTTGAAATTTCCATGGAACACCAAAATGACCCCTCATTATCAGGAAGGGGCAAGTGCAATTGGGTTTTGTGTGTGTGACAGCTGGAAACAGGCTACTTAGAAGTTTCTGAGCAACTGGGAGTCCCTTACGGACCGTAAGGTTGAGGGCTTACGGTCCGTAAGCCATCAACTATGCTGAAATGACAGTTTTGGTCCCTGTTATGCATTAAAGCCATTTCCGACACGTTTAAGGCCCGTTAAGGCCCTAAAATTATGCCTAAACATTGTGGACATGAAACATGCTAAAAAATATGCCGGATGTTGGTTCGTTTGGTCGTATGATCGCGATGTTCGGTTAATTACGACGGAATGAGCATAAGCGCGAAAAACGATTCAAATTGCGTGACGAATGGATTTTTCTTATGCCAAACTCTAAAATAAAATATTTTAGTGCTTACATAAATTTTTGGATGTCCGGATGTATTCAGAACGTAAGTTATGCGCGAAAGTGCAAACTTGTGCACTTTTTGACGCTTTTAGTCCCTGAATGACCCAAAAGTTTATTTTAGCACACCGAACCCCTCAAAGCCTATTTCTAAGCTATGTAAAGGATATTTATGGTATGTTTAACTTATGGTCATGTTTTGGAATGTCTGTTCTAGTACGAATCATCATACTTTCGCAGTTTGTCAAATTTAGTCCCTGCAGGCGAATTAACTTGTTTTTGCCATACCAAAGCCTTCAAAACTTATTTCTAAGTTATGTAAAGGTTAGTTAAGGTATGTTAAGTATATGTTGACGTTCCGGAGTATTTGTCGCATTAAACTGATTACGTTTATGCACCAGTTTGCGTATAACTCTCCAGAAAGCGATGTAAAGTTTGAAATTGAACAAAAGTCAAAACATGAAAAATGTAAAACATAACCAAACAAACATTGGGATCAAATAACATTGTTTTATTGATAATTGAACTGTTCACAATGATTTCAAGCACATATGTTATAGTTTCCCCTACTTGTGGAAATTTCGTCCCGAAATTTATTTAGAGGAAACCCGTGGGAAAAGATGTGGGTACTTCGCCTTCATTTGATCTTCACGTTCCCAAGTAAACTCGGGTCCACGTTTAGATTCCCAGCGAACTTTGACCAAAGGAATGCGCTTGCGTTTAAGCCACTTGACTTCACGTTCCATGATTTCCACTGGCTTCTCAACAAATTTCAGTGTTTTATCAACACGAATTTCGTCAAGTGGTATGTGGAGGTTCTCATCAGCTAAACACTTCTTGAGATTGGACACGTGAAAGGTTGGATGAACATTTCCAAGTTCAGGAGGTAACTCAAGTCTGTAGGCTACCTTACCGATTCTTTCGACGATCTTGAATGGTCCAACGTATCTAGGTACAAGTTTTCATTTCTTTCCAAATCTGATCACACCTTTCCAAGGTGAGACCTTAAGTAATACACGATCACCGACTTGAAAATCCAAGGGCTTGCGTTTTAGGTCCGCGTAACTCTTTTGACGGCATCTAGCTGCCTGAAGGTTATCACGGACTTTCTTAACCTTATCAGTTGTCTCTAAAATGAGAGCAGGTCTAGTAAGCTGAGCCTCACCGATCTCATTCCAACAGACTGGTGAACGACATTTTCGACCATAGAGAGCCTCGAAAGGAGCCATGTTGATGCTGGAGTGATAACTGTTGTTGTAGGAGAATTCAATTAACAGGAGATGTGAATCCCAACTACCACCAAAATCGATCACACAAGCTCTAAGCATATCCTCCAGAGTCTGGATTGTTCTTTCAGATTGACCATCCGTTTGCGGATGATAAGCTGTGCTCAGATTAAGTTGGGTCCCCATAGCAGATTGCATGGTTCTCCAAAAATGAGAATTGAAGCGAGCATCTCTGTCAGAAATGATGTTCAAAGGAACACCATGTCGAGCTACAATTTCATCCACATAGATTTTAGCAAGCTTGTCAGCAGAAAAATCCTCACGGATTGGCAAGAAATGCGCGGACTTAGTAAGACGATCAACAACTACCCAGATGGCATCATGACCTTTCTTTGTGCGTGGAAGTTTAGTAATGAGATCCATAGTAATGTTTTCCCATTTCCAAACTGGGATCTCTGGTTGCACCAATAAACCAGAAGGACGCTGATGTTCAGCCTTAACCTTAAGACAAGTAAGGCATTTTGATACATATAAGGCAATGTCTTTCTTCATACCAGGCCACCAATACTGAATACGAAGATCCTTATACATCTTATCTGAACCAGGATGAACAGAATAACGAGACTTATGGGCTTCATCCATAAGCAAGGTGCGAAGGTTATCTTGGCTTGGGACCCACAAACGGTCCATGAAGTAATACGATCCATTGTCCTTCAGTTCCAGATCAGGGGTTATGTGATAGGGAAATTCCTTATCCATCAACCCTTGTGAAACACAAGTGTGTTGAGCCTGAGAAATGCGTGCTTGGATATCGGATCGAGCTTGAATAACAGATTGAACACGAACACAATGAAGCTTAGTACGTTCCTTACGACTCAATGCATCGGCTATGACATTCGCCTTACCAGGATGGTAGCGAATTTCGCAGTCATAGTCGTTTAGAAGCTCAACCCAACGTCGTTGCCTCATGTTGAGTTCTTTCTGATTGAAGATGTGCTGAAGACTTTTGTGGTCTGTGAAAACCACACATTTTGTTCCGTACAAATAGTGTCTCCAGATCTTAAGAGCGAAGACAACTGCACCCAACTCAAGATCATGAGTGGTGTAGTTCTTCTCATGTATCTTCAACTGCCTCGATGCATATGCTATAAATTTGTTCCTTTGCATCAGAACACAGCCAAGACCCAATGTAGATGCATCACAATAAACGACGAAATCATCATTGCCCTCAGGCAAAGTCAGAACAGGCGCGTCGCAAAGTTTTTGTTTCAAAGTCAGAAACGCTTCCTCTTGCTTGAATCCCCAATCAAAGGGTTTGTTCTTCTGAGTTAGAGCAGTTAGAGGAACTACAATCTTCGAGAAGTTTTCAATGAAGCGACGATAATAGCCCGCAAGACCAAGAAAAGAACGAACTTCAGTAGGAGTAGTAGGCGTATCCCAATCCTTGATCGCACTGATCTTGGAGGGATCTACATGAATACCTTGTTCGTTGACAATATGTCCTAAAAATTGAACTTCTTTAAGCCATAATTCACACTTGGAGAATTTGGCGAAAAGTTGCTCTTTCTTTAGGAGCTCCAGAGTAAGACGAAGATGTTGCTCATGATCAGCTCGCGTCTTAGAATAAATCAAGATGTCGTCAATAAAAACAATGACGAACTGATCCAAATAAGGCTTGCAGACCCTATTCATTAAGTCCATGAAAACAGCAGGAGCATTAGTCAAACTGAATGGCATGACTGTGAACTCATAATGCCCATAACGAGTGCGGAACGCTGTCTTGGGAATGTGTAGGTCCCTTTGATGTGTATGGATCTTCACAGAATTGTCAATCTAATCAAGAGTGCGGAATCCTCTTGATCAGAATATAGCAGAAAACGTGTAGGAACACCAATTCACTTTCAAACCGGGTTTTCTATTGATTATCAAACCAAAGTATTACAATCAATCAAAACCCTAACCACACAATTTCGTCCAAGCACAAGCTCTCACGAAATTACTCTCTCTCAAACACTGTTTTGGCTGATTAACCTAAACCCTAAAGCCTAACCTTGTTTATATAACACAAGGTTGCTACTTGGGCTGGAGTTTCCTACATGGGCAAAGCCCAAATCGTCCCCCTAGACCCAATGTGGGTTTTGTTTAGCCCAAACTCTATAACCAAACTATTACAAAGCTAAACGTGCTAACTGTTTATCGTTTAACTAATTACAAGATATCCAAAGACCAAATCTAAGTTGTTGTCACAAACATGCACCAACAAACTCCCCCTTGACAATAGCTTCATAAAATAACTTTGTCTTTCGTCATCTTGCAATCTTTAGGTAGTCTTGCTCTGTCTTTGGTCTTTGGATAGCTTCAGCTTCAATAGTTTCTGTCAGCAATAGACTCCCCCTAAGCTGATGCATCCAATCACCAAATCTTCAAAAACTTTAGCGTTTGAGTAAACTCCAGTTCAGCATATGTATAGCAATCTTCAAACTCTTCACTTTGTCTGCAATGTAGAAAGGAGGTTCTACCATGCATCCAATCAAACTCTCATCTCTTCACAGCAACTATCTTCTCAGCAACATACTGCTTCAATCTGTATACTCTAAAACAAACATCTCGAGAAACCATAAGAATTTTTCAACAAAGTTAAATAAATTATTATTTTTCAAGAGATAGTTAAATTGTATTACAGATTAAGCATTTTCAACTTATCACCAACACGCAAAACTTTTTAATCACACCCTATCACCCGCGTGATTTAAAATTTTGAACTCACTTTCCAACACCGTCTCCCCTTATCAGTAACAATTCCTCCAAGAATAACAGTTTTTCGTACATTAAGAATTTTAAACAGAAAAATAAACTATTTTTGGATTTTTTTTTTATATTTTCTGAAAGCAAGTAAAGACAAAAGCAATAAACACTCTGTTTTTTTTGTGAGAATCACTGGTAAGAAGATCATATCAACAATATCAAACTGTTTCACACTATTAGATAATTCTTTATTTAATTTTTCGTGAAAAGTAGTCCAAGACGATTACCAGTATGTTTGTCCACTTAAACAAAATGCATGAACATTTCAAGTACCATTACCATATGATACGTTAAGGTAATTTTATTACTGATATATTAGCGTGTCCCACTTCAGGATATACCCCCGCGATCAAGGTATGCACAAAGATTCATCGTAGTAGGTGAGTATACTGAATTCATCCGTTTTGTTTTTCAACGTTTAGATAATTGCTGAACAGGTCAGTACTTTCGTACAGCAAAGAGACAAAAATATCTAACGAGGGCTAAGACAAATAGCATTTTTGGTACGATTTATGCATTTTGCACATTTTGAATGACTCTCTATGAGAGCTTCTTCATTTATGGGTTTTGGCATTTTTAGCTCTTTTAAGATATCCTGGGTGTGTCTAGGTCAGCATATATCTGGATGCAGCAGAAGGACACCCCTGATATCCCCAGATGAAATAACAGTATAAAGACCCAAAACTTCAGATTTTGGCAATCTATCAACGCAAGATTTAAGGTCATTAAACCATACACCACTGATGTGTTCCCCACTCATATTCAGTTTATTTAGGTTTATATCACATTGGTAAGTTGATTATTTCATGCGTTTTGCCTACTGGTACATCGTATGATGAAGCTGCTATCACACTTATGCAATTTAGGTTCAATTTCAGTGTGACAGTCTAACTTGCTGATGTACTATCATTTCTCCTTTTTTCACATAGTGATAACTCATTTTTGTTTTTCTATATTTTTATGTTTTTGATTTTTCAATGTTTTTGTATTTTTGATTTTTAAGAAAAGCAGTAAACTATTTACAAAAATTCTTATGAAAAACCAGTTATTCAGGATTCCTCATCCCGTTGAGTTCGACTAAATGTTCAAAGCGAGCCCTGTCAAAAGCTTTAGTATAAAGATCTGCCAGGTTATCTAGTGTGTCGACTCAACACTTTGAACTTCAATTTAAATCAATCAATATAAATATATCAACAATCTCACATCCCCCTTCATGTGCCTAGAGCAGCCACTATCAACATAAGTTGATAATCCTCCTTAGCAGCTCCTGCACACACCAACTAAGAAATTAGTTAGATTGGGGGACCCAAGCCTTAATGGTCTTGGGTCGTCCAAATTCACCAACTACTGGAACATCTATCCAATATCCATTACTCCTAACTGGAGTCTTGGATCTCAGACCTGTTGATGGAATTTGATTTTGATTTCCATAAGGTCTCTGGTCCTGAGGGTTCCTATATGTGTTTGGACTATTTGACCTTTGAAAATTCTGGTTTTGATTCCAAGAAGCTTGATTGTTATAATTTCTAAAGCCATTGTTACAAAAAGTTCGACCACCATTATATTGGTATCGATTTTGATATTGACCTTGACTTCTGAAATTATTTGAATTATAATTGTTCAGTCTTGGTGAACTGCTTCTAGGTCTATCATATCTGCCTGGTGGAGATTTAGGCTGAAATCTTGGTTGATTTCTTTGAAAACGTGAAACTTGTGGAGTTCCTGTTCCAGCCCTATCTACACCAACAGCAACATTCTCTGGTTGCTTAGGAGCAGATTTCTTTGGAGAATTTGAACCTTTCTCCTCACTATCACCTTTCTTCTCTGGTAATTTCCCTCTCTGTTTTTCACTAAGTTGTGCTTCACTCTTTTTGTTAGGACAACAGCTAGCTACATGTCCTTTAATATGACATTTTAAGCACGATCTCCGTTTCAAAGACTTCTTACCTGTAGTCTCTGAGGTAGATCCCTTATCAGATGGTGATGATCCCTTGGATGAACCTTGTTTAGTTTGCTTTGATTCAGATTTTTCTTTGTTTTTATTTTTAGCAAACTCTACATTTGATTCATTTTCAATAACAGTTGTTTCATTTTTCATATCACTACCTTGAACAAAATTAATCTTTTTTAACAAAAGCTTGATTTTTATTCTTAGGCGGTGAATTTTTCCTTTTCAAAGGTTCCCTGTTATTGTTCTTCTTAGCATCATCACTCTCAGATCCATCACCTTGACTTGATGTGGATGCGAAACTACTTGGTGCAGATGCCATAAAGTTTGCTAGCTCATCTTCACTAGGCAGGAATGAATTGTCATGACTAAGAGGAGGTGGAACTTCATTAAAGCCTTGGAAGCCCACACTGGTCTTGTCATTACTCTTCTTTAACCCACCCATAATGTGTTTCATTACAAAAGACGAATCTCTGAATTGACTCAATTTCTTTTCAAGTTCAACAATTTTGAGTTGTGCATCTGACAACTCTTTGCATTTTTCAGAAATCTCTTTTGTTTTCTCAGCCATCATGTCATGAGCTAAGTCTATGACTTGAAGTTTTTCATTTAGTTTGCAAGTTAAAGCTTCAATTTCAGCTTCATAACCTTTTATCTTCTTCAAGTATAAAGATTCGTTTCTTTTAACAAAAAAGTTTGATTCTTTTATGTTAGACATCTCGCTTACCAGACTTTGGTTTTGTGTTGTCAACCTGTCAACCTCACCCTGTAGTTCACGACATCTCAAACATACAGAATTAGATTGTACCCCTTTCTCATGAACTTCTGAGGTTTCATCAGCAACAACCTGTTCAGCTTCACTCTCTTTCTCTACTTCAGCATCCACTTTTGCTTCAGCATTTTTCACTTCAGATTCAGTATCACTCAAAGTAGTTTCAGCCTCATCAACTGGCACTATCTCTGCCATGAATGCCTGAGTGGCACTCTCATTTCCCCGATATCGCTTTTGTAATGCATCCCACATATCCTTTGAATTAGTGTACTTTTTGAAGGTATGTTTGATGCTATCAGGTAATGACATCTTTATCGCAGCCAAGGCTCTCTTTTCAGCCTCATACATCTTTTTATCATCCTCTTGCATGTTCATATAGTCTGTTCTACGTGGTCTGCCCTCATAATCGTGTGTTGGGTTTGTGTACCCATCTTCAATACAGATCCACATTCGTGCATCCTGAGATTTAATGAATGATTGGAAGCTGGCCTTCCATGTAAGAAAATTTTCCACCTTCATCATCTTGGGTGCATTCAAATTCGTCATGTTCGACATTTTAACGCAACAGATTGGTAAAACCTTACAAAATATCTCCGAAAACAGTGGTTACCAAATTACACCTTTAGAATCGTCTCGAAAAGACAAATCCAATGATATATAATGTCGAAAACCAAATTCGGGATTTTCCAGAATAACAGTGGTTACCAAATTACACTTTTTTTTGCCCTAAAAATCCAAGGAATTCAACGGTGCAGACGGTTTAGTCAAACGAGCTACGGATCACTTTCTATTCACGAAAACGTTAATTTTTCCTTACGCTTGCCAAAAAATCTTCCATCTTTTAAATAAGTTATTAATTTCGCTCAAAAGGACACTTTCGCTGGTTACTTCGCTGATCTGGTTAAATTCACTGGTTATTTCGCTGAACTGGTTAAATTCGCTGGTCAGATAATTAATTTTGCTGGTCAATTTCGCTGTCAAGTTCAAGTTCGCTTATCAATTTCGCTGGCCGGTCAATTTCGCTATTATAACGACTGGTAAAGTCGCCGAAACCGTGATAATTTCACTGAGGAAAGTTATACGGCTACCAAAGTCGCCTTTGGATTTCAAATTCGCCGGTCACCGAGTAATTAAGTCACAAATTCGCTGCTTTGTTAAGTTCGCTGGTCCAGTAAAATAGGAAACTCAATCTGATCGAAATTCTGAAGATTTTTCTGATTCTCCTAACAACTTCCTGCAAAATCGAAACAGCAAATTAGTAAAGTTTTGGCGAAATTCTTATGAACTTAATGAATAACACAAAGAACAGTCTTCGAATCTTCAAGTTTCTCAGTCAAAAATTCTTCCAGAAGCAACCACAACTTTCCTGAAAAACCTAAAACCTGCAAAATAGCAAACAATCAAAGCAGAAGATCAAAACAGCCAAACAAATTTCGAAAAATTTTATCAAAAATTTCAAAAATTTTAAAACCCTAATTTTCAGATTTCAAAGATTTCGAAAGTTCTTCCTGTTTGTGCAGCCAACAATTCTGAACTGAGCCTTTAAGAGCCTATTGCTCTGATACCAATTGTAGGTCCCCTTGATGTGTATGGATCTTCACAGAAGTGTCAATCTAATCAAGAGTGCGGAATCCTCTTGATCAGAATATAGCAGAAAACGTGTAGGAACACTAATTCACTTTCAAACCGGGTTTTCTATTGATTATCAAACCAAAGTATTACAATCAATCAAAACCCTAACCACACAATTTCGTCCAAGCACAAGCTCTCACGAAATTACTCTCTCTCAAACACTGTTTTGGTTGATTAACCTAAACCCTAAAGCCTAACCTTGTTTATATAACACAAGGTTGCTACTTGGGCTGGAGTTTCCTACATGGGCAAAGCCCAAATCGTCCCCCTAGACCCAATGTGGGTTTTGTTTAGCCCAAACTCTATAACCAAACTATTACAAAGCTAAACACGCTAACTGTTTATCGTTTAACTAATTACAAGATATCCAAAGACCAAATCTAAGCTGTTGTCACAAACATGCACCAACAGAATGTCTTCTTCATGCACACGAAGTTGATGATATCCAGATCGCAAATCAATCTTTGAAAAATAAGAAGCGCCCTGCAACTGATCAAAGAGATCATCGATGCGAGGTAGGGGATATCGATTCTTGATGGTAAGCTTGTTAAGCTCACGATAATCGATACACATCCTAAAAGATCCATCCTTCTTTTTGACAAAAAGAACGGGAGCACCCCAAGGTGAAAAGCTAGGACGGATAAAACCTTTGTCAGAGAGCTCCTGAAGCTGCTTAGACAACTCTTGCATCTCAGACGGTGCAAGACGATATGGAGATCTTGCAATGGGATTTGCACCAAGTACGAGATCAATACGGAACTCGACTTGGTGTGCTGGGGGTAAACCAGGTGACTCTTCAGGAAATACTTCAGGGTAATCCCGAACAATAGGGATATCTTGAATAGACTTACCTTTGCCCTTATCTGCTACAACATGTGCCAAAAAGGCCACATAGTTCTTTCGCAGATACTTCCGAGCCTTAAAACAAGACATGAGTTTGAGACCACCGGCAGGTTTCTCACCACGAACCTGTAGGATCTCGCCTGTCGAAAGCGGCACACGAACAATCTTCTCAAAACAAACTACCTATGCGCGATGCTTGGCTAACCAATCCATACCCACAATAACGTCGAAGCTTCCAAGTTGCATAGGCGTGAGGTCAATACGAAAAAGATGGTCGTTACGGTTCAACTGGCAGTTGCGAAGAACATAATCAAGAACAATGGGTTCACCACTAGCAACTTCTACTGTCAAGGGTTTTCCTGGTTTCGTTCTAGACATGCGAAGCAATGGCTCAAAAGACAATGACACAAAACTCTTATCGGCACCCGAATCAAAAAGAACAGATGCAGGCTGATTATTAATAAAGAACGTACCGTTCACCACTTCATTGTCTGCTTGTGCCTCTTGTGCATTCATGTTGAAAACTCGCCCTCGAGCCTGAGCCTGATTCTGATTTGGATTAGCATTCACCAATCTTGGACACTGATTACGGTAGTGGGTCAGATCCCCATAGTTGTAACAAGAACCTGGCGGGTAGTGTGGTCGTGCAGCTTGACCTTGTTGCTGAGCAGGAGGCTGAGCAACTTGTTGAGCCGGGTTCTGAACTGCCTGATTCTGAGCAAAATGACAAACATCAGCAAAATGACATGACTTCCCATAGTTAGTACAGAAACGGCACGGAAGTTGCGGCTGATGGTGACTGTTGCATCTATTGCATAAAGGTGCATTTCCTGCATAACGCTTCTTCGCTGGAGGCTGTGCGGGTTGGTTGGGAGCTGCCTGGTTAACTTGGGCAGTGACAGCAAAATTTTGGGAAGCCTTACGCTTCCTTGACCCTTTCGAAGAACCAGATTCGTTACCCTTCTTGTTCTTACCCTTCTTGTCATCCTCTTTGTCAAACGCCTGCTTCTTACCTTTGTCACCCTTTTTATGCAACTTTCCCTTTCAAACCTGCGACTCAGTCAATGTCGCTGCTAACTCGATCGCCTAACGGAGTGTGGTAGGGTTACTACCAGTAATGATGTCTTGTACTGAGTCAGGTAGACCATCGATGTACCTTTCGATAGCCTTGTCGAGTGGGGTGACCATTGTTGGGCAAAGCAGACTCAACTCCTCATACCTATCAGTATACGCCCTGTGATCGGCAGTATCTTGTTTCAAGTCATCAAACTCTCTCTCCAAAGCTCGCTGTTCATCACGAGGACAAAACTCCCTCATCATAAGAGCTCTAAGTTCGGCCCAAGTTTGTGCTAGAGCAACCTCTGCACCCCGGTCTCTCATAACCCCGTTCCACCACGTAAGAGCCCTCTTCTGAAACACACTCGAAGAAAACTCGACCTTGCGATTATCAGGACACTGAACGTGACGGAAAGTGTTCTCAATGCTCTCGAACCATTGAAGGAGCCCAGTTGCTCCTTCAGTACCACTAAACTTGAGCGGTTTAGCCGAGTTGAAACTCTTGAAATTGTATGAAGCATGATTGTTGTTGTTGGCTTGGTTCCATTGAGCAATGAGGTTTGGGAACGCAGCAGCCATTTGATGTGCGATAATTTCTGCCAGTTCGGCATTCGCTATCTGATTCTCGCATTGAGGAGGCATTCTAAAAGAGGAAAACATGAAAGGAAACGAGTGAGATGATTGGGTGAAAAGAATGAGATGGTACAAAAATTGACAACAGCAAAGATGGTGGTCATTTGTTTGTTACCACAAGGTAAACAAACGACACATTGTGACTAATCAAAGTAAATGGGTAAAAAATAATGTATCGCGAAGACATGCTCGCCTATAAGTGAACACTCACCCCAAGAGTTCCCAGGTAAGAGTGACTGGTCCGATTATGTGGATTTGTACGAACACTCTAGCCTTAGACAGAAAACCCTGGGTACAGGCATTCACCCTTCCATTTTGCACGCGTTCACACTATTTAAAACCCAAAACCTTGACGAGATTTTGAAAATTCAAAGGGGTTCAAAACCTAGTAATCAATCATCCAAGAACAGATGATTGATTTTCAAAGCGGATTCGAACTTGATGTTCTCGTTGTGGTTATCACCTAAGGATAGGTGAAGTGCATGTTTTAAAAATCTAAACACAAGACAACTTGTGTTGGGGTCCTAGAAAGGTTATAGTCTAGGTCAAAGCATTACTAATAACTTAATTCCCTATAACCATTGGCTCTGATACCAACTTTTCTGTCACACTCCGACCACGTAAAACAAGAAACACGTGGCGGAAACGTCGGGGAGTGTTGTAACAGAATTATTGTTTCACAACCATGGCATACAAAGTTATATTTTATTTATCAAACAAGCGAGTTACATTGTCTTTTAAACGAAGGAAACAAAGTACATAACATTAACTAAACTAATCTTGCTTCTTTTATGTCACTAAGGCCCGAGTCCACCCTAGTGTATCCTGATCAAACCTATGCACCTGCTCCTGAAACACATGTGAAAATAGGTACGTCAGCATAAAAATGCTTGTGAGATACATAGGTTTGTGAAAAATAGGATTCATGACTTGGGTTTTAGAAGAAAGGTTTAATAAAAATTAGTCATGAATCTCGTTAAGTGTTTTCTTTTATAAATCATATGAAAACTCGATAAGAAGTCAGATTATATAAAAGAAAAGTGTATGGTTAGTGAAATAACCAAGTAAAATGGGTTGTATAAAATAAACCATTTTGTAAAACAATGTCTTGTGAAAAATATGTTATTTGTGTAAAATGTAATATGTCTATACTGAAATGATTTAATTAATGCTACGATATGTAATATTATACAAGCACTTATATATAGGAAGTACCAGCGGCGTATCCACCATGCTTGTATCATATTACACACGCCTCGTTACTCAAATCACTTACCCAAACCAACCACCATTGTAAATTGTTCATGTATAAATCAATTGTCAAGTGTTATTGTGTAAACCATTTCAAAATGTCCATGTCTAATGTAAATCACTGAATGTGTATATCAATGTCAAAATGTTTATGTTTAATGTAAATCACGAATTTTGTATCCAAAAAATATCATGTATGGCAAGTGAAATACATCAATTAAACCATAGGTAAAATGCACAAAAACAGGGTATCGAATTAAACATAGTTTAAATCAAGTTATGTTTTGTGGAACAAATGCATGCTATATTGATACAAACATCTATGCGGTATTGTTAAAATGCATACATTCAAGCCTTGTGACTGTGGTGATAGACCTTTAAACAAATTAAAGGTTTATCTGTGTTATGTTTATCGAATTCGGTCATTCCTTCCATCCAAACATACCTAGGATGTCAAGAACGGGAGTTGTCAATTCCTATGGTACCACTACCTACTAACGAATGGCGTAGCTAATGTTAATGAATGTATTTTTGTCCCATTTAAACAAACCAAATGTCATACCAAAATGTAAGCATGTGAAAACAATGCACTAAGTATGTAATCAAATGAACATACATAGCGTGAAATGCAATGTAAAACAATGTACTAGGTATGCACATAATGGACATACATAGCATGAAACGTAGTGTAAAACGATGTACTATAAATGTACTAATGAACATAGCAAGTATATGATGTGAAAACATGGAAAGCATGGAAGTAACAAGTAGGCACATGTGTTTCACCCCAAAACAGTTTGAAAACAGTAAAAGAGGGGTCTATGTACTCACTTGAGATTGCTTAGTAGTCCTTGGGTAACAACCAAACAATGCTAGAGATCACGGATATCAAACGGCACCTAATATAGGTAACTATGTTAATATACCGGACCTAAATCGGAGGATTTGATAGAATGAGGGTTTGTAAACCAAACGAGTATGCAGACTCGTGTAATATGGTTTAACAAAGCCTACATACTAAAATGAAACCTAACCTAAGTGCTTATGACCCATTACGACCCGTTTAGGTAGCTTATGCTACTTTAACGCGTCGTTCGAGTGAAACGCGTTCGGACCGCCTAACTAGTCATATGACAAGTAGAATATGCCTTAACATGTCTAATATTGTTGCCAAATCAGTTTAGATATCAAAAGTTATGTTACATATGCTTAATATGAATTTTGGTGTAAAAAGGGCATTTTGGTCATTTACCTAAGGCATATATACTACCTATCATACAACTAAATAAACGTCGTGACCATAAGGTATAACCTCGGAAGGTTATTCCCTATACAACTATGGTCACCTAATGTGTTTGGTCGGATCCTAAAGATCGACCAAACGGGTCAGGTTCGAAAGTATAAGCGATTGTTTAGATCGCTTACCTTTACGACCCTAGACAAGCACAAAACTAAAGTGACGAGCTAAGCATGTTAAAACATGCTTAACTAAGTTTAGAAAATAGGTTTGGTATCAAAACAAACGGTTTTGATACCCAAGAGTAGTTTGGTTACAAAATACGCAATAACACGCATTTTTGCTCAAACTACGACTCGTCACTGAGCCTAGATAACGTGGTAATCAGTAGGTATAGTCACTAGGGACTATAACCATCGTGATCACGCTCACGTTATGAAGTTCAAACGAACTTCGCATTGACCATAAACTGGTCAATGCAGAAAGTCAAAAAAAGTTTGACTTTAACGCTAAAAGAATAAAAGAACGAAGGAACACTTACAAAGGGTCCCCGAAAGCTTTGATTCCTCAATTATCTCAGGTATGAAGTGGTTTCACTTTAACTTAGAGAACTCTCAAGAATTCAAGTGGGTTTTGAGTTGTGAATGGGTTGGGTATTTATAGGATATGCAAGACTGTTAGGATCGTTTCTCGAATACCGTGCTTCAATCACACCCCTACACTTGTTGAAATTTCCGTGGAACACCAAAATGACCCCTCATTATCAGGAAGGGGCAAGTGCAATTGGGTTTTGTGTGTGTGACAGCTGGAAACAGGCTGTTTAGAAGTTTCTGAGCAACTGGGAGTCCCTTACGGACCGTAAGGTTGAGGGCTTACGGTCCGTAAGCCATCAACTATGCTGAAATGACAGTTTTGGTCCCTGTTATGCATTAAAGCCATTTCCGACACGTTTAAGGCCCGTTAAGCCAACGTTAAGGCCCTAAAATGATGCCTAAACATTGTGGACATGAAACATGCTCAAAAATATGCCGGATGTTGGTTCGTTTGGTCGTATGATCGCGATGTTCGGTTAATTACGACGGAATGCGCATAAGCGCGAAAAACGATTCAAATTGCGTGACGAATGGATTTTTCTTATGCCAAACACTAAAATAAAATATTTTAGTGCTTACATAAATTTTTGGATGTCCGGATGTATTCAAAACGTAAGTTATGCGCGAAAGTGCAAACTTGTGCACTTTTTGACTGTTTTAGTCCCTGAATGACCCAAAAGTTTATTTTAGCACACCGAACCCCTCAAAGCCTATTTATAGGCTATGTAAAGGATATTTATGGTATGTTTAACTTATGGTCATGTTCTGGAATGTCTGTTCTAGTACGAATCATCATACTTTCGCAGTTTGTCAAATTTAGTCCTTGCAGGCGAATTAACTTATTTTTGCCATACCAAAGCCTTCAAAAATTATTTCTAAGTTATGTAAAGGTTATTTAAGGTATGTTAAGTATATGTTGATGTTCCGGAGTATTTGTCGCATTAAACTGATTACGTTTACGCACCAGTTTGCGTATAACTCTCAAGAAAGCGATGTAAAGTTTGAAATTGAACAAAAGTCAAAACATGAAAAATGTAAAACATAACCAAACAAACATGGGGATCAAATAACATTGTCTTATTGATAATTGAACTGTTCACAATGATTTCAAGAACAGATGTTACAGGAGGCTCTTGCTTTCACCCGGATTCAAGCCACATTGTGCCGATTAGCTCCGTTACTATCCGGATACTCAATCTTGTGCTTGTTTATGGTTTAATTCTAGAATATTTCCATGTTTTTTTATAATTCAAGCATTTAGATTGAAGATTATGTATTATTGTAAGCCTTTGGGCAAAAGCACTAGTATCCCTTGCTTAATTACAACCTTTAGTATGTTAATTATGTTTGTAATGACACTTTGAAGCATTTTCTATGTTAATCTTTGATGATTAGTTTGCAACCTTGTTTATTGATGTTGAATTCTTGATTATAAGTAATTATCTTGGATGATTGGTATGTGGTTAGTTGAGATATTTACAAGAAGATGCTTAATTAATCATGTATTAGTAGACTTTGAACTTGTTTAACTAGTTTAACTTGTTTAAATTGTTTGCACCATGATACTAGAAATGGTTAGTGGGTTAATAAGGGATAATTATTGTTAATCAAGAAGGCTTTCCCTCACGGAAGGACCTTAACGGGTTAAATGGTGTTGTTATGAATTCTTGAACATAAATTATTAGCTTAGTTAGTAGTTTAGGCCAAAATTGCTATCTTGGTGAATTTATATTCAAGATTTGTAAAATGAACTCGGTTGTGATTTAATCTAGTTTACGCTTGTCTCGGTGGTTGCATTGTGTTTATCAGTGTCACTTTCCTTGATTAAGTGAGGTTAGAAAACTCTTAACGGATGACTAACTTATCTTTAGGGGATTTTCATAGACACTTGTCATTTGAGCATTAAAGAACAATTTTAGGTGGTTAAAGTGTGTTTATCGTTTTAGCTTTCCGAATGATTATCATGATAGGATTCCCGAAAGGGATACTAATTGTCTTGAAAATGGAGAATTGACCAAATGTTTTAAGTGACAAAACCGACTTAGTTCACATGCTTTGGTTGTGTATAAAGCAAGGCTATATATTTATTTTCTTATTTGGAGTCTATTATGTTTTTATAAATATTTGTTTATGCTTATTTTAGTTTTTAGAAAATCACACAACTTATCTTCCTACCGGTAATTTAATGACAAAGGTTTAGTATTATTCCTCCGCCCACTTCCTTGGATCGACACTTGGTTCTTACCGATACTTTACTACATATATGACGGGGTACCCTTGCCCTTTCGTGTGTGTTTTGATGTTGAAGTATAAATCACTTTTATAAATTCAAAACTGAATCATGTGTAAATTCATTATAAAAATATGTATATACGCGCACACGTCAAGTTTTTGGCGATGTTGCCGGGGATGTGGCGAGTTTTAGGAACGACCCGAGTCATTATTTTATCGGTGTACATACTTGTGAATAATTGTGAATACTTTCCTGATTATTTATTTGTTAATATTTCGTGTTTTTAATTTAATTTATTCGTTTTCCAGCTTATTTTAAACTCTTGTAAATTTTTATTTCATTTATTTGTTCGAATTCGAACTAATTATTTATTTATTCTTTGAGTTTTCGGCTCCGAAAAACCATTTTTATACTAGACGATTCGATTAGTTGATTCGTTATGATTTTTATAAAATTTTGGGCCCATTTTCAAATTTTTATAAAATTTTTCAGCCGTACTTACATAAATTCTGTTTTATTTCAGCTGAAAAAAAAAAACAACATTATTATAATAATAAAATATTCATTGTGTCAATTTTTCGTTTGCAGGTTGATGTCCTCAACCCCCGCTCCCGACGTTGTTGAGCCTTCAGACGATCCCGAGCGTGATCTGAGGAGGCGTATTCGTGATAGATCCCGCGCGGTAGCGCTGCTACTCGCAGCTGGTGAGCCGGAGCAGGTGGTACCCGCTGAAGCCGAGGGCTCAGGGGACGCACGAAACATAGGCATGGCGGACGACGAGCGACCTTTGAATGAGTCAAATCAGCCCGGAGGAGCAGGCCTGGAGCCGAGCATCTTGCAGCCTACTATAGATGCACCAACTTTTGAAATTAAATCTAGTATTATGAATGTCACATCCCCAAAATCCACACGCGGAGTATCACCGCTTGAAGGCGTGACATGACCAGGATCAAGCCACCAATCATATTGAACATAACAAGTGATAAGTAAAATTCAACCACACAATATGAAAGGTGTTTCGAACCAAAAACGTAGTTAAGTGTTTAGCGGAAGCATAATTGTAAAACCCAATGTAAGTATTAAGTACGAAATAAAGTAATGTTTTTAGCATGGCACACACTACCGTGTCCCACAATGACCGTGCCTCCCTGTGCAAGCTCCATGAGTACCTGCAAGGCATGTAACAACAAATCAACAACAAAGTTGAGCGAGTTGACAGTTGGTTGTTCAGTTAATAAGTTCGTATCAGGAATCGTAAGTTCATTTCATCACCATGTATTACCCTTTATCCTTGATTCCCAACTTTTACGATGTTTAGTGGGGGCTTCCCATTTTGTATGTACTAGACTGGTCGTATCCATAAGTGTCCTTCCCAATCCGAGGACAGTGGTAAGTATGAGTTTACGTAGGTTTTACGTAAGTGCCCTTCCCAATCCGAGGACAGTAGTAACTATGAATTTACGTAGGTTTTACGTAAGTGCCTTTCCCAATCCGAGGACAGTAGTAAGTATGAGTTTACGTAGGTTTTACGTAAGTGCCCTTCCCAATCCGAGGACAGTAGTAAGTAGTCTAGCAGTGTTGATAGTATAAGTAGTTATTCAATCCCATTCCCAACCACCGAGAATCCCATGCCTTAGTAAGGGTGTGAACTCACCTCGGTTGCTCGGTTTGACTCTCAAAAATAGCTAACAGTCGAGGTCGGTCAATCATGTCCTAGTATGATTACCACTTAGTTTATTAGTGACTTCAAAATAGAGCACAAAGTTCCTACACGTATCTATAACATAACATGCATCACTTTAACGGTTTATGCCCCTATAAGCTTCCCATCTATTCCCGTCCATAAGCAAACATACGACAATACACATAACACTTTTATTGACATATAATCATGTCAGATTATTCCCTGATAACCTACCCAACATTTAGACCCGCAAATCACTACTTATGTCGTTTCAGCTTTAACCTTCAAAACTGGGCTGTTTTCGGGGATTTTAATAAAATAGTTAACTTGTTCCAAAAATTCCCAACTTTTTACAGAAGGTCTTAAACGATCCAAATACTATTGTGTAAAAATCTCAGGATCCAATTCATCACCAATATTTTATAAAAATTCATTTTCCAGACTGAACTCAGATTTATCTTTTTCTGACTGCAGTCCACGGAATAATTTATTTAAAATTTATCGAGTGTCTGATTTACGAAATTCCAGTGGAGTAATTACAAATACATCAGTTGTCATCTACTGTACAAATTTTATGAGCTTATTCATCGTAGATTTCCAGTTATGACAAAAAATATAACACCTATTTTCAGCAGCAAAAATGCAGCTTGAGCTGCTGTTACAAAATTGTGACAACCCGCACTAAACCAGGTATCCGTACAACTTAATTAATGATTAATTACTGCTTAATTACTGTGCTTGTTTGAAACTAGCTGATAAACTGCTACCTGCATACTGATACATGCACTTACTTGCATCACACTTTATTTGTTGTCACTACATTATTTACATGCTGAACCCTAGTGACAAACATGATGCACGAAAAGCACAGTAGCACTAAACGGATACACAATGAACATGCTGATATAACCAGCATCAGGCAGATACTGCCTCTAAGGCCTGTTAAGAGCCTCATATATTTTGGCTACACTGGTAGTGAGTGTAGGGATATAAGGGTTGTGGTACTGCGTCTCTAGGAATAAGATACACTGATTGGATGTGCCTAAAACGTACTTTAAATACAAAATTCTGCGCTTTATTATAGAACTCAGCATTTTAAATTGCTAATACAGTGCAAAAACACTTCAGAACGGTCCCGTATATTTTCCTAAGTACCGGGAATAATTTATGTTACAAAAATATATATAAAGAGTTTTTTTCGGCATAATTAAACATTTTAACGGAACGGTATTTAATCGTAAGAACCGGACATTACCCGGGACACTAAATTTTTGGCAGACACTTTGTTTTATTTTCTATGGCTAGTCATGATCCCCGTATGCCATAACACCCGCCAAAAATAAACCACTAACATATATCACATTACTTACACTTTAGTCACAATATTTACATAATACCCCCCCCCCCCCCAACGAATTCTTTTCCCCAAGTGGGACCCCACATGTCATAACACCATACTTCCAATCTTCTTGCTTGATTTCAACTCTCTTGTATTAATTGATTTGCTTGTCTATCTAACTAAGATATGTGAGAATAAATGTATAAGTAAGGTCCATTATATTGTATGTCACTTCACAAGATTATACAACCCATTTTCACTCTCTCCTATCTCTTGATCGGCTGCCCACAACCGAGCACCCCATCACCACCCTAAACAACATCATCTCCTTCCTTTCATTGTCCATTCTAAGCCTAGAAATCATCCATGGAAGGTGCAACTTGAAGGGATTGCAAGGGTGCATTGTTCTTGCTTGATTCTACATCTTTTCTCATCATTTTGACACAAGATTCTTCCCTAGCTAGAGGCTAGTAGTAAGTTTCTTCATACTTGATCTCATCTTGTTCGAAAATTATGGCATTTAACATGTAGTATTGTTGTTTAAATCACTAGATTGCAAGAATATCAGAAAAATATGAAACATAAGTATGAACATAAAAATCTACGTAAAGGTTTACTTGTGTATGATTTATAAAGTGGAATCTCGTCGGGTTAAGGGTTGGATAACACATACTTGATATTTAAAAGTCGTTTTCTTGTTTAACCCGCTAATCGGACACTTATAACGCGATTTAATAACATCGAAATCACAAAACAGCATGCTGAGTCACTGTTTCAGCCGCCTTTAACAGGCTGTAAACGGACCTTAAAAACTCGAAAAACGGAATTTCAAAAGCCTAAATCGTGTCATTTCAAAAAACGAAGAAAATGGCGCTGGAATCGTATTTTTCTGATGTCGGTTACTATTTTAAAAATCTGTTTCCGTGACAGCAGCTAAGGCTGTTTGTTACTGCAGAAAATTGGGCTGTGTGTTTTCGATCACAACTTAAAACCTGAACCGAACCAGCCCCTGAAACTTTTATCAAAGATGAACACAGATGTATTTGTGACCCTCGAACTGGATTTTCGACAAACGGACTTACGAGGAATTTTTGGCGAATTATTCCGTAAACTGTGATCAGAATGTAACAAATCTGATCACAGTTCGGTAAACGATTTTCCATAAATTTTTGGTAATGAACGAGACCCCGAAATTTTTACACAATAATTTGTGGGTCGGTTATGACGTTCCACAAAAATTTGGGAATTTTTGGAATAAGTTAAGTAATTTATTTACACGTCCGAAAACAGTCCAGTTTTCACAAATTGAAACTGAAACGACAAGGGTAGTATTTTGCGTGTCAAAACGTAATGGTTAATTGTTGATGATCATGGGTTGATTTCAAAAAGAAAATGATGTGCGTATTAGCACGGACACTCCCGTTTTTAGGGGAAGTTCTGGCGAATTTTTCTAAAAATATCTAGACTTAGAAAAATTATTTTTCTATCGTGTATGTGAAACTTTATATCTCATAATTAAACCTCGCCTTGAGTTTTGACATAAAACTTTAAAGTGTTGGATAGGAGACTTGTAAATGTATTTTTTTTAATACGTTAAGTCACCAAATACATAATACCTGTACGAATACCCCATCCTTGGGAAGGAATCTATTTATACGTTAACCAAGAAATTTAAACACGAAATAGTTGTCTAACTATTTCCCCAAGAACATTAAGACCCTAAGCTAAGGCACGTCCGCTCGTCTAATAGATATTAGCACGTTGTAGGTTGTCGTGCTGCAGACTGAGTTGATTTGCTGTTATTCGAGGACGCATTACAGTGAGTTCATGTCCCCCTTTTCTCTAACTGTTTTCAGTTTACTTAACTGCGGGGGTGAAATACATGTTACTTTGTTTACAAGTACTTTATACACGGTATGAATTACGTAAGGAGGTTTAGATCATGTGAATGGGTAGTTAGAACACCGAGGGACTCGAGCGGTAGATCTATCTGGGTGTAGCGAGCCCAGCTCTAGGCCAAACGGACCTCGCTGAGGCTAACCAAAACGGACCTGGAGTGACTTGGTTGCCCAACGCAAAAATCAGCTAGGGTTGTGTCTTCCTACTTGCATTTCACGACATGCTAATGGCCTTGCAAACCATTGGTGATTACAAGTCCTCTTACACTGCTACATACCAGGAAACTTTTATACTTACAAGTGTTTTATATACTCACTTACGCATGAACTCGCTCAACATTATGTTGATTTTTCCAACTTACATGTATTTCAGGGAACTAAGGATCTGGCCCGGTATGCTACGTTTTCCCGCTGTGTTAGAATTACAGGATCATCCATGTTTAGGGATTGCGACTTTTACCTGGACGAGTCGCAAGTCTTAAACAAATGTTATGTTATATTTTGGGGTTGTGTGTTAAGAACAAAGTTTTTATGTTGTAATTTCCGTTGCATGTGTCAACGTATTAAGACAATGTTGTGGTATTTTACTTAAATCAATGGATGATCTGCATGTTTTATTTTCATATAGCTTTGTTGTGATTAAGCTATGGTATTAAGAAGTCACACCAAATTAACCCACGCTTCCGCAAAGCCAGGGTGTGACAGCTTGGTATCAGAGCTCTGATCATAGTGAACTAGGATTCTTTCTCGAGTCTAGACTATGATCACTAGGGCTCTCACGAAAACATTTTTCTGCATACCACTTAAGTCCAGATCCAAAACTTTTTACAAACAAATGTTGAGCACATTTTATTAATTATAGGCTCAGCTTGGAGGGCTGAGGATCGGTCTGGAGGATCGAGGTGATCGAAGTAGTTGAGCACGTTGGTTTGTTATAGGATCGATCTGGAGGATCGAGGTTTGGTTTAAGTGAAGGATAGAGCAGTCTTGTAGACTGGATGAAATTGGCTAGTAAGACTAGGAGAAGTATGTGATACCTTACTTGGTGACTTATGTGATTAACTGATTATATGATTGATTATTATACGTATATGTGTTTGTGTTACAAACGTTATGCTTTCATCAAGTACTAGAAAGATGGGCACTACGAACCCCATGACCATAGTATCAGACGACATAGTTCAACGAAGCACGAGGTGTACATTTCTGATACTACCGGCACAGACAATGACGACTTTCAGCCCTTTGTGCACTGCCTGAAGTCGTAGCAGAGCCTACTGATGGCCATCTTGTTGGGAATTTGCCACTGGCAGTGATCCCTGCCCCTGTGCCCCTTGCCGCTTATCTCGTTGTTGATATGCCCCCGACGTTGTCTCTGAAGACGATGTCGAACTATTAAGAGGAGGACCCACTTGAGGGCAAGGCCCTATTGCTGCTGGCATTAGACTACTGCATGCGGACACTCCTGTAGGGGAAAACTCATTTCCCTATCCCAGACTCATTTGAGTCTCTGACATCCGCATCTTCGCACATACAGGGAATGCAGCATTACTTACACGACGCCGACCCTGATATGGCATTACCAGCTGCACCGGATCCCGCACACAGTTTTGAGTTTGATAGCGATATTGAGGACAATCCTGTTTTTCCGCCTGGTGTTGATCCAGACCATGACATTGAGTTCATGCACTTAGACCAGCCCTTGGGGAATCCTGTAACCCCTGTGATTGTTGATCTAGCCAATTTCGAGATGGAGTTTTTGATTCGGAGCTAGCCGTGGCCCCTGAGCCAGGCGTTGCTCCTGACCCCGCATTGAAGTATGACCCTGTTCATGCCAATGCACCGGCTGTTGCTCCTTGATTGATCATCTGCTTGGATGAGAGAAAATTTGGGGTAACTGTGCAAGACAATTTATTATTACGGGGGCCCACGTAATAACGATTTGTGGTGCACAGGAATCCTGGTGGACTCTGCAGGTCAAGCTGATGATAACCAATGCAGCAGGAAATAACTTAAACACAAAATGACCTAGGCGATGTAGCCTCGAGTTCATTCTATTACGAGCAACAAGCCAAATTGGCAAGCCTATGTGAAGGCTCAGAAATTTACTTCCCCACTTATACAGTGAGTATATTTGCGTGTGAAATGGGGTGATTACATGATGGCTTACGTTGCTATATATACCCCATAGACAATTGAAACATTGTCCAACCCGCTTCACACTATTTCGACAAAAAGGGAATGTCACCCAGACGTGACACAAGCACCGGTACGTTACTGAGGACAGAAGACGAGCTGCAAGAACGCATCTCACAGATAAATGCACGACATTGAAGCCCTCCACTCTAAGTACAACGATGGCATTACTGGAGATAACCCTCCAACTGGCTGCACCTATAAACAGTTCCTGAACTGCAAGCCTTTGAACTTTGTCGGAACCGGAGGCACCGTTGCATTGTTCGTTGGTCCAAAAAGACCGACTCCACTCTAAGAATGAGTAACTGTTCGCCCCAACAGAGTGTTACCTACATCTCAGGGATATTTCTAGATGGCACACTCTCTTAATGGAACCTCCAGGTTCAGACCCTTGGCACAGACGCTGCTTATACACTGAGCTGGGACGAGCTCAAGGAAACGATTGAGAAGAAATGTTGTTTTAGGACAGAAATTCAGAAACTTGACGTGGAGTCCTGAAATTTGAATGGACGAACCAGAGACTCCTGAACGTGTCCAGCGATCGCACGACTTGTCTAGGGTCGTCCCCTACTAAGTCATTGATGTAGTATGATATAGTGGTGTACTTGTAAGCTTTACATTGTGGTCTCGAATTGTGGCAATACAATCGCAGTATTCTCACCACATGCGATGTTCAATCAATTGTTTATGTCCTACAACATAAGAGGTTATGTGATTGACTTGTTGATAACATGAGATGTTATGTGTTGGTATTGTTAAATGCATACGCACACTTCACTTGCTATGACCTAACCTATGTGAAACATCTTTTAGAAGATGCCGCCAAGACGCGAAGTGCGCATGCCCACCTCTGAGGCAGAACTTAAAGAGATAATTGCTGCAGCTATAGCACAGCACGAGGCCCTACGCTCCGAACCAATCCAAGGTACCTCAGAAAATAACGGTTGTTCCTACTGGCACTTCCTCAACTACAAGCCTCCGAAGTTCGACGGCACTGGGGGTGCCATAACTTTTGTAAAATGGATTGAAAGTATGGAATCCATCTTTCGAATGAGTGGCTGTACGCCAGAACAACAAGTCCCATACGTTTCTGAGTTGTTTCAAGATGGAGCTCGTTTATGGTGGAATCTTCAGGTTCGAATAATGGGCCTAACTACAGCATACGCGTTAACTTGGGATGAGTTGAAAGGAATGATGCATAAGAAGTTTTGCCCCCAAACGGAAACCCAGAAGTGGGAAGATGAATTTCGGAGCCTATTGATGGAAGGTCCGAAGGTGTTGGAGTACGTGCAACGACTTCATGATCTGTCACGAATTATTCCGTACCTGGTAAAACCAGAACTGAAGAAATTGGAACAATTCATTTGGGAACTGGCGCCTCAAGTCTTGAGCTTGATGACAGCATCTACGCCACTAACAACCATTGTTGCAAGTAAGATGGGTTTGGCACTCGTTACGGAAGCAAATAGACTAGAAAAACTTGCAAACCCTGACAAGAAAACTCAGGTAGAGTCGTCTGGAAAGAACAAAAGGAAGCTTACCGAAGATACCCAAATGAACAACGATGAACAAAGATCTATTCGAGGTTGCTTTGACTGCGGGGACAAAGGGCATTTCAAGAAAGATTGCCCTAACAAACAGGCCAGTGATAAGATTTACTTAGAAACCAAACCAAGATGTGCTGAGTGCAAGTGTCACCGTGATGGTGGATGTCAGAAGCCTTGGTACGGGAGGAAAGGACACAACAAGGAAGGTTGTGGGATGAAGAGTTCCATACAAGGAGAAAACAGTAACAACGCTCTAGGTGGAAATGGGAAAGGAAATGGCCGAATGATAGGATGCTTCCATTGTAAGGAAGTTGGACATTTTAAGAGGGAATGCCTGAAGTTGAAACAAGACCGTGAGAGAAAATCCAACATCAGAGCTTGTGAGGCATGCCAGGATCCAGGTGTGGCTTCTGGTACGTTCCCTAACAACCAAAACTTTTGCACCTATTTTGTTTGATGCTGGTACCGATTATGGCTTCGTGTCATTAGAATTTAAGAATATACTTGGTTTAACCGCTAGTAAGTTAGATATCCCCTACTCAATCAAATTGGTTAGCGGAAAGTTAGTCAGAGCCGACGAAGTAATCAGAGGCTGTGTGATAGAATTAGGAGAACGTGAGTTCGCTCTAGATCTACTACCAGTCCAGTTGGGAAGCTTCGACGTGGTAGTAGGAATGGATTGGTTATCAGGCAACAAGGCTGAGATAGTATGTCACGAGAAAGTTGTTCGTATCCCAACCAATGATGGTGAGACAATCGTTGTTCACGGAGAGAAGCGTGACACGCCGCTAAGATGTATCAGCTGCTTGAAAGCAAAGAAGTGTTTACAGAAAGGATGTGTTGCTTTTCTGGCACACATCGTGGATAAAAAGGCTGCCGAGCCAAGGATCGAAGACATCCCTGTCGTAAGGGAGTATCCAGAAGTCTTCCCAGAAGACTTACCCGGACTGCCACCCCAAAGGCAAGTAGAATTTCACATTGACTTAGTTCCAGGCGCCGCGCCTGTAGCTAGGGCACCTTATAGACTTGCACCGTCTGAGATGCAGGAGTTGTCTACACAACTCCAGGAATTTCTTGACAAAGGATTCATCCGACCAAGCTTCTCACCTTGGGGAGCTCCAGTTTTATTTGTCAAAAAGAAAGACGGTAGTTTCCGTATGTGTATTGACTACCGGGAGTTGAATAAACTAACAATCAAGAATAGATACCCTCTGCCAAGAATCGATGATTTATTCGATCAGCTTCAAGGTTCAAGTTTTTACTCTAAGATCGATCTTTGATCTGGGTACCATCAGCTAAGAATACAAGAAGAGAGCATCCCGAAGACAGCCTTCAGAACTCGTTATGGACACTACGAGTTCCTAGTTATGCCGTTTGGGTTGACAAACGCGCCTGCTGTTTTTATGGACCTAATGAACCGAGTCTGTAAGCCGTATCTCGATAAGTTCGTGATTGTATTCATCGACGACATCCTGATTTACTCAAAGACGAAGGCTGAACACGAACAACATCTTAGAACCATATTGGAGCTGCTAAAGCAAGAACAACTGTACGCCAAATTCTCCAAGAGCGAGTTTTGGCTACGCGAAGTCCAGTTTCTTGGACATGTGGTTAATGGGGATGGAATTCATGTTGATCCCACCAAGATCGAGGCAATAAAAAATTGGGAAACGCCTACAACGCCAACCGAGATTCGACAATTCTTGGGCTTGGCTGGCTACTATCGAAGGTTCATCGAGGATTTTTCGAAAATCGCTCAACCATTGACGCTCCTGACCCAGAAGGATAAGACGTTTGATTGGGGAATCAAACAGGACGAAGCGTTTCAGATATTAAAGGGTAAGCTTTGTAACGCGCCAATCCTAGCTCTACCAGAAGGTACCGACGATTTTGTGGTATACTGCGACGCATCGCGTCAAGGATTGGGTTGTGTGTTGATGCAACGCCAAAAGGTCATTGCTTACGCATCACGCCAACTAAAAGTGCACGAAAAGAATTATACCACACATGATTTAGAGCTTGGCGCAGTGGTTTTTGCTTTAAAGATCTGGAGACACTACCTGTATGGTACGAAGTGCACAATCTTCACGGATCATAAAAGCCTACAGCACATATTCAACCAGAAGGAGTTGAATATGAGGCAAAGACGATGGGTTGAATTATTGAACGATTACGACTGCGAGATAAAGTATCACCCAGGGAAGGCGAATGTAGTCGCCGATGCCCTAAGTCGTAAGGAAAGAATCAAGCCTATAAGGGTTAGAGCTTTGGAAATGATTATACGAACCGACCTTTCCTTGCGCATTCGTGCTGCACAAAAGGAAGCTCTCAAGGAGGGAAACCTTGAGGAAGAATATCTCCGTGGAATGGAGAAGCTTTTGGTACCAAACGAGGAAGGAACGTTATGTTTTGAGAAAAGGATTTGGGTTCCTCTGTTTGGTGGATTAAGGGAAGTTATTTTCGACGAAGCGCACAAGTCACGGTACTCTATCCACCCTGGATCGGATAAGATGTACCAGGATCTCAAAAATTATTATTGGTGGCCTAGGATGAAAGGCGATGTTGCTATTTATGTGAGCAAATGTTTGACGTGCGCTAAGGTTAAGGCGGAATACCAGAAGCCTTCAGGGCTGCTGCAACAACCTGAGATTCCCAAGTGGAAATGGGAACAAATCTCAATGGATTTTGTTACGAAATTGCCAAGAACGCCAAGAGGCCATGACATGATTTGGGTGATAGTTGACCGCTTAACAAAGTCCGCACACTTTCTGCCAATCAGAGAGAAAGACAGTACCAGTAAACTTGCGGAAATATACATGAGAGAGATTGTCGCACGTCATGGAGTACCCCTCTCAATCATCTCTGATAGAGACGGAAGGTTTGTGTCAAGGATATGGCAATCCTTCCAAGAAGCCTTTGGCTCACAGTTGAATCTGAGCACTGCATTCCATCCGCAAACTGACGGCCAGAGCGAGCGAACGATACAAACTTTGGAAGACATGCTGAGGGCATGTGTTATGGATTTGGGCGGTAGCTGGGATAAACATTTACCTTTGGTCGAATTTTCATACAACAACAGCTACCACACCAGTATTGGTGTCGCGCCATTTGAAGCCCTATACGGACGCAAGTGCCGATCACCCCTATGTTGGTCTGACGCAGGTGATAGGCAGCTTGCTGGTCCCGAGATCGTCCAAGAGACGACAGACAAGATTACGCAAGTTCTTAAACGCATCGAAGCCGCTCGCCACAGGCAAAAGGCCTACGCGGATCCAAACCGGAAGCATGTGGACTTCCAAGTCGGAGAGATGGTGTTATTGAAAGTTTCACCCTGGAAGGGGGTGGCACGCGTTGGTAAGCGTGGGAAGTTAAATCCGCGCTACATTGGTCCTTTCAAAATTCTGGAAAGAATTGGGACAGTAGCATACAAGTTGGACCTACCTGCTGAACTAAATGGTGTTCACGATACATTTCATGTATCCAATCTAAAGAAAAGTCCAACTCAAATTGACGTTGCCATTCCTATCGACGAGATTCATATTGACGACACGCTCCACTTTGCTGAAGAACCTGTTGAGGTCACGGATTGGAAAGTTAACAAGACCCGCCGGAGCAGTGTCAAACTCGTCAAAGTACGTTGGAATGCCAGACATGGTCCTGAATTTACCTGGGAACATGAGGACCGGATGAAAGAGAGATACCCCCACTTATTTCCTAAGAACTCTGCATCTACAAGCAGAACTTAAATTTCGGGACGAAATTTATTTAACGGGGGAAGAATGTGACAACCCGCACTAAACCAGGTATCCGTACAACTTAATTAATGATTAATTACTGCTTAATTACTGTGCTTGTTTGAAACTAGCTGATAAACTGCTACCTGCATACTGATACATGCACTTACTTGCATCACACTTTATTTGTTGTCACTACATTATTTACATGCTGAACCCTAGTGACAAACATGATGCACGAAAAGCACAGTAGCACTAAACGGATACACAATGAACATGCTGATATAACCAGCATCAGGCAGATACTGCCTCTAAGGCCTGTTAAGAGCCTCATATATTTTGGCTACACTGGTAGTGAGTGTAGGGATATAAGGGTTGTGGTACTGCGTCTCTAGGAATAAGATACACTGATTGGATGTGCCTAAAACGTACTTTAAATACAAAATTCTGCGCTTTATTATAGAACTCAGCATTTTAAATTGCTAATACAGTGCAAAAACACTTCAGAACGGTCCCGTATATTTTCCTAAGTACCGGGAATAATTTATGTTACAAAAATATATATAAAGAGTTTTTTTCGGCATAATTAAACATTTTAACGGAACGGTATTTAATCGTAAGAACCGGACATTACCCGGGACACTAAATTTTTGGCAGACACTTTGTTTTATTTTCTATGGCTAGTCATGATCCCCGTATGCCATAACACCCGCCAAAAATAAACCACTAACATATATCACATTACTTACACTTTAGTCACAATATTTACATAATACCCCCCCCCCCCCAACGAATTCTTTTCCCCAAGTGGGACCCCACATGTCATAACACCATACTTCCAATCTTCTTGCTTGATTTCAACTCTCTTGTATTAATTGATTTGCTTGTCTATCTAACTAAGATATGTGAGAATAAATGTATAAGTAAGGTCCATTATATTGTATGTCACTTCACAAGATTATACAACCCATTTTCACTCTCTCCTATCTCTTGATCGGCTGCCCACAACCGAGCACCCCATCACCACCCTAAACAACATCATCTCCTTCCTTTCATTGTCCATTCTAAGCCTAGAAATCATCCATGGAAGGTGCAACTTGAAGGGATTGCAAGGGTGCATTGTTCTTGCTTGATTCTACATCTTTTCTCATCATTTTGACACAAGATTCTTCCCTAGCTAGAGGCTAGTAGTAAGTTTCTTCATACTTGATCTCATCTTGTTCGAAAATTATGGCATTTAACATGTAGTATTGTTGTTTAAATCACTAGATTGCAAGAATATCAGAAAAATATGAAACATAAGTATGAACATAAAAATCTACGTAAAGGTTTACTTGTGTATGATTTATAAAGTGGAATCTCGTCGGGTTAAGGGTTGGATAACACATACTTGATATTTAAAAGTCGTTTTCTTGTTTAACCCGCTAATCGGACACTTATAACGCGATTTAATAACATCGAAATCACAAAACAGCATGCTGAGTCACTGTTTCAGCCGCCTTTAACAGGCTGTAAACGGACCTTAAAAACTCGAAAAACGGAATTTCAAAAGCCTAAATCGTGTCATTTCAAAAAACGAAGAAAATGGCGCTGGAATCGTATTTTTCTGATGTCGGTTACTATTTTAAAAATCTGTTTCCGTGACAGCAGCTAAGGCTGTTTGTTACTGCAGAAAATTGGGCTGTGTGTTTTCGATCACAACTTAAAACCTGAACCGAACCAGCCCCTGAAACTTTTATCAAAGATGAACACAGATGTATTTGTGACCCTCGAACTGGATTTTCGACAAACGGACTTACGAGGAATTTTTGGCGAATTATTCCGTAAACTGTGATCAGAATGTAACAAATCTGATCACAGTTCGGTAAACGATTTTCCATAAATTTTTGGTAATGAACGAGACCCCGAAATTTTTACACAATAATTTGTGGGTCGGTTATGACGTTCCACAAAAATTTGGGAATTTTTGGAATAAGTTAAGTAATTTATTTACACGTCCGAAAACAGTCCAGTTTTCACAAATTGAAACTGAAACGACAAGGGTAGTATTTTGCGTGTCAAAACGTAATGGTTAATTGTTGATGATCATGGGTTGATTTCAAAAAGAAAATGATGTGCGTATTAGCACGGACACTCCCGTTTTTAGGGGAAGTTCTGGCGAATTTTTCTAAAAATATCTAGACTTAGAAAAATTATTTTTCTATCGTGTATGTGAAACTTTATATCTCATAATTAAACCTCGCCTTGAGTTTTGACATAAAACTTTAAAGTGTTGGATAGGAGACTTGTAAATGTATTTTTTTTAATACGTTAAGTCACCAAATACATAATACCTGTACGAATACCCCATCCTTGGGAAGGAATCTATTTATACGTTAACCAAGAAATTTAAACACGAAATAGTTGTCTAACTATTTCCCCAAGAACATTAAGACCCTAAGCTAAGGCACGTCCGCTCGTCTAATAGATATTAGCACGTTGTAGGTTGTCGTGCTGCAGACTGAGTTGATTTGCTGTTATTCGAGGACGCATTACAGTGAGTTCATGTCCCCCTTTTCTCTAACTGTTTTCAGTTTTCTTAACTGCGGGGGTGAAATACATGTTACTTTGTTTACAAGTACTTTATACACGGTATGATTTACGTAAGGAGGTTTAGATCATGTGAATGGGTAGTTAGAACACCGAGGGACTCAGGCGGTAGATCTATCTGGGTGTAGCGAGCCCAGCTCTAGGCCAAACGGACCTCGCTGAGGCTAACCAAAACGGACCTGGAGTGACTTGGTTGCCCAACGCAAAAATCAGCTAGGGTTGTGTCTTCCTACTTGCATTTCACGACATGCTAATGGCCTTGCAAACCATTGGTGATTACAAGTCCTCTTACACTGCTACATACCAGGAAACTTTTATACTTACAAGTGTTTTATATACTCACTTACGCATGAACTCGCTCAACATTATGTTGATTTTTCCAACTTACATGTATTTCAGGGAACTAAGGATCTGGCCCGGTATGCTACGTTTTCCCGCTGTGTTAGAATTACAGGATCATCCATGTTTAGGGATTGCGACTTTTACCTGGACGAGTCGCAAGTCTTAAACAAATGTTATGTTATATTTTGGGGTTGTGTGTTAAGAACAAAGTTTTTATGTTGTAATTTCCGTTGCATGTGTCAACGTATTAAGACAATGTTGTGGTATTTTACTTAAATCAATGGATGATCTGCATGTTTTATTTTCATATAGCTTTGTTGTGATTAAGCTATGGTATTAAGAAGTCACACCAAATTAACCCACGCTTCCGCAAAGCCAGGGTGTGACATTGTTGAAGTTAACTTATTGCAATATTATTTGCCCAGAAAAATGGAGAGGTTATCCGAAACAAAAATATCTTCAAACAGCAAGACTCAAGTGACCGTCCAAAGTCTTCTTGATCATGTAAATAAAGAAAACGTCAACCGAACTCCACCTTCGATTTACATAGTACCTAGTACAGTACGAGATCTGAAACCAAGTTGTTTCAGCCCTCGGGTGGTGTCTATTGGACCTCTACACAGAGACGATATGAATTTGAGAGAATTTGAAGAGCGGAAAGCAAGTTACCTTACTAGTCTGGTGAGCCGTACCAATTCTCCACGAGAGGAAACATTGCAGTCATGTGTGGAGAAGGCGTACGCTTCAATGGATAAAATCAAGGCATGTTATATATGGACCAAGAATTATGATGATGATGAAATTGCCAAAATGATGGTTATGGATGCTTGTTTTATACTTGGATTCATTCTCCAGGTTCAAGAGAAAAAAAACTTGGTAACCCAAGTTGTAATTTATGACTTGGTGTTGCTTGAAAATCAGATTCCTTTCTTTTTTCTAGAGTTAATGTTTCGGTGCACCATATTGAAATTTATACCGCATGTCTCCCTTGTTGAATTTCTCCAACCAGTTCTAGATCACCTCAATTTCTTTGTAGGGGATATAGATTTCCAAAACATTTCCACTGATACCATTCCACATATTCTTAGCCTTCTACACGAATGTTACAAGCCTCGTGTTGATAACATTTCAAGTGGTACTTTAAGCTCAACAATTCGTTCTGCTGTTGATTTAGATAGAGCAGGGGTGCATTTCAGACCTAACGAAAACCCAAAATGGCTAATGGAGATGGAAGTGAATATACATAAGTACCCATTTTTTTTCTGGTCTTGGAGTAAGACTACTCTTAAAATGCCAGTATTGAAGGTGCATCATTTCTCCGAGTTGGTTCTAAGGAATCTCATTGCATACGAGCAGTTTCGTCGAACTAGTAAGTATATTACATCATATGTTGTTGCCATGGATATGCTAGTGAATACTCAAGAGGATGTTGCCATGTTAATAGACTCAGAAGTCCTTGTCAACTATATGAGTTCAAATGAAGAAGCTGCTGATATGATCAACAACATAAGCAAAGAAGTCGCATGCCAAGATTTCTTTTACGGTGAACAGTGGAATACATTGAATAAGTATTGCAATAGTTACTGGCCAAAACATCTAGCTAGGATGAGGAGAACTTACTTTAGTAGTCCATGGAATATGATTGCTTTAGTTGCAGGAATCACCCTATTTGCTCTAACCGTGGTTCAGACCATCTTTACTATTAAACCTATCGGAAGCAACAACTAGATTTTTTTTCTTAATTTTTGTCCTTTTCTTGTTCAATTTGAGACTATATATTTATCAGTTATATCTAGCACTTTGGTTCATAATTATTTCATCCAAAAACACGAAGAAAGTCATTCTGAAGGAAAAATGAGTGTTGGTCACTTGAGAATATAACTTGCAGTTTGATTTAAGATTTCACTTATTTTTATTTGTGTGCAAACCATGGACCTTTTCATTTATTTAAACCTTTCTTGAACCCACCACAGTAGATACTCTCAAATATAGTGATAAATTGTGAGATTGACATCCACTTTTCTTAATCATATTTTGCCAAGGCCCAAAGAATGTTGTAATAATAATTTAGCTAAAAACTGTTAAATTATATATGTACCATTTATATCAATAAACATTATTAACATACAAACAAGTATAATAGAGGAAAAAGTCGCATCAGATCGGACAAGTACTTAAGTTGCAGGTTGCTTTTGTTAGCTTACAAGATATCAATTAAGCCACAAAACTCGTGAAAATAAAAAATGTATAATAGCATAAGTGGTAAACCCCATATCCCATATCTCGTAACTAATCCAAATGGTCAAATACAACCAAAAAAATCGAAAACAAAAGCAATAAATATACATGTGATCGGAGGGAAAAAGGCTACAACCTCACTCAGTCAATTGTAATAAGTGAAGAGAAATCATAGGTGGAGTTCAAATCCACCAATTGTGTCTATTGGTGCTTGAAAACAGAAAATCCATAACTTAATTACTGAGGTTCCATGTTAATCAAAATCAACTACAAACTATCTATAAAGTTCATTATACATCACTGTTGACAGAAAGCCATACCTATGGAGCATTAGTTCTATTTGACCATCTAATATACTCGAGACACCTTCCACCTTCTGCACGATCCACTAACACCGAGAGTTCCATAGTTCCTGTTGGAAAAATGGACCGGTTCGATTAACTAGCGCGGTCGACCGAGTTATGATCCATAAGAGTCACACCATGGGCAACGAACAAAAATCCATTTAACTGGTTAAACCGGTAATTACGAACGAAGTGCGAAACGGGTCATAATTATATTAATGATAGTGAGCCGGTTTATATTATTAATACTTGTTATTAATAATCTAATTGTTTATCTTATTTAATATACTTATTGCGGGTACATGGACCAGGTGAGACATGCACACTCACCTTGTCACTTGTCGCTCATGCACCCTTGTTGCGCCACTTGTCGCGCATGCACCCTTGTTACGCCACTTATCGCGCATGCACCCTTGCTGCTGTCACACCCCAATCGATGGCGGAATCATCGGGGCGCGACACTGAGCGAAAACGATTGTCCAGGAGAAATCCATAACAACTAAAATTACCGAATATTTAACGTTACGTCCCATACCATAACATATTAAGTAACAAAGTTATTACAGACATAGTGTCTCATAGACAATTATTGTTCCGACAACTCAGATTTTATTTAGTTCGTTTCTAGACTCTTCCTAGCTTGATTTCCACGGGGTTCAGCAAACATAGCAAGCATCCTAAAAACCTTTCACATACGTTAAAATAAAAGTTAATACACATAGTGCAAAGGTGAGTATACAAGTTTAATAGTATAATAGTAGCGAAAGCAATCTACGCATAACCAGCATGTAACACGTAGAAATGTGAAGCAAGTAAGTTATCGACAATGAAATATGCACAGACATGACTGCGAGTTGTAGAATGCGTAACACATATCACCACTGTGACACGTGAAGAAATACCCTTAACAACCCATGTCTATGACAGGTGCAGAGTCCAAACTATAGTACTATCGTTGCTAAGGTGTCAGAAAACAATCACTGTGTAAACATAACACATAAGCATTCATCGAATAACACGTATAACATGCGAGAGCGGTTAGCGTATAAAAAAGTGGTTGCGTTGTGTGATCGTTGTGGTTTGATGCAAGTAACGTATGTAACACCCAAAAGTGCTTAAAGCAAAAAGGGATCAAGTATACTCAAAGATCGTGTTTAACGAATAAACACAGTCTTGGATTGAAGGGAGGACTGAGAGATTAGCCTGAACACAGTACAACAGTATAAGCGTTGAACGGTGCGTAAAACGGTGCGTCGAAGTGAAATGGGGGACGGATGGTTATCCGATCGGATGACCGTCCGGACGGATGACCATTCGGTCGGAGGGTTATCCGTTTGGGATGG
This sequence comes from Helianthus tuberosus, assembly GCA_030545235.1. Lineage (NCBI taxonomy): Eukaryota > Viridiplantae > Streptophyta > Magnoliopsida > Asterales > Asteraceae > Helianthus > Helianthus tuberosus. The sequence goes on from JARYGA010032281.1 coordinate 1,003,710, forward strand.
ATGTGTTTGTGTATGAACTTTGAAGTTTTCGTTGTAGCATTTTAAAAATGGTGAAGTACCCTTACATGTCCAGCCATCTGGTCGGATGGTCATCCGGACGGATGGCCGTCCGCTCAGATGGTGGTTTGCATGGAACAGATACTCATTGAAGTTTTGTAAAATGTTTAAGTGTTGAAAATCACAAGTCACCTGGTCGGATCGTCGTTCGATCGGATGGCGATTCGGTCGGACGGCTATTCGTTCGGGTAACCTGTTTGTTTGCGAACTTGTAAAAATCCGTTAAGTTTATGCGATTGAACTGAGACGGTATGCCAACGTGTTTAAACAACGGAAACCTCATCAAAACCTACTCGTCCGTTCGGACGGGAATCACCCCGCTCGATCCGAACTAACTGTTCTTGACGGGAATTCATGTTTAACCCGTAAATCGGTTGTCTCCTTGTTAGAATCCATCCTCAGTTCAAGCCTCCACCGAAGAACGAGTGGTGAACCCGAATGTGTCCAGCTTCTAACGGTTTTGCGTTAAAAGTTAAGAATGTTGAAGAAAAGTTTGAGACACTTGCAATATGTTTAGATTTGGGGAAATCAGTGTTTAAACATTGTAGAAATTCCTTAGATCTGAGTTGTTCTTGGTGAGATGAGATCATACTCCGGTGTTCATATGCACCCATTATGACGTCACTCGATAACAGCCCAAATCAGGTGGATTTCGTGGTTAGAAATTGTGTTTTGTTGATGAAATAGATGGAGAAGTGTGTGTAGATGATAGAAGTACAAGATTTGGAGTAGAAACTTACAAGAATTGTGAGAAATCGAGGGAAAATAGCCAGAGAATACGTGGGTCGGAGGAGAGCTGTCACATCATGAACAGTGATGTGACAGGTGAGTATTTATAGGGAAAGGAAGGGAAGAGGCGGTGTGGAGTGTTTTGATCGGAGGGCCTTCTGATCGGATGGCCATCCGATCAGATTGTCATCCGAACGGATGACCATTCGATCGAATGGTCCTTCGATCGGATGGTCCTTCGATCGGATGGCTTGCGCGAGTTGGTTTTCCACTTTTCGTTTCGCGCGTTGAGCGTTGCGTTGCGTTGCGAATAAGCGATGCGATAGTATTATATAATAGTTACACAGATAACATAACTCCTAATAACCATAAAAGTAAACCTTAGATTTCGAGTTCGCGATGAGATTGCGTTGTGACAGAGTTGCGATTGCGTTGCGAATAAACACCTCAAACAAATATAAACATGCACAAGTAACACATAATAACACACACACGTAAAACAATATCCATAACCTGTAATTCGAATTGCGATGTGATAGCGATGTGTTAGCGTTAAGTAGAGTAGCATTTAATTATCTTTATCGCATTGTTACTTCACATAAAACAACTAAAGTAGCGTAAACTAAAGTATCGATTATCGAGGTTCAAGAGTACAAGCAATAATTAAGCAAGAAATGTCAGATATGATTAGCAATCTTTTCTTCCTTTGACTTTGTCTTTGACTTGTACTTTGACTTCAAAAAGTCGGGTTGTTACAGACTCCCCTACTTTAGGGAATTTCGTCCTGAAATTAAGGCGCGGGCGTATCGAATAGATGTGGATACTTGGCTTGCATGTCACTTTTGAGTTCCCAAGTAAACTCGGCGCCGCGTTTGCCCTCCCAGTGAACCTTCCCTATGGGAATGCGTGAGCGTCGGAGTTTCTTGGTTTCTCGGTCCATGATCTCGACTGGCTTTTCCAAGAAGTGTAATGTTTTGTTCACTTGTAGATCCTCAAGTGGTACTTGTAAGTTCTGCTCGGCTAGGCACTTTCTAAGGTTCGAGACGTGGAAAGTCGGATGGACGTTGCTGAGTTCCTCCGGTAGTTCGAGTCTGTAGGCCACTTTGCCAATCCTTTCCAGAATCTTAAAGTGTCCAACATATCGAGGCGCGAGCTTTCCTTTCTTGCCGAATCTGATCACCCCCTTCCAAGGTGAAACCTTTAGGAGTACGTGATCGCCAACATCAAATTCAAGGGGCTTGCGACGTCTATCGGCATAACTCGTTTGACGACTCCGAGCTTTCAAGAGATTGTCTCAGATCTGGAGGATTTTGTCAGTCATTTCTTGCAATAACTCAGGACCGGTAATTTGCGCATCTCTGATCTCGTGCCATACAATAGGCGATTGACATTTTCTTCCATACAGTGCCTCAAATTATGCCATTTGAATGCTAGAATGATAACTGTTATTGTACGAGAATTCGAACAACGGTAAGTACGCGTCCCAATTACAACCGAAATCTATGACACACAAGCGAAGCATGTCTTCAAGGGTGCGAATCGTGCATTCAGTCTGACCGTCGGTTTGGGGATGGAAAACGGTACTTAGATTAAGAGTAGTACCGAGAGCAGATCGAAACGTTTCCCAAAGACGCGAGGTAAACCGACCATCGCGGTCAGAGATGATATCACGAGGTGTCCCGTGTCGATAAATGATGTCGTCGGTGTAGATCCGGGCTAATCGTTCTACCTTGAAGTCCTCTCGTATCGGCAGAAAATGAGCAGATTTAGTAAGACAATCAATGATAACCCAAATGCTATCGTGACCTGATGGCGTGTGCGGGAGTTTCGTTATGAAGTCCATAGCTATACTCTCCCATTTCCACATAGGGATCTCGGGTTGTACGAGTAAGCCAGAGGGGCGTTGTTGCTCGGCCTTGACTTTCGAACAAGTCAGGCACTTCGAGACATAGATAGCGATATCCTTCTTCATTCCAGGCCACCAATACCGAAGACGAAGGTCATGGTACATCTTGTCGGCACCGAGATGAATGGAATATCGGGATTTGTGGGCTTCAGTCAGCAATATCTCTCGAAGGTTATTGCGACTTGGAATCCAGATGCGATCGAGATAGTAATAGATACCGTTCGATTTGGTGACAAATTTAGTTTCAGCATCGCACTTCTTCATTTCCTCTCGTAAGGTGTTATCAATGAAGCAGGCGTGCTAAGCGTCACGGATTAGAGCTTCAAGATTGTGCTAGGCTTGAGTATACGAATACTATGCAAATAGCTTCGTCTGCTGTGGGCGTCGGCAACGACATTTGCTTTGCCTGGGTGGTAACGAATCTCACAGTCGTAATCGTTGAGAAGTTCGACCCATCGGCGTTGGCGCATATTCAGTTCCTTCTGGCTCAAGATGTGTTGTAGGCTCTTATGGTATGTGAAGACCGTACACTTGGTACCATATAGGTAGTGTCGCCAAATCTTTAACGCAAAAAAAACTGCACCAAGCTTGAGATCAGGGGTTGTATAGTTCTTCTCGTGGATCTTGAGCTGTCGAGAGGCGTACGCAATAACCTTGTCCCGTTGCATAAGGACACAACCAAGAATAAGGTTTGAGGCATCGCAATAGACTACGAAATCATCGTTTCCGTCGGGTAAAGCGAGAACAGGAGCATTGCAGAGCATATGCTTGAGAGTTTGAAAGGCTTGCTCTTGTTCGGTTCCCCAAACAAAAGGCTTGTCTTTATGCGTGAGAGAAGTAAGCGTAACATCAATTTTCGAGAAGTCGACGATGAATCAGCGGTAATAACCCGCCAATCCGAGGAAAGAACTAACGTCGGATGGTGATTTTGGTGCAATCCAACTCTTAACAACTTCAATCTTCGCGGAATCGATGTGAATACCTTGACTATTGACAATGTGACCGACGAATTGAACCTCCTCTAGCCAAAATTCGCACTTGGAGAACTTGGCGTAGAGTCAATTCCCTTGGAGTAACTCAAGAACCAAACGTAGATGCTGCGCGTGTTCGGCTTTTGATTTCGAATAGATAAGGATGTCATCGAGGAACACAATGATGAAGCGGTCGAGATAGGGTTTACACACGCGGTTCATCAAATCTATGAAAACTGCGGGTGCGTTGGTTAAACCAAAGGGCATAACGAAAAATTCATAATGGCCGTATCGAGTTCGAAAAGCGGTTTTAGGTATATCTTCCTCCTGAATTCGTAACTGATGATAGCCTGAGCGTAGATCGATCTTCGAGAACCATGTAGCACCTTGCAATTGATAAAAAAATCATCAATTCAAGGCAGAGGATAGCGATTCTTGATGGCCAGCTTATTCAACTCCCTATAATCGATGCACATCCGGAACGATCCGTCCTTCTTTTTGATGAAAAGGACAGGTGCGCCCCAAGGAGAGGTGCTAGGATGAATGAAGCCTTTATCAAGCAATTCCTGGAGTTGACTTGAGAGTTTGCGCATCTCAGATGGAACGAGTCGATAGGGAGATTTAGTAACAGGGTTAGCTCCAGGAATGAGGTCGATTCGGAAATCAACATCACGAGTTAGCGGTAAACCAGGTAAATCGTCAGGAAAGACAGTAGGAAAATCACGAACTACAAGCACCTTTTCCATTGCCTTCTCTTTCTTTTCCTTCTCCTCTACTATGATGTGTGCCAAGAAAGCCTTGTATTCCTTTCGGAGATACTTGCTTGCTTGTATGCACGACATGAGTTTGAGATCTTTCGAAGGAGTCTCACCATAGACACAGAGTTGATCGCCATTAGTGAGAGAGAAACGAATCATTTTATCAAAGCAAATGACTTCAGCACGGTTTTTGTGAAGAAAATCCATGCCTACTATGATATCAAAGGTACCAAGTTGTATTGGAATCAGGTCAATCGGGAAGACGTGATTGTTGAGTTCAAGCATACAATCACAGAGGATAGAACTAACAGTGACGGTTCTTCCAGTGGCAATCTCTACGTCGAACATCGTAGGGAGGTTAGCACGTTTATGTTTTAGGAGCCTTTCAAATTCTAACGATACAAAACAGTTATCGGCTCCAGTATCAAATAAACACGAAGCGTATATACCGTTGACAAGAAACGTACCATTAACCACATTGTTGTCAGCTTGGGCCTGGCGGACATTGATGTTGAAGGTTCGTCCACGGGCTGCTGGCAGTTGTTGCTGTTGTGGCTGCAGCTGCTGGAATTGTTGCTGTGCTGGTTGCTCCTGTGGCTCTTGCTTCACCACTCTGTTTGGGCAGACATTTGCAAAATGGTTAGGATCACCACATGCATAGCATGCTCTTGCGTGAGCTGCGTGAGCTGCGGGAGCAGGAGCTGCTTGTTGACGCTGAGGAGCGGGAAGAGGAGTTGGCAGTGCAGGAGCTTGAACTTGAGCTTGACGAGGACCAGTACGGCAGTTGGCAGTGAAATGGCCGTAAAGGTTGCAGTGAACACAAAATCGGCATGTGATTCCAACAGGATGATGATAAGTACAAGTAGGGCAGAGAGGGTGTGGACCAGTGTATACACGTTTTGCAGGAGGTGCATTGGTCACGGGTGCCGCTACTTGGCGATTCTGGTTTTGAGGTGGGGCAGGAGCAGCGGTGAGAGGGGCAGTTGTAGCTACACAGTTCTTATTGTTGTTGTTGCTGTTCTTGCGTTTGCGGCGTAAAGATTTCGACCCCTGCGGTGTGGCAGTTTCAGGAGCGGTGGGGGTAGCGGTAACTTGATGGAGACTTTTGGTGGTGTTCTTGAAGTAACCAGCCCGCTTGTCGTTGATTTTTGCAGCGAGTAGGTAAGTCTCTTCGATGGTAGTCGTCTTGGTGGCTTGCACGAAATCAGCAACACAATCAGGTAAAGCACGTATATGCTTCTTGATTGTGATATCGGGATTTGAGACTTGGCCGAGACAAACGATGCTAAGCTGCTTAAAGCGAGCGGTAAGACCAGCATTGTCGCCACCTTCCTGCTTGATGTTCCAAAACTCGTCCTCCAGCTTCTGAAGCTCATGGGGAGGGCAGAATTCCTTCATCATGATCTCCTTCAATTCCTCCCAAGACAGCCCATAGGCTGCATCGTTACCTCGCCTGTTCCTTTCAGCAGTCCACCAATCCAGAGCCCTGGACTGGAAAACACCAGTTACATTGACAGTGCGGAGGTTATCAGGACAACCGCTTTGGCGCAGAGTGACTTCAATTGAGTCGAACCACTGAAACATGGCAGTAAGCCCGTCTTCACCAGTGAATTCTTTGGGGACGCAGGCCTTAAACTGCTTGAAGCTAAAAGTAGCTTTAAGCGAGTCAGTCCTAGATTCCTCAGAGGACTTGCTACTGTTTTCATGGAGTTTGCTGACGATTTGCGGAATGACCTTAGCCATCTGCTTGGCGACTAGCGATGCGTTT